>CM040118.1:315804462-316303189 GCA_022559845.1 Amorphophallus konjac
TTATTATTATTATTGTTATTATTATTTTATCTTTTTTTTATTACCCCTCCCACCTCTTTTATTGTTGTTGATGTTGCACATTTGGAGTTCTTGAATTAGCGTAATTTCTGTTAATTTATTTGATAGTGTTGATGCCCTTATCGAGCCATATATATGCGCATATATATATATATACATGGTGTGCCGGCGAAGGAAACAGGGTGTACCGCTGGAGGCAATGGGGGTGTACCGCTGAAGGCTTGAAGGGTGTACCGTTGGAGGCTGGGAAGGGGTGTACCGCTGGGGGCTGGAGAGAGTGGGTCGGTGAAGGAGGGGGATATATATATATATATAAAGCCTGTACGTTCCCCAACCTCAAGTCTGCACGTTGCCTATTCGACCAGCCCGGAGTCTATACATTGGCTGCTCAAAGTCTGTACACTGGCCATCGTGAAGTCTATACGTTGCCAAGCCCATAGTCTGGACGCTGTAACATGAAGTCTGTACATTGGCTGGCCCAAAGTCTATACACTGGCCATCATGAAGTCTATACGTTGGCTGGCCCAAGTCTATACACTGGCCATCACGAAGTCTATACACTGGCCATCACGAAGTCTATACATTGACCAAGTCCAAAGTCTGTACGTTGTAACATGAAGTCTGTACATTGGCTGGCCCAAAGTCTGTACACTGGCCATCATGAAGTCTATACGTTGGCTGGCCCAAGTCTATACACTGGCCATCACGAAGTCTATACGTTGGCTGGCCCCAAAGTCTATACATTGACCAAGTCCAAAGTCTATACGTTGTAACATGAAGTCTGTACAATGGCTGGCCCAAAGTCTATACACTGGCCATCATGAAGTCTATACGTTGGCTGGCCCCAAAGTCTATACATTGGCCAAGACATGAAGTCTGTACATTGGCTGGCCCCAAAGTCTATACATTGGCCAAGACATGAAGTCTGTACATTGCCCCCTTTGGCTGCAGCTTGAAGTCTATACGTTGCCAGCCCAAAGTCTGTACACTGGACAAGTCTATACATTGCAACGTGAAGTCTATACGTTGGCTGGCCCAAGTCTATACACTGGGGCACGAAGTCTATACATTGGAGCACGAAGTCTATACATTGGATCCCGTTGGGACGATGGCTGAGGGTGTACCGGTGAAGGGAGGGAGTGTGCCGCTGAAAGGGCCAGGGGGAGTGTGCCGTTGAAGGCTGGAAGGGACGTGCCGTTGGAGGCTGGAAGGAGTGTGCCGTTGGAGGCTGGAGGGAGCGTGCCGTTGGAGGCTGGAAGGAGTGTGCCGTTGAAGGGCTACTCTTTTGTTATTTGCTTTAAGGCTTTTCTTCTTGTCATAGTAGTATTCTCTCTCAAAAAGCATTGCAGTGGACATGAGCTTGTTACGTTGATGGCAGATTTGCTCTGAGTTACGGTCTCTCCATTGAGAGGACAGCCTTTAGTCACCATCAGTCTTGTCATGACAAATTTACTGCGAAACCATGTGATGTGTGTACATATCTGACCCCCCCCACCAACTGTGTACGAGAAATCCTCCAAAGTGAGGTATGAGCTTCTCTTATTGAAACCTGAAAATGACTCATTATTGCTGTGTTGACCTTTTAATACTATGCTACAAACATGGAATGCAGAATTGGACAATCCAGATCGGGATTGGCTGATTCAACTCGGACTTGCCAGGTGGAGAACTGGAGATCCAAGTTTGAGGTCGAACCAGCACCAAAATAAAAAAATTGAATATGAATCTGCCAGAATCGTCCGATTCATTTGAATCTTCGATCAAAATAAATTGAAAATTATTTTGTCATGATTGGTGAGACATGTTTCATTTTCACATTCATCACTGATGATGCATGATTGAACATGATTAGAGGAAACCTGTTGCAACCCTGATTATTTTCCTGCATTTCTAAGTCTATCGTGCATCAGTTCTTTTGGCATCCACATTATAAAGTTACTGGTCCATGAAATCTTCTCTCTTTTCTTTTGAAATCGATCATCAGTGGTTTAACAAATGGATACTTTGTGGATATTTTACACGGATTGTGATGAATGAGGTGATGAATGAGGTCTTACACGGTCGTCTCTTCCTCGGCCACTGGCTACAGCCGACACGGTTGCTGATATGGTCCCTAGGGAACACAGGGAAAGAAAATAAATTATGATCCCTTCTGTGTCCAAGGTAGGTGCCGCAAGTGCTCTGCTGCTGAATTTTTCGCTCACAGGGAGAAGCAAATATTCAAAGTTATTTCATCAGTCAAATCAAGCTCTACCACAGCAGACCAGCTTGACCGTAACCGAGTTTAGTTCCTTTCGGAGTGATCTTATCACAATCTCTTCCGTTTCTTAATTCTGTAAATTGGAGAGGGTAGGCAAGCAACAGAAGGTTGAGGATGACCGTCTAGCAGCTGACCTAGTGATGATATACTGTCTGGGATAACATTTTTTATAACAGTAGCAAGGTGGGTTCCGTTGGTTACCGAAGGTCACGAGTTTGATTCTGACTAGGGGCATGGTATTGAATTTGGATCCCACGGGCCCATGTGCCTTCCCGTGGGAGGATGGTTGAGCTGAATTTGACCTTTTGAGCTCCCCTTGGTACTCCACCGGTCCGATCGCACATGGCTGTGGTTGCGGTGGGGGTCAAATTAGTGGGAAGCATAGGTGCATTTGACCTCAAAAACCCAACAAACAGTGGCAAGGTGAGCTATTTTCTAAGATCGTATATGACTTTAGAAATAGTCATCTCCCGTGAACGCTCAGTACGTGTCTGAGAACGGGTTAGGTTAATCGGACAGATGAGAAAGAGAGTGATGGATCCCGCTCTCTTCTCAATATACAATCATGTTAATCGGGCTCGGTTAGCACAAGCAACCCCCCGAGAGTCCCTTGTGCTAACCGAGCTCGGTCAGCAAAATCCCCCCTTAGATCTTCACTGTTGGAACTGCCATCAACGTGTCCGCTAGCAAACATGCGCTGGCCATCAATATTAGTCATATCTCACGTTCACGGCACAGCCGATGGTTTGTGAAGAAGATCTCGAAGCATACAGATTAAGTCGGACAAATTCGTTTTAGGATGAAGTAGGAAGGCAAAGCATTTGTCCTTATGGGCCAGGTCAATGCCGTGGCTCGGTAAAATCGGGGAAACTCGAAATGGTACTTTTTTTAATATTATTATTATTATTATTAGGGAGGTGAACTAGTCAGTCTCGGATGGCGAAGTATTTTTTTAATCATATTTGTAAAGGATTACTACATCTATCCTTTGAAAATCTCATATTCGAATATCCTTCTTAATATCTAGATAAGATGCATTCTTGGTGGGATGTTATGTTGTTATCGATAAACATAGGGAACCTATGAAAGGGATCAAGCCAACGTAGGTGTTGATCTCCATCACTGATGATCATTTTTGTCGGGGTTCATACCCGAAGATAACTTGCGGGATGGCTGGTGGGTGGTGTCAGATTGGATGCGTCTCGTTGAGTCTAGGGCGGTGATTGTTTTCACGATCGAAAAGGAAGGAGAGAATTAAAGAAAGGGAGGAGGGACTACTCTCAAAATGTGTAAATTATAATATTTCTACGCATGAATATCAGAAATTTAAAGAGCACACCGAAATTCCAAACATCTATTATTGATAACAATATTGAGCTTATCATTGACACAGCACCTAAATATGTGTTTCAGATTTCACTAAAAAAACCCTAATTGAGTATTCCTTAAAATAGAGAATTGCATCTTATATAGATTCGATCGCAGGTGTCGAACGCATTCTTAAAAAAAAAAATCACGTCCCGAACCGATAGCAGCGGGGAGCCTTGTTCGGAATGTGACTGCGAAACAGTCATGTCAATCAGAGTAAATAAATAATATATGAAAATAATAGCAAAGACACGTGGAGGCCAATATTTGACAAAAATATAATTTTATTGATGTTTGAGATTTTAAATTACAGTTTGACTCAAATTACAATAATAGACTCCAATAAAAGGAAACAAGAAAAAAGTAATAGGACACGACTCACGATACTAACTAGACTCAAGAAATAGGAAAAAGAAGACTCCGGTCTCTACGACTCCGGGTTCACTCGATGACGCTGGTCCATTTCCAATTTCGAACGCTCCATCTACCTAGTTACCTAAAAAATGTTAAAGTAGGGAGTGGACAAGAAGCTCAACAGGAATTACACTCTATCGCTAGGCAAAAATTTAAGTAATTAGTCATTTCATGAATATGCGTGAATGATGCGTAAAAATACAAATAATCGGACTAAATATATAGCATGATCACAAGATAACCGACATGATATAGGATTTGAGACATTGCAAGTCAAGATAGCAAGAGCAAATAATCAGAACTTCATGTGAGTGGCCATATATCAAGTCAAGTCAAGTCGAGTCAAGTCACGCAAGCAAGTACTTCACGCTTTCAAGTATGCATAGCAAGTTTCACGAGAATGTGGAATGTCGTAGACTCACACGCTAGATAGTACTCGGTGCAATGCCACACCTAGTCATTACACCTCCCCGGGATACAAGTACTCTTCGGGTGCTCCTCCCACGACCAGAATGGGCCCTTTAAAATGACTGCCTTGGCATTGATTGGTTGGATCAGAGATCCCACAAAATCTTGACATCCACAATATTTAACGGCCAAGAGTTCCAAGGTCAAGTTATGTAGCAAAGACGATACATGTAGGAAATTGGATTTCTTGAAGGATTTCCAAGAATTAATAAGCTCTTCAACTAGAAGAACATACCTATAAGTCATTACAGGGAATGACCTTCAAGGAAAGGATTGCGATGTAGACCCATCAAAGGTCACATTCTCGAGATAGAATAGCTTGGAGAGACTAAAGGGAATAACATGCAATAAAACCACAAAATTAACAAATCCAGAAAACTGGCTTAGAGGCGGTCAAGGTACAGTCGCAATAACATGAAAATGGTCTATATTGGATCGCTAGAATCGTTACTGGGCCAAAGGATGAAGCCCAGTTAGACGGGAGAAAATGGTCGCTAATAGGGCCGCTAAATAGAAGAGATAGTCCTTAATGGGCCGCTAACAAGAATTGTGGTACAACAATGATAAGTTGGGTACAACAATGACAAGCAGTCGACTTACCGGGCCCTAGGTCAGCCTGAGACATGGTAGGACCGACCCGGGGTCCAGTCCACACATCCCAGATCATATAAGGGGCTTTAGGTCGACTCTCACAGAGCTAGGTCAACTGGAAATCAAAGAAAATAGACCGGCAAACCTGGCACACATGCCATAACAGAAACAGAGAAACGGTCACCCTGTGGCCGCTAACATACAATAGCGGTCCCTAAAGGGCCGCAATAAGCCGAACAGTCCCAATTTTGGGTTGTAGAAACATGCGATTCGATCGAGTCGGTGGGTTCAGGTTTGGGGGTACAACCCACCCGACGTCCTAGTGGGAATCCCAGGCTCGCGGGGTCTTACGGAGGTCTCATAATAGAGGTCCTAGTCTGACGGAAGGAATATCCGGCGAAGAGTCCCAACTATTACAAGAATTAAGGTGTGAAAGACGGTAAGCAAGAATAATCGGTCCAGTCGACACCACCGGAGTGGCACAACCTTCCAGCAAACTCTAAACTGTACATAGCAGAAATAGAATTTGTGAACTAATTAATTAACCAATCATGTTATTCTATTCTCTTTCTAATCCTTTTTATAACAAATGAATGATGATCGTGAAGGAACAAATATAAGGAAGAGAATTAGACTTAGATCAAATGTTTCATGAGCCTTAATTATTAGTGCGTTTATACAATGAAATTAATTAGTTTCGGTCGAAACCGATACGTTTCGGCCGAAACATATTGGTTTCGGCCATAACCGATCCGAAAAGGACCTCAAACACTGTAGCGATCCGAAACTAAAGGGGGGTATCGGTTTCGGGCGAAACCGATACTAGTTTCGCCCGAAACTGGTAGGTTTCAGCCTGAAACCGTTTGGTTTCGGCCGAAACTAGTGAAGTTATGGGTTGTGTTGGCCCCCGAAACCCCACTACCCACAGGTTTCGGCCGAAACCCTCCCCCCTGCTGCTGTCTGCGTCGCGGGTGCTGTCTGCTGCTGCTGTTGCTGTGCTGTTGTCGCTGTTGTGCTGCCGCCGAGCTGCTGCTGCTGTGTGCTGCGGGTGCTGCTGCTGTGCTGCGGGTGCTGCTGGGCAGCTACGGCTGCTCCTGCTGTGCTGCGGCTGCTCCTGCTACTCCTGCCGGCAGCTGTCCGACCAAGGGTGAAAGGCCTGCGGCTGCTGCTGCTGCTGGTGCCGGCTGCTGTCCGACAGGGAGTAGGGAGACGCCGAGAGGGAGCCTTCTTGCTGCGCACACCGGGGGCCAACACAACTTCAAGGGTTTGATTGTTTTGTTTGAGGTTAATTTCATTGGGTTTTGTTTGATTGTTTTGTTGTGTTCTTTTGGTTGGGTAAGCAAGCCTTGCTTATTAAGTTTCTTCCAAAGGTGATTAAGGGCTTAAGGGATTGCTAATTAAACCCTAATAAGTTTATAAAAATTGGGGCTTTTGTCAATTTTGATTTGCTTAGGCTCAATTGAAGTTAAATTAAGGTTCATCGAGGATTTTGGGGTGGGATCATGCGGGTAATTAATTTTTCCCAAGGGTGATTAAGGGTTAATTACTAATTAAGCTAAAATTAGGTCATAAAAATTGGGGCTTTTGTCTAAATTGGTTTGCTTACGCTCAATTGAAGTTAAATTAAGGTTCATTGAGGATTTTGGGGTTGGATCATGCGGGTAATTAGTTTTTCCCAATGGTGATTAAGAGTCAATTGCTAATTAAGCCCTAATTAGGTCATAGAAATTGGGGCTTTTGTCTAATTCGAGTTTCTTAGTCACAATTGAAGGTTAATTAAGTTTCATTAATGAATGTGGGGTGGGATCATGCTGGGATTATATTTTTGTGAAGGGTAATTAGGGCTTAATTAGTAATTAAGACTTAATTAGTTCATAAAAATTGGGCCTTTTGTCTAATTCGAGTTTCTTAGCCACAATTGAAGGTTAATTAAGTTTCATTGACGAATGTGGGGTAGGATCATGCTGGGATTATATTTTTATGAAGGGTGGTTAAGGGTTATTTGGTAATTAAGTCCTAATTCATTCATAAAATTGGATCTTTTGTTTTGTACTTACAATTGTTTGTCTTTGACTGTGTAACTTCTTAATGTAGCATCATGCCTAGACGTTAGCAAACACAGGAACAGCAAGGGCAGGAGGATCCGAGGTGGGCCCACATGTCCTTAGTTGATGCTGAGAGAAGGAAGGTTAAATGTAATTACTGTGGTAAGTAGATGTATGGTGGAATTACCAGAGGCAAGTAACATTTGGCAGGGGTACGAGGAGAGGTGAGACAATGCGACCACTGTCCACGAGAGGTGCGAGAGGAGATGCGCCAGTGTCTTTTGGGGAAAAAGGAGAGGGTGCAACAAAGGCTGATGATGAGAAGGAAATTGCTGAGGAGATTTCTGGCAAAAGGGTTAGGAGGGATGATGATGAGGAAGGCACTGAAGATTCTGATCCGGAGCTGACTGAAGCAAGGGAGCGTGAAGAAGCCGCTCGAAGGAAAGGAAAGGCACCCATGGGTTCAGGAGGGACCTACTCCAGTACAGCTACACGACGTCCTGATGTTGTTGCCCTGCCACCGCAGACGCAGAGAGCAGGCCCCATGGATAGTTATCTCCACAGAAGGCCCCAGGCTACACAACCTAAGATCAAAAGTGCATTAAGAGGGGTCAAAAAATCTGCAGAAGTTGCAGGGCATGCATTTAAAAGCATATGTAAATAGTTTTTTCATGCAGGTGTCCCTGCACATGCTGCTGAAAGTGAATATTTTCAACCTATATTGGATGCCATAGCAGATTCTGGCCCTGGCTTGAAGGCGCCGTTACGTCGGGACATATACGGGCGTGGCCTTGAGGGAGAGGTTGAGGAGCTCCATCAGTGGGTTGAAAGCTTCAAGCATATATGGATGGAGAGAGGATGCACTATTATGTGTGATGGTTGGACTGGTACCACGAAAAAGTCCATGATTAACTTTTTGGTGTATTGCATCGAAGGTACAGTATTTGTAAAATCTGTAGATGCATCAAATTTTGAAAAAAATGCCAATTATTTGTTTCATTTGATGGACAACATGGTAGACGAAATTGGTGAAGAAAATGTTGTACAAGTTGTGACTGATAATGAAGCCAGTTATAAGGCTGCAGGGAGGAAATTGATGCATAAGCGCAGGCATTTATATTGGCTCCCATGCGCAGCACATTGTCTTGATCTCATACTTGAAGACATAGGGAAGGACAAACATGTGAAGAAGACGGTTGAAAGGGCACAAAAGATTACCCAGTATATTTATGGCCATCCTAGGATATTGAACATGTTCAGGGAGCATGCAAGTGGGGGGCGGGATATTATCCGTGCAGGGCCAACTAGATTTGCTTTAAATTTCATTTCTTTGGAGTCTCTGCATAGGTATACTATTGAACTCAATTATTAGTTCTTTATCCTTATAATTATGATCCGTGTTTGATTCAAATTTTTTTCTTTGCACAGGTATAAGAATGAGTTGAAAGCTTTCATGTACCACAATGCCCTGCGGGAATACATCAACAAGGGCAATGTTGATGCTCAGATGGATTATTTGGATGTCTGTCACATTGTGGATGACAACAAATTCTGGGGCAGAGTAACACGATACATGAAAGTAGTCACCCCCCTCGTTAAGGTCCTAAGATTGGTGGATGGCGATGACAGGAATGATATGAGATATCTGTATGAGGCCATGGACCGTGCGAAATTGGAGTTGCAGGAGTCCCTTCCCAAAGAACATGCAAAGTGGTGGAAGATTATTGACCATAGATGGGACACCACATTACACCACGACCTGCATGCAGCCGGTGAGTGATTATTTGTATTCAAACATTATTGACCATACATTAACTATATACAAATGCAGGTTATTTTCTGAACCCTCGATTAATGTACAATGTCAATGCACATGTTGATGTCGAGGTGCTTCAAGGCACTTTAAAAGTCATTGGTCGTTTATCGAGGACACAAGATAAGAGGCTTCAGGAGGAAGTAGAGGTTGGCCTGTTTGATTTCATGAATAAGAGGTATAGAATTTACTTACGTAGTAATGCTAATCTATTATGTAATTTTTGTAGATGATCTCCTATAGAATGAGAAGTGGGACGTATTCTGACTCCCAATTGCAATACGCAGTGGGAAGAGTGAGCCCAGGTATACTTCATCTTTGTGCTTTCTTTGCAATTACATCTTCCTTAATTAATTTTTATTTACATCTTATATTTATTTGTTTATGGTTGGTTGGTGTAACAGTTGACTGGTGGATCATGGTGAACAATAGAAAATTGGGCAGTTCTGCATTGGCTTTCATTGCAATCAGGGTGTTGAGTCAAACCACATCAACAAGCCAATGTGAAAGGAATTGGAGCACGTTCAGCCTTATACACTCAAAGGTTCGCAATCGGCTAAAGGCTGATCGGTTAGAGAAATTAGTGTACTGCCACTACAATATGAGGTTGAGAATAAAGAATATGAGGTTTAGACAACAGCTGCGAGACAAACGCGTCGCCGAGGATGCCGCCGCAGAGATTGATGTGGATGCCTTATTTGATGATGATAATCCCTTGCAGTCTAGGGTGGAGACACAAGAGCAGGTTGATGAGCCCGTTTTTTATGTTGATGATAGAAGATGGGCAGAGGGCATACTTGATGAAGATGAGGCAAGAGATCCCGAATTAAGAAGCAAATCAAAGAGGGCCAGAGATACTCATGCGCACCAGTCTAAGGTGGTTGATGACACTGAGGAGCAGTTCGAGTTTGAGCCAACTAGACACTCAGATACAGATAGCAGGTCAGTCACTCCTAGAATGTCCTCCTTAAGAAGAAGTACATCAGTACATGGGCAAACTGAGAGGGCAAATGCTGCTGCTCGAGAGGACCCGGCAATTGAGGAGTTGAAGCAGATTTATGTGAGGCACACGCCAAGGGGAAAAGGACTCGTGTCAAAGTTGATTGAAAAAATCACTCCAAAAGAGAAAAAAGCATCCTCAAAGGTTAAAAGGCGACTGGTTTCTTATGATTCTGATGATGATGATCATCCCGGAGGTGCTGCAGGTGGTACTAGTGCTGCAGGTGGTACTAGTGCTGCAGGTGGTGCAGGTGGATACTGTCAAGGTCAGCAAGGATATGGTATACCAGGTTATGAAGGTGGCCAACAGGAAGTAGCTATTTATGGGGCCCAGAATTATGAACCATCATTTCAGTTCCATCCATATCCGACCAGTGACTCTTCTCTTCCTCAAGATTCCTATGTTGATACTGGATTCGAATCAAGCCAACCAAACACTCCAAGAGGGATCCAAAGAGGGATGCAGGACTTGGCTACCTCATTGTTTGGTTATAGTGAATATAGACCATACATGCAACCTGGTTATGGGTATCGACATCAAGGGCCAGACGATGAGGGAGAAGGTTCTTCTAGTAATTATTATCCATATTAGGTAAGAATCAATGAATTTTTGTAACATTTATTTTGTCTAAATTGGTTTATTGTACTGCTTCTATTAATGTACAATGGAATATGACTTTAACTTTCACATGTTTAATGTTTGAAGTTGAATTTTTGTAGTTGTCTACTTCAAGGTTATTGCACTAACTTATACAATCAAATGCATGTGTAATGATTTTTATGATTTTTTTGATTTTAAGTGATTATTTATATTTTTTATGATTTTTTTTCAGATTTTTTAGAATTAATTTTAATTTTTTTAACCTGTTATATGGGTTTCGGCCGGTTTCGGTCGAAACCGAAACCGAAACCGAGTCGACTCGGTTTCGGACCCGGGCGAAACCGAGTCCGAAACCGAGTTTGCCATCCTTGACTCCATGACCCAAGACACATCATCTGAGACAAACAACCCAATAATTATTTGACATACAGTGTAATATGCTGTTGTAATTTCTTCAAATGCTGTTAGTATCAAATGATGACGTTGAATCATTGTGCAGGATCAAGACCCGATGGAGGGGGCAAGCCACTCCACTGGACCTCCTGCTTGAAGATTGCAGAAGATGTGGCCACAGGTTTACTTCACCTCCATCAAGCACCTGGTGTTATCCATGGCAACCTCAAGTCTTCCAACGCCCTCCTTGGTTCTGACTTTGAATCTTGCCTCACCGACTATGGCCTCATTCCCCACTTTAGATTGCCAGATTCTCGTGAAGATAGCAATGGAGCAACTTCTCTCTTTTACCGAGCACCGGAGTCTCGCAATCCACAAAGATCTTTTACCCAACAGTCGGATGTGTACAGCTTTGGTGTCCTCCTGTTAGAACTCCTTACAGGAAAGACTCCATTCCAGGACCTAGTTGAAGAGCATGGGGAGGACATTCCTCAATGGGTGCGGTCTGTTCGGGAGGTGGAGACAGAGTCAGGTGATGACCCCACATCTGGGAATGAGGCCTCAGAGGAGAAGCTTGGAGCACTGCTAAATATAGCAATGGCTTGTGTGTCACCTTTGCCAGAGAATAGGCCAACAACAAAGGAGGTGTTAAGGATGATTAGAGATGCAAGGGCAGAGGTACTTGCGTCTTCAAACAGTAGTGATCACTCACCAGGGAGGTGGTCAGATACCGTTCAGAGCTTGCCAAGGGAATATGGTTCAGAGCATTTGAATTTTGCAGAGAGAGACTGAAATGATTTTGGTGGGAGATGATTCCTTTTTGGATCAGTATTTTTTACCTGCCATTGTAGAGTATGATGTAAAGCTTGAGTCTGCAGAGATAAAGCATTTTTAGCTGGTTTTCATGGAGGTTTGAAACTCCAGCAATTAAATGGTGAAACTTCTTCCTCCCTTTGTGTGTGTCCTCATTCTAACGAAAAGGAAAAGATCATGAGCAGAGAATGGATTTCATGGAGATTTTATAATTCTCATTTTTGGGTGCCAAATGAGTCAGCTTAACGGTTTAATGTGGAATCATGGCCTTTATTATGGAAACTGGCACCAAAATGAATTCTTATGGAGGATAAGGAAATAAGGTACATCTCTTAATACTGCTGTCATCATTCTCAAAGCTTCTGGAAACAGTAAACTTAACTATTGATCCTGGAGTGTAGATACATAAACAAACATCTATAGTTTCTTGTGACCAGCTCTCCATATTTCTTATCACATTATTCCTGGGGCTGTAATTTTGCTTCCTAGACCAGAAATTTTTCATAAATCAATGATGCATCTTCTCACATTTTGCGGGCCAAGCCAAATTTGTCCTCACCTTATCACCAATGCAATCCTTTACCCTCACCTCAAGTCCAGAGGAGGAAAGCCAAAGCCTGGTGTGACTCCGAGATCTACTGCCTATAAGATAACTGGATAATTTCACATCTAATAAAATGCTCCAGCGGCCTGTTGGCATGCTGCCAAGCATCTGGTGGGACTTCAAAATGATCTGGCGACATGCTGAGAGCCAAAACAACCATACCAGATAATTAACTATGATATATGTATCTAGTCCAATTGCATGGCTCTGACTTTTGATGCTTTTTAGTGAAGGGTCTTAGAATTTTCACATTATGGCTGTCAGAGTGTTCTATGTTGTCTGAATTATCACTACTAGATTTTGGAGGATCTGCTGTGAAGGTTAGTACAAGGGTCTGCTGCATGATTTCAAACAATTGCATGCCTGCATTCCTCTTTTTATTTTATAGTTTAGCTGTTGAGCTTTTTTTACCCTTTCTCTCAGTTTTAGGTTATTATCAAAGCTGTATTACATTTTTTCTTGGGAAAAAGCAAATGCTCAATGTTAGCTCCATGGATGGTTTGGAATTCCCTTAATCTACCTTCCTTTTATGCTTGTTAAAGTTTTTATCCAGAAAAAAAAGATTTTTTTGCTGTTGGTTCAATTGCTTCTCTCATAACCAGATCATGGCTACATTTCATATTCCTTAACTCCACCTGCTCCATCCTTTTTTATGAATCTTTCTATTTATGTCATGTCTATTCTTTCTGATTTCAGCTGTCATTCTGTATCACACTGGTAGATGTATAGGCATTTCAGACTAAGAAAGCATCTCAGAAATTCTATCGTTATTCGTGTAGAACACAAGATTCTGCATTGCTGGAGGACTTTTATGAATACCAACGCATGACGGAAGTCTCCTGTCAATCTGCATCATGCCAGGAGTCAAGAGTTTGAGGCAAGAAGAGTTAAAATTTTCAAGACGGAAAGGACTTCTGACTCATCTATTTGCTGAGATGAGAAATCTGAAAAACCTACCACATTGAATATATAGAATCAGTGATGTATGGACATGATAATTGGAAAGACCTTTATGGACCTAAGAAGAATGGCATTTCATAGGTTGCATATTTAGTTTTTTTATATGGAAGACAGTTTCCTAATTAGTTTGGTCATGACCATTCACCTTAAAAGAAAAGAAAATGGATGACCGGAAGGTTGGCAGAAGGACATTTCTTCATGTCTTATTGGATTGAGAAAACTAGTGGACTAATCATTTCAGCATCCAATAGTGATCAAAAATCATGCATGATGTGATTGTCGGGAAAATTGGATGATCTCACCTTTTGTTTACTGAGCAAACGGGTCAAGCTGCCTCAGATGATTGATATGTAAAATATTTTAACTTGGGATGTATTCTTGAACTGATAGAGAGTGATGCAGACTGACAGTACATCAGTTCAATTGGTAACCAGACCATATTAAACAGGCCATCTAGTTTCTCAGAAGTTGTTGATATAGGGTAATAATTCCTATCCTGATTTAAGTTTAGTGTAGTATGCGTTTCTGTCCAAGGATCTGCTATTATATCAAATTCTCATTTTTACGGGGATAAATGTGTTAAAAGAACTTTTTGCCAGTTTTTGATTCTGTAAGCACAGCTTTGGTAAATTTGGGTTATAACCCAATCAAGTTAACTTATTCTGGAACTAACCCACTTTTGATTTAAGATGCATGAGGGATTAACCTGGTGGGATGACCCACCTCGAGGGGTGGGATAGCTAAGCGGGGATTACCACTTTTTTAACCCGATTAACTAACTCGGCTTATCAAATCAAAGTGGGAGTTAAATCTTGGTTAAATTTGGGTTAGCCTCGGGTTAACCCTTTAGCAAAACTGTGTTAAGGGATTTGCATGCTTCTCTTTCTCACAAGAAAATATTGAGTGATGATGTTTTATATATTTACCATCGAGGGTGACGTGTTATCGTGACGAGATCCGATCAAATATGGCAAACACTGTTAAATAAAAGAACAAAGCGAATTTCAAATGACACAATAGTCAAAGTACATACCATATCATGAAACTATTTTCACGTTTAGAAATAAGAGATTAAATGTCACGTCCTGATGTAGAATATCAAGATGCGACGGTTGTAACGATTACGATAATCAGACCAAGCACTAGCCCCACTTTGATTGGGGGATAAGTAGGAGGTAGCCTGATTTTTATTCTTGGGTTAACACTTTTTTATTTTGATAGATGAAACAAGATAACTAGGCTAAAAATATAGTTAACCTGGATTTAATTCGGAATTCAAAACTTACCTCAAAAGGTTGGTTAGCTCTAACCTAATGCATATTAAACTAAAAGTGGATTAACTCCGGAACAATCTAATATAGTTGAGTTAACTTACTTTTAGTCTATCCCCCAATCAAAATGGAGCTAAAGGAATAACCAAACATCAGGAAAACTAATGGGAGAAAGAAAATAGTTGACATAAATATAATAGAGTTTTACAACATCGAGTTTCAAATGAACCACTAATGTACAAGCTAAAATAACTTACAACAACTCACAACTTAAGCTAAAAAGGATATAAGATGAAGGAAACATCTAAAGAGAACTAGAACACTCCATTACTCTCGCTCTACCCCGTCAAAGTGAGGTTCCTCATTAGGATTACCTGAAAATAATTAATAATAACGTAGGGTGAGCAAAAACTCAGTAAGATTTATATCTCTAAATCAGGCATCTTTAAGTGATTAATATATTGACCATGAAACTGCACTAAGATCTAGAAACAAGTGAAATCATAGAATATGAACATGAATGAGTAAGGAATTGCAAGTAATGAGATCACAAGTGAATCAAGATAATAATAAGATTTCAAGTATGGAATGATCACCTAACAAGAACTATTATTAGAATTGGCCATATAACGCAAGTAAGTACAAAGTCAAGTATTTCAAGAATTTCACGTATATGTGGAATGTTGTAGATCAATGTAGAACGCTAATACTTTGGTGCAATGCTACACCAAGTTAATAATAGCTCTCATAAGCACAAGTACTTTCAGGTGCTCCTCTCAGGATCAGACCGGACCCCATTAATGTCATGCATTGAAGTTATGGATCATCGATCTCAAGTATTTATCTAGACAACCACATTAATTTATAATGGTCAAAGAATTTCAAGGTATAGCTCATGAGATCACATTTCAAAAAAAATTCTTGATTTCTTGAGATAACTAGGAGGATACCAATATGTAGGGATGCTAAACATGCTGATAAATAGGTCAAATAGATAATCGATTTTCGCGATAAACATGGGGTTAACGTAGTTTGGGACAACACATCCTTCAGTTAGAAAGCGGTCTATCACTGGACCATGATCATACCAGAATGTGGTTTGCACCAGCACCACGTTCAGAGCTGAACACGGTCTCCCCTCAAGCCGCATTCAGAACGTGATCATTAGGGGCACTGCATTCAGAAGACTCTGCTAGAAGCTCATTCAAACCTTGATAGACCCTGAACATAGTCTTAATTGGGTCTGTGTCCTTCTTAGAAGCACATGGGCCGCTGAGTAAATTAAAGCAAACATGCTCTGTTCTTGACTATCAAAAATAGTTTGAAAGGCTCTATAATAAAATTTCAGGGGTATCTAAAGAATACCTCTTGGGTACTTACCTTTGTGGCTTGAAGGAGGAATTATCATGTGAGCTTGGGTACTTACCTTAGTGGCTTGAAGGAGGAATTATCATGTGAGGTTAGGTCTTTCCAACCCTGATCCCTTGTCCAAGCCTTGGAACTATAAAGAGTTCAGAAAACTAAACTTCTTGCTAGGCATCGCTATGTTGGTCGGTCCTCTTCACTTCCTCCTTTATTGCCCACCCCTCCATCTAATCCATGCCACCTACCAATTCATAGATTAACAAGTCAACAATTGCAAGAACGAAGAACTAAGGGCCTTTGTTTCAATGGCGATGAGAAATGGACTCAAGGCCATACATGCCAGGCCAAGAAAGTATTTCTTTTACAATTGATACCTGACATTGAGGATTATGATGTCGTAGAACAAGAATTTATAACTAAACAAGAAGAGGAATTATGTCAGACATTGGGCAGTACTCCTTCGATCTCCCCTCAGTCAATTAGTGGGTTGACCACCCCGGCATGATATTACATGGGTGGATTAATGGGCTATCAATCATAGTGCTTGTAAACAATGGTAGCACACACAATTTTATTGACCCCTTAAGTTGTCTAGAAGTTGGGTTTTCTGGTCACTAATTGTGACAACACACCACTTCGTTTGGTTCAGGTATGTAGGTGCCTTCAGAAGGATTATATTCTAATGTTCATATTCAGCTTTCAGGTGTTTCATTTGATTAGAATCTTTTAATACTTCTCTTGGGTGGTATTGATGTAATACTGGGAGCAACATGGCTACAACTCCTAGGAGATATAATTTTCTACATTGGTGAGATGTCTATGCCATTTTCTTGGCTGGGAAAGCAACACTAGTTTAAAGACTTGTCAGAGGACAAAGTGAGATTGATTTCTGACTCTAAATTTCACAAAAAAAACTCTAGAGAAGCTCCGTAGGATTCTCATGGCTTGCTCTTTCGATTTCAGGTGCTCTTACTATTGCGTCTCACTTGGCTTGGCGAGCAATTCAATCCTAAGGCTATAGTAGTTAATTAGCATTACCTCACGGAGTGGTCAAAGCCCTATTTTTTCTTTCATTCTAAGGAAGTTGGGAAGGGATGAGGTTAGGGCTTTGTTTAACAGACACATTCTAAGATAGATTGCCAGTAAGCAAGCAGGTATCAACCCTACTGCTTAAAAGGTACCGCTTTCATCAGTCACATAAAGGTACTCGGTGCGTGCATCGGTGAGACCGAACGGCATCGCGAGCCACTCATACATGCCCTCCTTTGTGCTGAATGCCGTCTTCGCTCCCCACCCGCAAGGGTTGTATCCACGGTGTCAAATCCACCTTTGAGAACGTGCAACTACCATCTTATGAAGAAGATGATAGCAGTAACACATCAATGTAATTCGACACTCTACTCTTATAGCAGCAGCTCCCATCCAGCATACGTAGGCTTCAAAGCCGTAGTGTGCGCTTCAAAGCGCGCGTCCTTTTTAAAGCTACAAAACGTCATAAGCACCCCACTCCAACGTGAGTGCTGTCGAAGCGATAGAGTCTACTCTCTGCTTATTGCTCGTGGAGTGCTTATGCACTCGACTCGCTGCCTACTCCACTCGTTACCATTGAACGACAAATCCAGGAGCGGAACTATCCATTTACATCCGACTGAGGAAACTATTCCTTCTCCTCAGCCATTTGTTGCCTACCCTCCTAAGTTAGCAAACATCCTGCACACCTACTCTTCAGTTTTTGATGAACCAAAGAGCTTACCTCTACCCTAGAAATATGATCATTACATTCCCCTTATAGATGAATCTAAAGCCATTGCAGTTCCCCCATATAGACACTTGTCTTTCCACAAATCCATCATAGAAAAACAAGTAAAGAAAGGGAAATAAACATCTTCAACACAACAACAGTCGCTTCTCAGCCCCTGTGCTTCTTGTGTAAAAAAGAGATGGTAGCAGATGAATGTGTATTGACTATAAGGCATTGAACCTACAAACCATAAAGGATAAATGTCCAAGACCTTTATCGATGACCTCCTTGATGAACTCTTTGGAGTCAAATATTTTTCAAAGCTTGATCTTCGGTCTGGGTACCATCAAATCAGGATGTCACCAGATGACATACACAAAATTGCCTTTAGAACTCATGAAGGGCATTATGAGTTCTTGGTACCCCATGTACTTTTCAACACCTTATGAATGATATTTTCATGTCATTCTTAAGGAGATTTGTCGTCATATTTTTTGATGACATATTGGTCTATAGTAGAACCTGGCCATACCACCTAAACCACTTGCAAGCAATTCTAAAACTTCTTCAGCTATATGCCAAGTTATCTAAGTGTGAATTTGGTATAACTGAGGTCGAGTACCTAGGTTATGTTTTCTCTGAAGGAGGGATCTCAATGGAGAATAGCAAGCCGTAGTCAATCATAGATTGGCCGTTTCCCAAAAGTCTAAAAAAGTTGCAAGATTTTTTGGGGCTTACTGGGTATTATAGAAAATTTGTAAAACATTGTGGGACTATTACGGCTCCACTTAGTTGTGAAAGAAAGATAACTTCTAGTGGAACCATACAGCTGAATAGGCATTCTAGTCCCTTAAGCAAGCAATGATTTCTACACCTGTGCTAGCCCAGCCAACTTTGAAGATACATTTATCTTGGAATGTGACGCTAGTACCTCAGGCTTGGGGGCTATTCTTATGCAACAAGGGAGGCCAGTGGCTTATTTGAGCAAGGCTTTCACTGCAAAACAACATGGGTTATCTGTGTATGAGAAAGAAATGGAGGCAAGAATATTCTCTGTTCAAAAGTGGAAATCCTACGTGGTTAGCAGAAGGTTTATCATTCACACAGATCATCAAAGCCTTCGCTATCTCTTACAACAAAAAGTGCACACCCCGGCACAACAAAGGTGGTTGGTGAAGCTAATGGGATTTGGCTTCTCCTTGGAGTGCAAATTGGGGCATCACAACAGAGCAGCAGAGGCCTTGTCTAGGCTTTATGAAGAAGCCTTTGTGGATGTAATCACAATTGTAGTTCCTGACTGACTGATTCTCTAAGATTCAAAAGGCATATTTGATGGATGACTATTTTATAAAATTGATGACAGAGTGGAACTTATGTACTCTGACTCCTCAACACTATTCTTTACAAGCTGGTGTTTTATTTTATAGAGGCAGAATACACTTGCATCCTAGATTTACCTTGCCTCCCACATTACTGCATGCACATCATGATGCCCTGGAGGGAGGACATTTAGGATACCATAAAACTCTTCATAGGCTGAAGAGGAGTTTTCACTAGACTAGGATGGGCATGACCGTTAAAGAATACATCCAAAATTGTGATGTCTGTCAAAGAAATAAAGACATCACCTAGTCCCCAGGACTTTTACAACCAATTCCAATCCCAGACAGAATATGGACTCATATCCATATGCATTTCATTGAGGGCCTTCCCCCATCACACTCCAAACCACAAATCTAGTAGTGATTGATAGGCTCTCCAAGTATGCTCACTTTTTAGTCCTGCAACACCCCTATACTACTGCTGTTGTGGGTAAAGAGTTCACTTCACACACTGTTAAGTTACATGGTGTCAGTTCTAGAGAGAAAATTTGAAATTACATGGGGTTAAACTCCATATGTCATCTACATATCATCCCCAAACAGATGGTCAGGCTGAGACCTTGAACAAGTGCCTAGAGACTTATCTTAGATGTTTCTGTTATTAATAAGAAAAGCACGGGTATGAATGGTTTCACTGGGCGGATTATTGATACTATATCTCCCTCCACACATCCACTGGAGTAACCCCTTTTGAGGCCGTATATGGCATACAACCGCCCACATTACTTTCCTATGTCCCTGGGACTTCCTAAGGTCCAAGATGTAGCAGACTCTCTTGTCAGCAGGGATCAAATGTTATCAGAGCTCAAGCTTCATTTAAACAAAACATAGTAGCCGATGAAGAGACTGGCAGACACACATCGTACATACAAGTCCTATGATGTGGGTGAATGGGGTCTATTTAATGCTTCAGCCATATCGTCAACAGTCAGCTGTGCGCAGGTACAATCATAAGTCGAGCGCTAGATATTATAGGCCATTCCATATCATTGAAACAACAGGGGTGATTGCGTACAAATTACTCTTGCCCGATGGATGTAAGATACACCTAGTATTCCATGTGTCTCAATTGAAGAAAAAGCACAACAATCACCTTGTCTACAGTATTCCTCTGCCAGACTCCATGGTTTTAAACTGTAAGAACTAGCCTTGTAGTATACTTGGCCGCGGATTGGTTAAACGAGACAATCACGCTGATGTACAATTACTCGTATAGTTATACATATCGTCTCGGTTGTATATCATAGATCGGTTATCGATATGTGATCGAGATAATCCGGGATGGACGGTTGAGTCGTCCTTATCTCAATTTGACAAACCCAGGTCGATTGACGTGGCAAAACTCCCGAAACCATGTAAGACAGAATAATATAAATGCAAATGTAAAGGCCGGAGAAGGCCAAGTTCACTTTGGTTCCAATCTCCCTATTGCTATTCTGCCTGCCTCTGCTTCTTCTCTTGATTCCACTGCTTCTCTTCGTCTATTCTTCCCTACTCGTCCTCTTCTTCGTCAATCTTCTCCTCTGATCATCTATTCTCTACAATCCTTCCTTCATCACGGCTTCATCTTGCACACGAAGTTCGTCTGCAGGCCCACTGCTGGAGGGGATCGAACGGGATCCTAGGAAGCTGTTACGAGCAGACTTTGTAACGACCGGTTCGACAGCTTCGGACCGGCCAAGGGAGAGGTTGTTCGGCCGCAATGGTCGAACAGCCTATTAATAGGGAGGGAATGGCAGGGAATTGGGCATGGAAAAAGCCCGGCAAAATTCTAATAAACCTCCCACCTCTCCTTTTCACTCATGACGGTCCTCTCCTCTTCTCCGTCTCCTCCTTCTTCCCCTACTTACATCCCCGATCCTGCGGGAATTTCTTTCTCTCCTCTTGTTCCTGTCTCTGTGGTTGCAGGTGTGCTCGGGCAGCTCCACCTTCCATCACCATCGACCGGAAGAAGGCAGCTCTATCCGCCTTCGCATCCGTTGCGGTGTTGGAAGGCAGTCCAGGATCAGAACCTGAAGGGCGTAACAAATTGGTGTCTGAGGCCCTCTTGGACGATCCCTGCCCCTGCAGATCCATGGCGCCAGAAGAATTATTACTGTTTCAGCAATCCATCCAGCAGGCGGTGCAGCAAGCCGTATCCCAGTCACTGGAATCGGTCACACAAAGGTTAGAAGCTTTGGAATCATCCTCCTCCCAACCACCTCCATTTGATGTTCGAAATCTAGGCCATCGCGAAGTTCTGCCTCTAACTCAAGCACCTCGGCCTAAATCTCTGGATCTGCCTATGTTTGATGGTTCCGGGTTTGAGGAATGGAGATTTAAGGCCGATCTCTACTTCAAGTATTATCAGCTAACTCAAGAGCAGATGCTTCTCCACGTCCAGTATTCCTTGATCGACCATGCGATGCGCTGGTTCTGCCACACTTACAAACTACACCAGGTCAAAGCATGGAGCCAGCTCCTGTCGGTAATGGAAATTAAGTTTGGGCGTAAAGAGTGGCATAACCCTCACATGGAATTGCGCCAGCTAAAGCAATTGGGATCCGTTGCTGATTATGAGTTGCAGTTTGAGAGAATTTGTGATGATATTGATGGTGTTCCGGATGAACACTTGCTTGCACATTTCTTGGGCGGATTACAAGAGGACTTACGCTATGAGGTACTGCTACAAAAGCCTCACACACTCGATGAAGCCATGGCTGCTGCCAGATTAGCAGCCACCAAGCCTACTCAGCCCATCACCAACAAGGGATCCGAGCAGAGGCCCTATACTTCAACAACACCTTTCTCTGCTCCTCCCCGGCAAGCCACAGTAGCCAACCGACCACCTGTTCGACGCTATTCCCAGGAGCAGCTGGATGACGTCGAAGAGGGCTCTGTTATATGTGTGATGCAAAATGGGAGAAAGGCCATCGATGTAATCCCCAACAAGCATTTGCCATTCACCTGGCTGCCACCCCGGAAGACACTGAAGATATTCTCTCTGCTCCTCCAGCACCGGTTATCTCGGAAGCAAGCACTTCTATGCAACTACCACCTTCATCTTATAATGCAAGTCTTAGCTCTATTGCTGTTTCCCTCACTTCCGATACCACTGCCATGCATAGCTCTTTTTGGCAGCCGGAGTCTACAATGCAACTATGGGGTATGCTTTCCTCACTCCCAGTGCTTACTCTTATTGACACAGGGGCAACACACAACCTGTTAAACATTACTATGGTTCAGCTCCTTCATCTCCCAGTTCAGGCAGTTGAGGGGTTATCTGCTAAAGTGGTCGGAGGAATTCAAAGCACCATTGTAGGATTTTGTTCACAAATTCCTTTTATACTGGGGTCATTGAAGTTGGTTCTGGATTTCTTTGTCATGGATATCTCACCATTTGATGCCATTCTGGGGTCCAATTGGATTAAATCCCTTGGGGTGATTCAGTGGGATTTTGCTAACCTCTCTATGAAATTCACCTTGAACAACATTCCTTACCACCTACAGGGCATCACTCATTTAAATGTGCACATTTCATCTGCTAAAGATATGGCTTCCATCCTTCCCTCAGCTCGCACAGTCTACTTATGCCAAGTTCATGTTACCTCCCATGTTTCAACCCCGGCCACCTCTCCACCTCACATGCAATTATCTGACATTCCAAATCCTGAACTAGCTGCCCTACTCCTTCAATTTCAGAAGGTTTTTACTGTGCCATTGGGCTTACCCCCCCACCGATCCTATGATCATGCCATCCACCTCATTGATGAGACCAAAGTTATTGCTCTCACACCCTACCGCTATTCACCCCATCATAAGACCATCATTGAAAAAACCTTGTCTGAATCCCTTCAGGCTGGCATTGTTCGACCAAGTAGCAGTGCCTTTGCCTCCCCTGTCCTCCTTGTCCAGAAGAAAGATGGGTCTTGGCGCATGTGCGTGGATTATCGAGAGCTCAATAAGAACACTATTAAGGATAAATATCCTATACCTGTCATTGAAGACTTATTGGATGAATTGGGACATGCTACTTATTTTACTAAGCTGGACTTGAGGTCAGGCTATCACCAGATTAGAATGCGGCCAGAGCATATTGACCGCACAGCCTTCTCTACTCACACAGGTCATTATGAGTTTGTCGTCCTCCCATTTGGACTTACAAATGCCCCAGCTACATTTCAATGTCTCATGAATGATATTTTTCGGCCATTTTTACGGTGCTTTGTATTGGTCTTCTTTGATGATATATTAGTTTACAGTATCAACTGGCACACTCACTTGCACCATCTTCAGGAGGTCCTCCAAGTTCTACTTAACAATGACCTCTATGCCAAGTGGAGTAAATGTGTTTTTGGCACTACCTCTATTTCTTATTTGGGCCACATCATCTCTGGAGGCTCGGTAACTGTGGAACCGGATAAAATTCATGCCATTGTCAATTAGCCAAGCCCCTCCACAATCAAACAACTCAGAGGATTTTTAGGGCTGGCCGGATACTACAGGAAATTCATTCGAAATTATGGCCTCATAGCTGCTCCATTAACAGTCCTACTTCACAAGGATCATACATTCAGGTGGTCTTCAACAGCTGAGGCAGCATTTATAGCACTCAAACATGCTTTAAGTACCTCCCCCATTCTATGTTTACCAGACTTTGCACAACCATTCATTGTGGAATGTGATGCCTCGGCTACTGGTATGGGGGCAATCTTGATACAACAGCAACATCCCATGGCCTTCATCAGCAAAGCTTTCTCTATTTCACAGCAGGCCTTATCTGCTTATGAGAGGGAACTCACTGCTATTATTTTTGCAGTCAAGAAGTGGAAACATTATCTGCTAGGTACAAAATTTATTATTCGTACCGACCATCAAAGTCTAAAGCATTTGCTGTCCCAAAATATTACCACCCCACAGCAACAACGTTGGTTAGTCAAGTTTATGGGCCTGGACTTTTCCTTGGAATATAAAAAGGGCAGCAGCAACACTGTGGCTGATGCATTATCCAGGCAATCAGATGCCCTTTCAGTTTGTGCTGTGACAGTGATCATTCCTAATTGGATTGAGGGACTTAAGTCCTCATATGATTCTGACCCCATGCTGAAGGACAAATTACAGGCCTGGCACCTTGGTCAATTGGACAGTTCTCTATATTCATACAAAGGAGGCATTCTTTATTATAGAGGGAGAATTTTTCTGCATTCCTCCCACTCTTATGTTCCCAAAATTTTGCAGACATACCACCTCTCTCCTGCGGGCGGTCATGCTGGCTTTCACAAAACCTTGCATAATATCAAACAGAGCTTTTACTGGAAGAACATGACAACTGACATCAAACAGTTTATTCGCAATTGTGAAGTATGCCAGACTTGTAAGTACTCCACCACCCCACCAGCAGGACTTCTTCAACCTCTTCCACTGCCCACAGCTATTTGGACTTCCATTTCCATGGATTTTATTGATGGACTACCCAAGTCCAAGGGCTAGACATCCATATTTGTAGTGGTCGACCGACTGTCCAAATATGGTCATTTTCTACCACTCAAGCATCCATATTCTGCTCAATCTGTGGCTCATCTGTTTGCCAAGGAAATTGTTCGCTTACATGGCATTCCCAAGGACATAGTTTCTGACCGGGATACAGTCTTCTGCAGTCAATTTTGGTAGCACATTTTTCAACTGCAGGGGGTGGCTTTACACATGAGTACCGCATACCATCCACAGTCCGATGGCCAATCGGAGGTCCTCAATCGATATTTGGAAACTTACCTCAGATGTTTCTGCTCCCAACAACCTCATCTTTGGGCGGACTGGCTATGTTGGGCAGAGTACCATTATAATACCTCCTACCACTCTACCATTCGAATGACCCCCTATTAGGCTGTTTATGGTCGACCGCCCCTCTCTCTGCTCTCCTACATTCCTGGTTTAGCGGATGACCCAGAGGTCGACACTCAATTACGGTCGCGGCATATTATTCTGCAGACCTTGCAACATAACATGACCACTGCCCAACAGAGGATGGCCAGAAATGCAAATAAGCACCGCATTGATGTGGAGTATACTATTGGCGATTGGGTCTACTTGAAGCTGCAGCCTT
Organism: Amorphophallus konjac; assembly: GCA_022559845.1. NCBI lineage: Eukaryota > Viridiplantae > Streptophyta > Magnoliopsida > Alismatales > Araceae > Amorphophallus > Amorphophallus konjac. Next base: position 315,829,651 of record CM040118.1, read on the forward strand.
ACCGACAGGATTCTCTTGTTCGGCGACCTTCTCACAAATTGTCTGCTCGATACTTCGGCCCATATCAGATCATTGGCCGCTGCGGCAGAGTCGCCTACAAACTCCAGCTGCCCCCGGAAGCTAAAATTCACCACACCTTCCATGTGTCACAATTGAAGCGCCGACATGGGGACACTCCAGTACAGCAACTTCCTACCCCCGAGTCTCTCTACGTGGACGATCGACAACCACGGGCGATCCTACAGCGCCGCTTAGTCCAACGCAACAATCAGGTGGTATCTCAAATCCTTCTGGCTTGGCACAACAGCCCAGATTCTGAAGCTACTTGGTTGGATTACACTGCCTTCAAGCAACTTTACCCCAACTGTAACCTCGAGGACGAGGTTGGTTCTCATGGGGGGGAGTAATTGTTACGAGCAGACTTTGTAACGACCGGTTCGACAGCTTCGGACCGGCCAAGGGAGAGGTTGTTCGGCCGCAATGGTCGAACGGCCTATTAATAGGGAGGGAATGGCAGGGAATTGGGTAGCAGTGTCAATGGATCGGATCCGGGTCGGATCCTTCATGATCCGAATCCGGATCCGATAATCCTAGATCCAGGTCCAACCCGAATCCAAAATGAAATAACATTTCGGATCCGGATCTGACCCGAATCCGAACTTTAGCTTTTGGATTCGGATCTGATCCGAAATCCTAATTTATATATCCTGTATAGATAGTGGGCAAGGTAGATCCAAATTTGCATGCTTGCATCCAAAATTTTCAGATCCAATGGATCTATTTTCGGATCCAATCATAATGAGTGTGTTTTGCATAGACAATGTAACCAAAGGATCCGAAATCGGATCTGACCCGGATCCTGAACCATTCAATTTTGCCTATAGACTAGAACAGGCCCAAACATGAATTAGTTCTACACCAATAACCTACTTGAAAAGCATGGCTCTCATCCTTCTTTACAAGACTGGATGATGGACGACGGATCCTTCTGTAACGGAACATTGATGGTGATTCATCAAGCTAAGAAAGATAAGATGATCAATCTGACATCAAAATCACACAAATATCTATATATGGGCATAACAGGGAAACAAAAACAAGAAAAATGTGCTTCTCCACCATCTTATTTTTGCCCTTTTCTAACTTTGTGCATGAAGAAGGAAGAAAATAAGGGTTGCACCATATCTCCAATTTCCCATTCTCTGACAAAATATGGACCACAGCCCCCGGCAACTACATGCTCACAGCCCAACTGATCAGGGTGAAACAAGAAGGCTTCTTGTAACAGCAACAACATAAAATTATGCACGCTAGAAGAAGGCTGCTTGTTCCCACTGTAATGCCTGGAAGCAGGAATAAGAAGGAAGATAAAAAAGAGATAAGCATATATATGGACACAACAGTTAAATATCGAGTAGATATGAAAAGAGAAAGGGTGAATGTTAAGAGATGTACACAAGAGGCCCATGCTATGCTAAAAATTTGTATTATTGAGATATCTGATCAATATATAGTCAATCATAACATTTTATTTCTACAATCTTAAACAACAACACAAACTCAAAAAAATATCAAATAGAAGAGAATAAAGAAGAGAACATAAATAAATCAGTACAGTTTGCCAAAAGCCTAATGCTAAGCAACTTTTCTCCTCCAACAGTAAGAACTAATATGAGCATCATAAGCAACAGAAATAAAATCTCAAAAAAAAGAAATACACTTGTGCAAGGGATGTGTTGTCATTTGCTCTCTTGGAGAAGCTACCCACTGTACTTATCAGGTAGAGCATCTTCTTCAAGAAAAAAAAAGAACACCATGATCTTAGGAACCAGATAATATATCCACCTAGTCAAGCAGAGATATCAAACATATCACATAGACAAAAATGTGGCTCCTTTAAAGCAAAGTTTAAAGCATCATGTATCACTTAATTGATAACAGGAAATAGCAACCACGATTTCCATGATCAAAATAGAAAATTTTATGAACCAACAAATAACGCTTGCATGATATTTCCAACTGTTAGCATGATATTTTATGAACCAACAAGATGAAAAACGTTCCTGAACAGATAGTTCCAACTGTTAGCATGATATTTTTAGATTTGTGATATACATGCAACCTACATCCTTCAAACTATTGAGCAAATGACTGAAAAGGAGAAAACAACTTCCAGTTGAAATGTCACTCTACAAAGCCTCAGCTTCAAAATCATTAGCAATTATCTATAATGGTTGAAAAATAAACAATATTTAAGAGAATGTAATTAAAGAAGTAGCAGTCATATTCTTCACAAACAATACTCTGTCAAAAATAGAGATTCAACTAAAGCAGGGCATCTTGTTCAGACATCAAAAATAAAAATAGACATACTAAAGCAGGGCATCTTGTTCAGACAGAAAAAAGGGAGTGGACAGGAACTAATATGAGCATCATAAGTAACAACAGAATTTAAAATTTATAACCTCCTTACACAAGAGAATATGACATCTCGTGGAAGTGGATAGGAAAACAAAAGTCATATTAGCCTAAACAAGGTGGACAATCAATATTAGACCCAAATCTTCACCTTTTATTTCAGATCCGAGTCAGATCTGAAATTGAACTTTGTGATATCTTTTACCTCACTAGTGGGCCAAAAGAGACCAGCCTTCAACTTTTATCCAACCTGTTAATTAAACAAGGTTACTTTACACAATGAAGATTTTTTTGTATACCAATGAAGTCCATGTGCTCTACCTTAAATTTTATGTCTGCAGTAGAGGAGCTATCTTAATATCATCATAAATACCTTTTATACAAGATAGCCCCAAATTTTCCTGTGAGAAAACAATAAAATCAATAAGCATTAACCATTAGGCATCTCAAATAAGAAAGAACAAAACTACGATAGAAGAGCCAGACCCAGGGTAGAGAAAAAGATCATGAAGCCAGTTGAAATCTGTACATAGAAACAGCTGAAAACATTTTCACTGAGACATGAAAAAATGTTTAATGATCATCAGAATTACAAAAGAAAGCAATGCAAGCAAGATGGTAATATGACGCCATACTTAAATAAATGCTAATCCTTACATAGAAATAGTAGAACCAGTCCCTGTACTTATTCAGAGGAAGCCCCTATCAAAGTTAAGCCAAATATATCCATTATTAGTGTAAAGACTTGCTTAAAAAATTACAATGGAAACCACTTATACCCCAAAAGGAAATGAAAAAATAAATCAACATTTCTCACACAATCCCGAAAAGAGAGACATTAACACCCCCCAACCATTTGGACTTTTGATTACTTGAAAGTAATCTTTTTGATCACTTGATCCAGGGGCCTTTATGCTTCTTACATTGTTGAGAGCTTGCCCCATGGGCACATCCCAAGGAAGCAATCACTGTGATCCAAAGAGGCAACCCCAGGGCCATGGTACCCAGAAGGCCAGAAGGCCAGAAGGAAATAAGCGCAGATCTATGAAGAATCAGAAGTTTTCAGAATAAACGGGAGATTGGCTCAAGAAGCATAACCTATCAGATCACCAAATAGCAAACACGGAGTACAAACCTAGCTCCAAGGACTCTCCTCACGCAAAGTGTGCTGCTGCACACCTTTTGATATACCAGTCGCACAAAGCAAACCGCTGAACCTCATAAATCAAATCTGGGATGAATAATAAAACAGACATTAAGGCTGCATACTTCTTAAATAGAGATCAAAAGGCAATAGGTAACTTTTCCTCCCTTCACCTTTGAGAAATGACTTTCTTTATGCTGGATTTGTTCCCAAGCATGAGCCAGAGGTCACACAACCATATAATCAGAGCATATAGAATAACAGAGAAATTATAGGAAAATGAGTACTATGAGATAGCCAGAGGCCACCCAACCATATATTCAAGCATACAGAATAACAAAGAACTGTAGGAAAATAAGTATTATGAGATAATTCTTATGAAAAGATGTATTTTGGTTCGAACTGACAATTAAAAGAAAACCTATCATCATAGATTTAAAAGAAAGATGCAGGTCTTCTGCATGGATTTCTGGAGGAAAGAAATTGTGTTCAACAAAATACCAAAAAAAAATAAAGCCATCTAAAGCTTGAATACACCGTACAGCTTCCTCATCCTTTGAAAAGGTAACAAAGCTGGATGCATTTATAAAACCATCATGTGTTAGAGAAAATAAAGACAATGAAAGCATGCATTCCATAATATCACAAATAGAGAAAATAAAGACAATGAAAGCATGCATTCCATAATATGACAACATATCACAGTAAAACCATTTATTAGTAGAAAAAAGACATCAACATCCAGCTAATCTCTTTTTTCCTACAAATACTTAAAACCCAGAACCCTGGCTCTGTTTTTCCTTCCCACATGACCACCAGCACCTTTTTCTTCTGAGGCGCTCTGCCACAGTGGCAGAGCCTGTTCAAATGAGAAACCCCCACCAACCAAGGTACAAACCTGGGTGGCACCCCCCCCCCCCAAAAAAAACCCCTACCCTTTACCATCTGAGACAGAGCCCAGCGGTGACCATCGGCACTATTAAACACCTAGTTTCTCCTTTGCTGTAAAATCCAGAAAGCAGATCACAGCTGAGAGCATTTATTCATCATTAAGCGATGGGATAAAGCTTGGATGTGGCTTTTACGCTGTCGGGAGGTGAAAACGAATAACCGGGTAAAACATCATAAAAGATGCGTGAAAAAAAAATGAATGGGGGGGGATGCGAGAAGAGAGGAATAGGGAGTGCCACCTCTCCATACAGGACATAGGGCTGCGGATGCGCCTTGATGAGGTAGTCAGTGCCCCATTTCACAGCCTCCATGAGGTAGTCAGATCCGGAGTGGTGAGCTTTTGAAGCAAAGGCCACAGGTGATCCAAAGTCAGGAAAAAGGGAACAAAACCCAAGAAACGGGCCATGGAGAAGCGAAAAATGAAACCCCCCCCCAAAAAAAAACTCATGGAAAAATGGAACAAAACCTAGCAGAAGATGAACTGGGACAGAGAGAAAAAAAATGCACAAGGTAAGCTGAACCGCCGCAGAGGACCAGCACTGGGAAGAGTATAACAGAGCACAACGCAGCCGAGCCCCTCCCTGCCCTCCTCCCGGAGAAGGGAACAACTACAAAAGTCGGGGAAACTGCCGGAGATCTTACCAGCAAGCGGGGAAAGTCGGGGAGCAATTTTGCGTCAGACGTCGGCGAGCTCCCTCTCCTGCTGCTGCACTAGGGGCAGCTGGTGGAGCACGACGCCGACGCCGAGGAGGCCAGCGAGGAAGACGTCGCTGGAGAAACCCAAGAGCCACGAGAGGGTGGCGATCGAGAAGGGCAGCTGCGCTGCTCGATCCCAAGCGTCGCCCCGAAAAGAGGGCTTTCACGGTGCCCTGAGAACCGATCCGATGATTGGGATGTCGGATCAGGAGAAAGTCGCCCCGGATCGATGCGGCTTTCCCATTTGATGTCACATAATGCTGATCCGAATCCGGAAAACAAACCGAACTCGGATCGGGTTTTCGGATCGCACGAATCCGTTGACAGGGCTAGAATTGGGCATGGAAAAAGCTCGGCAAAATTCTAATAAACCTCCCTCCTCTCCTTTTTAGTCATGACGGTCCTCTCCTCTTCTCCATCTCCTCCTTCTTCCCCTACTTACATCCCCGATCCTGCGGGAATTTCTTTCTCTCCTCTTGTTCCTGTCTCTGTGGTTGCAGGTGTGCTCGGGGCAGCTCCACCTTCCATCACCATCGGCCGGAAGAAGGCAGCTCTATCCGCCTTCGCATCCGATCGGTTTGCGGTGTTGGAAGGCAGTCCAGGATCAGAACCTGAAGGGCGTAACAGAAGCACCATCTCACCGTCCATGGCAGAGGACCCCGGCGTGTCAACACCTTCCGACTCTGGTAACCCTTCGGTCTGTAACTTCATCCGGAAGCCCCCCAAGGGCAGGAACATCCCCAGGCGATCCGATTCAGCCGATGCCGAGGACGATGGAGACGAAGAACAGCCGCAACCCTCCTCTCTGATGGGGAAGCCCAAGAAAACCCTAGTCCACGACAACAAGCTCCATTTCTCCAGCACAGTCGGCTCCTCTTCCAGAAGCCGCCAAGCCGCCACCCCGGCCGAGGATGACGAGGAGACGGCGGCGGAGACTTCGTCTGCTGCTTTCCACTTCGAGTCCTCCAAGGAGATCCAGGTCCAGAACGATAGCCGCGCCACGGCGACCCTGGAGACCGAGACTGAGTTCACCCGTGACGCCCGAGCCATCCGGGAGAAGACCCTGAAGCTGGCAGAGGAGAAGCTCAAGGGTGGGGGGCGGCCCTCTGGCGACGATAAGGTCTACCGCGGGATCCACGGGTATACGGACCACAAGGCCGGTTTCCGCCGGGAGTAGACGGTCTCCGGCGAGAAGGCGGGCGGGGCCCACGGGCCGCTCCGGGCGCCGGTGCACATCAGGGTCTCGGCTAGATTCGACTACTAGCCGGATATATGCAAGGACTACAAGGAGACGGGCTACTGTGGGTATGGAGACGCGTGCAAGTTCATGCATGACAGGGGAGATTACAAGATGGGCTGTCAGCTGGAGCGGGAGTGGGAAGAGTCGGAGAAAGCTCGGAAGAGGGCCTTGGCGCTCGGTGGCGGGGAAGATGGTGAGGATGACATTGGTGGCGGTGATGACGATGATGACGATGATTCCTTGCCATTTGCTTGTTTCATCTGTCGTCAGCCGTTTGAGGATCCAGTTGTGACCAAGTGCAAGCATTACTTTTGTGAGCATTGTGCTCTAAAGGTAGGAGACATTTCTTGCTTTCAATTTTCATTTTTTTCCTCCTATGCTTCAAAATTTTAGGGTTTTATCTATCATATAAATGTCGATTCTATTTTAATTGGTATTGAAATGTCTCGCTGGATGTTTCATTATTTGAAACGTCTTGCTGGATGGTGTTTGTGTGGTTGCTGTTTGATTTGCCTCCTCCTAGTTGCTTATTGTAGAGGCTGAAATATTTTAAGTTCCTGATTTATGCTGAGGCTTGAAAAAAATCAGGTAGCAAATCGTTCTTTTCCAGTGAAATTCAAAACCACTTTTGTAAACCAGTAGCACTGAATTCATGTGCACACGGAGTTCCTGCCCCCTAAAAGAAATCGATAAGAAGGCATACTGGGATTTATAGGGTGTTTGGGAGCAACTTAAAAAAAAACTATTTCTCTCTTTAAAATTATTCTATGTCGATTTTTAACTAATTTTTTAAAAATAGTGTAAACACCTCATTCCTTGTTTGGTAAAAATAACATAAATTTTAAAAATTGTATAGACTACGTTTGGTGTGTAGATGCGCATGACGATCTCTTCCAGGAGGGGGGAGGGAGGCGTCTCCTTCTTCTCCCCTTCGCCTTCTCCGCCGCTGCCCTCCGTCCCTCCCCTTCCTGGACCCCGCAGCCATGCTGGCAGGCTGCCGCCACCACCGGAGGCTGTCTTCCCCTGCTGCAAGCCACAGCCGTGCCACCACCACCGGAGGCCGCCGCCGCCGCCACCACCGGAGTCTCAGACGCGTCAGCGGTGGTCTTAGAAGGGGGCAGCAGCAGCGATGACACGGCAGATGGGTTAGTCGGAGGGGGGCCAACGGCAGCGGCGGTGGCACCGGGGTGGCGTCGGTGTGCGGCAGGGGCCTACGGGAGTGGTGGCGGCAGCTCAAGGCAGCTGGAGCAGTTGCGGTGGAGCAACGGCGAGCGAGGGCGGCCGGCAAGGATCGAAGCAAGGGGAGGGGGCAGCAGCAGCGATGACGCGGCAGATGGGCTAGTCGGAGGGGGGCCAATGGCAGCGGCGGTGGCACTGGGGCGGCGTCGGTGTGCGACAGGGGCCTACGGGAGTGGTGGCGGCACCGGGAGGGGGAGTGGCGGTGACGATCGTTGCGGCTGCCCGGAGATAAAGAAGAAGAAGGGGGAGCATCGGCGAGTCCCTATCTGTCTCTTTCTCTCTTTCTCTCTCACTTGTCCAGGGAGAAAGGGAGAGGGAGGGGAGGGTTACGGTCGCGAGATCTTCTTTTTAAAAAAAAAAATGGTTGACCCTTGTTTTTTTTGAGAGAATTTTTCAAAGGGTGAAACTTCTTCTTAAAAATCAGGAGAGAGTTACCAAACACGTCTAAGTGAGTTTTTTATTCCTATTTTTAAATTTGAGAGAAAAAAGAGATAAAAAGGAGCAACCAAACACCCTATAAAGCATGAAAAGGGAAACATGTGAGGAGGGCAAGGACCACAATGGTGGAAATGGTGATGATAATTCATATTTCTGATTGATCGAACATGTAAATTTTTTTGTTTTTTTTGGGTGGGGGATGACCAGGGAAACCTACTCCACCACCAACCTCAGCGTATGGCCGCTCTGGACTAATGGATCCTACCGCATGTGCATCATGGGGTCTGCTGGCTGGGGCAAGGGGTGGGCTTGGAAAAACCTCTGAGTGGTGTTGCCCAGACTCAAGCCAGGGAACCACCCATCGTGCTAACATTGTGGCAAGGCACAACTGCGCTTTGCCGTGCTACGGAGGGGAATGAAACCTGAGACCTAGTTGTTACCAACAAAACATGGAATCATTCAGCCCACTCCTCAGATCCTGTTTTTTTTTATTTGCTTTTGTACAACTTAATATGTTAAGACATCAAGTAAAATAAATTCTATTCTTATTTGTGTCATCACCTGATTCAAGATCAAGTTCATAGGATTTTGTCATGAAGAGGCATCTCACATGTAATGGATCCAAGCTTATATATAGTCCAATGATGTTTTTTTATTTTCCAGTATGGGACTAATTTGATTCATCCCTACACCAATCCCCAGTCTTAGTGGTAGTTCCATGCCATGGCAGCTGTACACTTGGATGCATTTCACTCCCACAGTTCAGTAGCCCTTTCCGATGAGTAGTCCTCTCCTATTATCTTAGGGGTCAAAAGTCTAATGCAGATGAACTTGGCTTTATTGGGGAAATGGTTGTGGGAGTCCTTGGGGAGGAACTTAATAGTTGGAAGGTTATTATTTAGCAGAAGCACTCTAACAGGCATGGCAAATTCTATTTGACCACAGACTATCTCTCTTACCTATCCACCTGTATGGCGAGGAATCCTTAAAGCAGGAAGCTTTATGGAAAAAGAGATCAGATGGAAAATTGGTTTTTTTGGAAGGTGACCAAAAGAGGCCACAATTCATTAAAATCAACAATCAAAGGAAGGATACGGAGAAGCTAAAAAAAGGAAAACCCCTGGACTCTACCAAGATGGTAGAATCTTGACAGGGAACAGAAACAGCTCCCCCCTCCTACATAGGCCAAGTCCTCAGATAGTTAGGAATAGACTACAGGATCAATCTTTTCCACCCTCCCAATTTGTACAATGGGATGGACTGTTGTACAGTGGAGTTGAAAACAGAGAAATGCCATTCCTGGATGTTTTTGAATGCAGTTCCTGATAATAGTGGATGGATGTTTGAATTCATCCCTGAAGATTCTATTATTTCTCTTTCTCCAGATGGCCCATAACATCGATGGAAGACACATCATCCATAATTCCTTTTCTTCAGTCCCTGGGTAAATGTTTCTCCAACTCATGATGAGTTCTTGAACATTATCACCCCAATTCCAGTGCAGCCCTATTGTCTTGAAAAGCTGAGACCATCTGCTGTAATGATTCCACATTTCAGGAATATATGATCCATAGTTTCCTAGAATTTTCCACAGAATATACAGCTGTCCCTGACATCTGCCTTGAACTTCTTCACTCTATCATTTGTCAAAATTCTGTTCCATGCTATTTTTCAATGAAAAATTCTAATTTTGATAGGTAATTTCTTGTTCCAGACCTGCTTGTGCCAGACTACTTTCTTCCCTCTTTGCCCCAACATTTTAACTGCTAATTTCACTGAGAATGTACCCGACTCCCATCTCCATGCCCTGGTGTCTTATTTTCCTTGGGTTATATTCATATTATCTAACAAATCAAATGTGAGCTCCAGAAATTCATCAACTTCCTTATCCGTGAGATTACGACGAAAACTCAGGCTCCAATGAGAGTTATCTCCTGGTTCTGACCAGACTGAGCTGATACTTATCCCCGTTGTTCCTGCTATCCCATAAAGATTCAGAACTTGTTCCTACAGAGGCATTTTATACACCCAGGGATCCTCCCAAAACCTTGTTTTCTGATCATCACCCACTTGTAGCATAGATGAGCACCTGTAGAAGTCCCAATTCTTCATGATGTTCTTCCATACTGGGGATAAGAGAGAGATCTGAAGTCTGTCTGAAAACCAAGCTTCATGATTATGCAAGTATTTCTTTCTCACAATAAGATTCCACAATAGCCCCTCTTCTGTATCCGCCCTCCAAATCCATTTCATCAGAAGAGCAATGTTTATTATATCAACAGGTATCAGGCCAGCTCCCCCCTCTTCCTTTAATCTGCATACATGTTTCCAGGCAATGGGGTGGATCCCTTTCTCCTCTGGTCCTCCTCCTTTCCAGAAGAAAGCAGCTCTCATTGATTCAATTTTCCTGCAAACAGACCTTGGAACCTTGAAGATGGATAAATAATAAAGTGATGAATTTTTAAGGACGACCTTGGAAAGGATCCATCTTCCCCCTGCTGATAACAATTTACCCTTCCATGAGGCAATTCTATCACCTAATTTCTTAATAATGTTGTCCCAATCTGTTACTTTTATAACCCCATCATATGGCGGCAATCCCAGGCACTCGATAGGTAATGATCCCCATCTCACACCTAGAATTTGATCAACATGTTCTCTCCTATCTTCATTTAAATTTATACCCACTATCTCACTCTTGGAGAAGTTGATTTTCAGGCCTGTTACTGTCTCAAGTAGTGGAATCAATACTCTCAGATTAAGTAGCTTGTCCTCCGCTACAGATGAAAATAAGATTGTGTCATCTGCATATTGCAGATGTGAAACTTCCACCGAACCTCTTCCTACCTTAATCCCTTGAATAAAGCCTGCTGCCCTTGCCTTTGTCCACATGGCACTAAGGACCTGTCCAAGTAAGACAAGAGTAGAGGGGACAGTGGGTCTCCTTGTCTCAATCCTCTTGAACTGCCAAAGTATACACAAGCCGTACCATTAACTAACACCAAGAACCTTGCAGTCTTGAGACAGCTCCTCATCCCTTCAATCCACTATTGATCAAACCCTATAATCTGAAGAATTCTGAATAAGCACTTCCAATTTACCCTGTCATATGCTTTCTCAAAGTTAATTTTGAGGCGCAAGGATTGTTTCCGTATAATCTTCTGCTCGTGAATGCATTCATATGCTGCCATGTAATTGTCGAGAATGAATCTTCCTTTCAGGAATGCCGACTGATTGTTATATATCAAGCTGCCCACTACTCCTCTCAATCTAATTGCTAAAGCTTTTGTTATGACTTTATATATGCCATTTAGCAAACTAATTGGTCTGTAGTCGTTCAGTGACTCTGCATTTTCTTTCTTTGGAATTAGGACCATATATGTTGAGTTAAACCATTTCACATTCCAAGGCCTCTTTTGAAAGTCTGAAACTGCTGCCATAACATCCAATTTAATTGTTTCCCAGAATTCTTGATAAAATTCCATTGAAAAACCATCTGGCCCTGGTGACTTATTGGGATCCATTTCAAAGACAACCTTTCTTATCTCTAAATCTAAGATGGCCCGACTAGCTGTTTAGAATCGTCTTCTGAAATTTTCTGGAACATATCATTGCTGATTTGAGGCATCCACTGTTCTTCTTCTCTGAATAAAGCTACATAGTGTTCCTCTGTGGTTTTCTGAATGTCTGGCTCCTCTACAACCCTTGTATTCCCCATATTAAGGCTTGCAATATGAATTTTCCTTTTCTTCACACTGGCCATTGCATGAAAATATGCTGTGTTTCTATCCCCTTCCTTGAGCCATAGTTCTTTAGCTCTTTGTTTCCACTTAATTTCTTCTCTATTTGACCATTCTTCATATTCCTGTTTGATACATTCCCACTTCCTTCTCTCTTCATCTGCTAACACACCTTGATCAGTTTTGGTATCAAAGTCTTCAATGCTTTGGAGAAGATCTTGCCTTATTCTTGCAGCTTGTCCAAAGGTCTGTTTGCTCCATGCTTTCATCTTCCCTTTCATCCATTTTAATTTTTTTACCAATGAAAGACAAGCATTTGATCCATTTGGTGCTTCCTTTCACCATTGATCCACCAGATATTTAAAGCCCTCATGCCTTTCCCATGCTCTCTCATAACTGAATAATCTGCCCTGTTTTCTATCCTCCTTTGTGCTCAACATTATAGGTATGTGGTCAGAAAGCACTCTGGGAAGTCCTACAGCTGCAAAACTGCTAAATCTCTGTTGCCATTCTGCTGATATAAAAATTCTGTCCAGTCTTGATTTAGATTTCCTCTCACCTGGGCCTATCCATGTAAAGAATAGTGAGCTCAACTGTACCTCTTAAGAGTTTTGCCTGCTGAATCCAATGCTGGAATAAGTCCATCTGCACTGACCAGCTAACTTGATTAGATCTTCCCCTGGCAACCTTACTGCATTGAAATCCCCCATGACATACCAGGCCTCTCTGCTTCCTGAAAAAAATTTCTTTCTGATCATGTTTTACTGGCCCATATATTCCCCTGTGAACAGCCATTGAAACCTATCTTTTTGCATTCTGAACTTTATTGTTATACTATTACATTCCACTGTTTCCTCACAACTTTGCAGTACCTCTTGGTTCCAAAGTACCAATATCCCTCCTTTAGACCCCTCCGCAGGTTTAAAACACCATCCCTCTAAAAAGTTTACCCCAAGCATCCTTATCCCTTCCCTGTCAAATGACTCCATTTTTGTTTCTTGGATACATAGAATATCCATATGCTCCCTCAAATATGGCTTTAATGTCTCTGATTTTTCCTTCCCCATTCAGACCTTTGCAGTTCCAGGAGACTATCTTCATTGATCAGTTGTCAACTTCCCCTTGTTTGCTTGCTTCTTTGATCTGAGCCCCTCCATCATCCTGTTTGATTGCAAATACATCAAGTCTCTCCTGCCTATTTTCTGCCCACCCCCTGTGCCCTTTTTCTTCAGACTTAACTGCAGATTTAAATCCCTCTTAATCTTCCTCAGAGCTCTTCTGACCAATTCCTCTCTCCCTACAAATGATATTCAAACCATCAACACAATTTGCTTTATAAGGTCATCCGACCATTGATCCTCTGCATCTGGACTTACCACAGCCAAAGGTCTGAAATTCTCCATCTCTTCCTGTGACTCTTCACCCATGCTATTGCCTCCCCAGAAATCCAATGCAGAGCTAGAATCAATCTGAGCACTTTTCAATCCCCTAACCTATAGACTGAGCTGTTTGGATGTTGATGAGAACCTGGAGGTGCCTTCCACTATTGAGATGAGGATGATCTGATCATTCTTCATTTCTGACTCACAGCTTGATCCTCCTATTACTTGACACACAGGCCCACAATCATCATCCTCCGATAGTGTCCCACCGTAACCTCCTGTTGAGATTAGAGGGCCAAGATGGGTTTTCCGATCTTCTTCCCCACCACCTGTGCAGCTCTGGTCAGTATTAACACCCTGGCATGAAACCTTGCAGTACTGCGGAGTAGTTGCAGCACCGGGACACAACGGCGGAAAAGTAATACCTTCTGAGAGGGGCCTTCTTGCGACATCTGCGCCGGCAGAATGGGGCAACCATCTACCACAGCTGATGATGGAGGTGCTGGAGCGCTGGATTCCTCTCGCATCTTCCACGCCGACCGAAGACCCTGCTTTCCGGAGACTGGGGGGAGAACAGCTCGTATCGGGTAACCTCCGGGTGGAGAAGAAGACCCGGAGCATTACCCAAAAATTATTACCTGACAGAATGGAAAATTGGTAATGATGGAAATATTTTTTTCTAGAGAGAGAAATGGTTGTGGTGATTCACATCTCAAGGACATATTTCTTAAAATTTTTCATTGTCACATAATAAACGGACTATGGTCAGCCAATGTTTTCATCTGGAGGTTGATATTCTCAATTGGCACCTGGATCTCTGAAGAGGATTTACCAATGTTTTCTGGAGAATGATATTCTCAATTGGCAGCTGGAACTCTGAAGAGGACTTAAGGGGGATGAGGAAGAGGAGTACTTCCCTCTATGCAATTATTCACTTCAGTGTAGATTGATCTATCTCAGGATAATAAGCTATTCCGTGGGAATTCTACTGACAGATTTACCGTTCATTCCGTATATTCATTGCTGGAAGACAGACATACAGTTTATCGACAGTTCAGATGAGTGTGGAAGGTCAAATCACTCCTTAAAGACCAAGCTTTTATGTGGTTGGACTTTCAAAGGAGAATAATCACAAAGCTATACAGATGAAATGGAAGCCAGATCCTGATGTTCTCTGTTTACTATGTGGTCTTGATGATGACATTGATCAACTTCTGATCACTTGCCCCACATCTTTTTGAAGTCTCTTCTTGTCCCCCAAGTTCATTGGCCCCGTGTGGACCAATGGGAGGTGTGTGTTAGTAACAAGCATTGTTGTATGTCTCTATTCATCTGCAGAGGCAATAAACAATCAGCTATTTTCCCTGGCACCGCATGGCCTGGCATGACCAGATGTATGGGCCTAACATTACTACTTTTCTTTTTCTTCAGTTGATTTTCTTCTTCCATTTTCACAGCCTTCCAATGCTTTCTGTTTCCATTCTTGTCATCTCAAGAACCTTACTACATTCCTGTGTTTTTGGTTTCTTTCCTTTTTCCTACTTTGAATCCTTTACTTCTCTTGCTCAATGAATTGTGACCTTCGTACAGGGATTTTTTTGGGAGCTCACTGACTATACTTGTACATCCCCTATTTTGATTTTATACAAGTAGTGGTGCTATCCACTTTCAAAAAAATGAGAGCTTAAAGTGTTGACTCAAGTTTCTATTTATTGCCATCAAAAGCAGGGCTGATTGCTGTGTATTGTCCTTCTTGACCTCTGGGCATGAGAATCCAAAGATGTTTACTAACAATGTGTTCCAGTATAATACAATTTACTTCCCATGTGATATTGAATTGTTTTGTAAGTATCTGTATGACATTGGATTGCTGAAGTTCTTTTGTGATTGAAGTGGTGGATTTCCTTTTTCGGAGGTCGGGATTGGGGGGGGGAGTAAGTAGATCTAGGTAGCATACTTTGAATTTTAACTAAAAGGGATGAAATGTAAGTAGTGCCAAAATTGAAAAGTCGTCATCAAGGAGGTTGGCCATGGTCAAATAGTCTACAGGCAGACTTTTATATCTTGAGATAGGTGCTCTCTCCCCTCTCCCCGAAAGTATTACTCCTTCCCCTGGGAGATTGTTTGAGTCGATGAACTCTTTTGATGTTTATCGCCATTATATTGACATTTTCATTTTAGTGGTCTGGATATATTGTCTCTGATTTGTACTATTATGAATGGGAAATGATATTGGTACTCTTACAATACACCTCACATTACACCAACCATATTAAATTAGTGAACAGTTCATTAATGAGATGGACCACTGTCTCATTGATGTGAGGTAAAGGATACCTTTAAGGGGCACCTTAATGATGTAAAAATAGCACCACCCATTGTGTAAAGGAATTATTAGAAATAAGCATATTGCTCATTATGATACCTGGGTTGCAGGTTGTTTCTGTTCAGGTTCACAATATAAAATCTAATGTAGTCTTAGGCCTTGTTTGGAAGGGTCCAAAGGAGAGAGAAAAAGCTGGTCTTGGGTGGATTTGGGGGATTTTCAAACCTTGCCTTTTTTCCCCTCTCTCTCTCCTCATTTCAAAATGCACCTTTTGGAGAATCTGATGTGACTATGGCACGTTTGGAAAGGCTTTTGGGGGGTGGATATTTTAAGGCCATAATCCACCCCCAAAAGCCTGGGGATTACACTCAAGGTTTGCAGAATCGGATCGGTATCGGCCGGATCGGCTGATCCGATCGGTTTTTGGGCTTACCGATCCGATCCCGAGCCAACCTTTCCCGATCCTTCACTTGGGAGCATGGGGATCGGCCAGGATCGGCTTGAATCAGCTAGGATCGGGTTGGATCGCCCGATTCCATCGAGTTCTGGGTGATCCCCATGGCCGATCTGGACTGATGCTAGGTTTTTTTAAAAAAAAAATAGAGGGGACAAGCAGAAGATCGACGACGAAGAAGAAAAGGAAGAAGGGTTGAAGAAGAAGATGAAGGATCGAAGAAGAAGAAGAAGAAGAAGAAGAAGAAGAAGAAGAGGAAAATACTGAAAATACTTACTGTCGTCGCTGTTGTCACCGCCGCCGGTCTTGCATCCTCCTTCTCCTCCACATCCTCCTTCTCCTCCTTGTCCTCCGCATCATCCTCGTCCTCGTGATCGGCCTCCCTCGGAAGAAGAAGATGAAGAGGACACGACGCCGCCACCATCGCCACCCACAGCCACCGTCGACGCTGCCGTCGACCTCCTCCTCCTCCCCCGCCACCTCCGCCTTTGTTATCATGTAAAAGTAAAAGTGAAAAAGTAAACACAGAGAGAATAGGTTAAAGCGGGAAGTGAAATATTAGAATATTATATGTATACAAAACCCCCTAAAAAAGTTGATACATAGGCAACTAACCTCTATGCGTTTGGTGGTTTGGATTGGCTCTGAATCGTTCCAGGATCGGTTCGGGTCGGCCGATCTCACCGATCCGAACCAGTTTTGGATGGACCGATCCGATCCCGATCCCCTAGTTTGCCTTCCTTGGATTGCACTGATCCACTTACAAAAAAAAAGGGGGGGGGTTACACTGTCCGTAGGCAACTTCTTGGGTTTCATGGTGCCGGGTGTTGTTCCTTTTTATCCTCTGGGGAGGCAGGGTTAGAGTCCTTGCTTTCTGTTTCTTTTTTCACTTCTATTGAACTTACTACCATCTGGGTTAGAGAGGAAGAAAAATAATCAACCAATTCATCTTTGTTTTTGAGACCTATTTTTTTCAAGAGAGAGAAATTTTGCACGATTCCTTATTAGTTGCATCTGTTCTTGTTGTGTTGAGAGTATTAAGCTGTTGTCTTTCCTTTGCTTCAGATTTCCCACCCATTTGTGATGGTTAATGACACTTTTTTTAAATATACAGCATTACCAAAAGAACAAGAAGTGCTTTGTCTGCAACAAGCCTACTCTTGGCATTTTCAACACTGCTCATGAGATCAAGAAAAGGATGGCTGAAGTGGCTGAAAGAAAGTAGAGTGTTGACAAGTGTTTGTGACTTCTAGTTTATTTAGTATTGTTTCTTTACTTCTATGTAACTGTACTGATATGTTTGATAAAAGGCTATTTTTCTCTTTGGTATCTCAATGCAAGATGGAGTGCAGCTTACTATGCTGTGTCCATATGTGGCTTAATTTTACTGATCATGTAAGCTAATGTGCTCCTGTCACTTTGTGCCTTTGAACTATGGTTTCTAGAACATCTTTGACAACAAGAGATAACACAAAAATCATGTTTAGAAAATTGATTGATTTAATTCCCTGGCTAATGGGAAATTCAGTGGGTTTACTTTCACCAGTGTCCAGTCTGTGTGACAAAACCCAATCCTTGATTGGAGGGGAAAATGAAGAATGCGCAACTCTTCTGATATGTGAGCTTTGGCCACAGCATAAATCAGGGTTTTTGGACTTGGCCCAGCTCGAAGTCCAGAATGGGGACTTGTACTCGGGCATGTCTCCCACGTCAGGTACTTTGAAGTTTTAAACTTAACATCTTTACAGATGCTATACGTCTACACATTATTAGATTCATGTATTATTTCGTACAGAATAGATGAGTGTGCGTTATGCAGTCTTTAATATGTTATTAACCATTTCCACAGTCATTGTTCGACATGGAATGATAGGCACCATTTGCACCCCTGGTGCGGATAGTTGATGGCCAATGCTTTCTTTGCCCAAATTCTGTCTAATTGTTTTCAATGGCAATAGTTTGAATCTGATGGACTTTTGGAATACCTCTCTTGGAAAAGTAACTTTTTGTTTTTTGTTGTTTTCTTTGATGCAGCTTACTTAGCCACTATTAATGTCTCTTTAATCTCCTTACATATGAGGAGCACATCTCAAAAGTGTTCTGATTCCAAAAGGGAGACATCTAGGTTACCACATATGTGCCTGCATTGTGGCAGGTTACACCATGCGAGACATGGACACGTCTGTTCTATTTTATGGCATTATTTTTTGTCACGTAATTTGACATGTCTACAGTTGCATATCCATTACGTGCTTTCTGTGTTATTGAGGATAGACGGAGTCCCTTCTTGGTATCTCAGTAAGTAACAGTCCATGATGGACTTCTTAATAGAGTATTGCTCAGTCCACCATTGACCTTTTAGTACTCTTTTGCTCTGAAGAGGTGGGGGAAGAACTTGGAAAGCTTGCAAAAGCTCAACTACCAATCTGTTTAGGTTTCATTTGTTTAATTTCATTTTTGTATTATAGCTTGGAACTAGTGATAGTAGTATTCTCTCTCAAAAAGCATTGCAGTGGACATGAGCTTGTTACGTTGATGGCAGATTTGCTCTGAGTTACGGTCTCTCCATTGAGAGGACAGCCTTTAGTCACCATCAGTCTTGTCACGACAAATTTACTGCGAAACCATGTGATGTGTGTACATATCTGACCTCCCCCCCACCAACTGTGTACGAGAAATCCTCCAAAGTGAGGTATGAGCTTCTCTTATTGAAACCTGAAAATGACTCATTATTGCTGTGTTGACCTTTTAATACCATGCTACAAACATGGAATGCAGAATTGGACAATCCAGATCGGGATTGGCTGATTCAACTCGGACTTGCCAGGTGGAGAACTGGAGATCCAAGTTTGAGGTCGAACCAGCACCAAAATAAAAAAATTGAATATGAATCTGCCAGAATCATCCGATTCGTTTGAATCTTCGATCAAAATAAATTGAAAATTATTTTGTCATGATTGGTGAGACATGTTTCATTTTCACATTCATCACTGATGATGCATGATTGAACATGATTAGAGGAAACCTGTTGCAACCCTGATTATTTTCTTGCATTTCTAAGTCTATCGTGCATCAGTTCTTTTGGCATCCACATTATAAAGTTACTGGTCCATGAAATCTTCTCTCTTTTCTTTTGAAATCGATCATCAGTGGTTTAACAAATGGATACTTTGTGGATATTTTACACGGATTGTGATGAATGAGGTGATGAATGAGGTCTTACACGATCGTCTCTTCCTCGGCCACTGGCTACAGCCGACACAGTTGCTGATATGGTCCCTAGGGAACACAGGGAAAGAAAATAAATTATGATCCCTTCTGTGTCCAAGGTAGGTGCCGTAAGTGCTCTGCTACTGAATTTTTCGCTCACAGGGAGAAGCAAATATTCAAAGTTATTTCATCAGTCAAATCAAGCTCTACCACAGCAGACCAGCTTGACCGTAACCGAGTTTAGTTCCTTTCGGAGTGATCTTATCACAATCTCTTCCGTTTCTTAATTCTGTAAATTAGAGAGCATAGGCAAGCAACAGAAGGTTGAGGATGACCGTCTAGCAGTTGACCTAGTGATGATATACTGTCTGGGATAACATTTTTTATAACAGTAGCAAGGTGGGTTCCGTTGGTTACCGAAGGTCACGAGTTTGATTCTGACTAGGGGCATGGTATTGAATTTGGATCCCACGGGCCCATGTGCCTTCCCGTGGGAGGATGGTTGAGCTGAATTTGACCTTTTGAGCTCCCCTTGGTACTCCACCGGTCCGATCGCACATGGCTGCGGTTGCGGTGGGGGTCAAATTAGTGGGAAGCATAGGTGCATTTGACCTCGAAAACCCAACAAACAGTGGCAAGGTGAGCTGTTTTCTAAGATCGTATATGACTTTAGAAATAGTCATCTCCCGTGAACGCTCAGTACGTGTCTGAGAACGGGTTAGGTTAATCGGACAGATGAGAAAGAGAGTGATGGATCCCGCTCTCTTCTCAATATACAATCATGTTAACCGGGCTCGGTTAGCACAAGCAACCCCCCGAGAGTCCCTTGTGCTAACCGGGCTCGGTCAGCAAAATCCCCCCTTAGATCTTCACTGTTGGAACTGCCATCAACGTGTCCGCTAGCAAACATGCGCTGGCCATCAATATTAGTCATATCTCACGTTCACGGCACAGCCGGTGGTTTGTGAAGAAGATCTCGAAGCATACAGATTAAGTCAGACAAATTCGTTTTAGGATGAAGTAGGAAGGCAAAGCATTTGTCCTTATGGGCCAGGTCAATGCCGTGGCTCGGTAAAATCGGGGAAACTCTAAATGGTACTTTTTTAAAATATTATTATTATTATTATTAGGGAGGTGAACTAGTCAATCTCGGATGGCGAAGTATTTTTTTAATTATATTTGTAAAGGATTACTACATCTATCCTTTGAAAATCTCATATTCGAATATCCTTCTTAATATCTAGATAAGATGCATTCTTGGTGGGATGTTATGTTGTTGTCGATAAACATAGGGAACCTATGAAAGGGATCAAGCCAACGTAGGTGTTGATCTCCATCACTGATGATCATTTTTGTCGGGGTTCATACCCGAAGATAACTTGCGGGATGGTTGGTGGGTGGTGTCAGATTGGATGCGTCTCGTTGAGTCTAGGGCGGTGATTGTTTTCACGATCGAAAAGGAAGGAGAGAATTAAAGAAAGGGAGGAGGGACTACTCTCAAAATGTGTAAATTATAATATTTCTATGCATGAATATCAGAAATTTAAAGAGCACACCGAAATTCCAAACATCTATTATTGATAACAATATTGAGCTTATCATTGACACGACACCTAAATATGTGTTTCAGATTTCACTAAAAAAACCCTATCTGAGTATTCCTTAAAATAGAGAATTGCATCTTATATAGATTCGATCGCAGGTGTCGAACGCATTCTTAAAAAAAAATATCACGTCCTGAACCGATAGTAGCGGGGAGCCTTGTTCGGAACGTGACTGCGAAACAGTCATGTCAATCAGAGTAAATAAATAATATATGAAAATAATAGCAAAGACACGTGGAGGCCAATATTTGACAAAAATATAATTTTATTGATGTTTGAGAATTTAAATTACAGTTTGACTCAAATTACAATAATAGACTCCAATAAAAGGAAACAAGAAAAAAGTAATAGGACACGACTCACGATACTAACTAGACTCAAGAAATAGGAAAAAGAAGACTCCTGTCTCTACGACTCCGGGTTCACTCGATGACGCTGGTCCGTTTCCAATTTCGAACGCTCCATCTACCTAGTTACCTGAAAAATGTTAAAGTAGGGAGTGGACAAGAAGCTCAACAGGAATTACACTCTATCGCTAGGCAAAATTTTAAGTAATTAGTCATTTCATGAATACGTGAATGATGCGTAAAAATACAAATAATCGGACTAAATATATAGCATGATCACAAGATAACCGACATGATATAGGATTTGAGACATTGCAAGTCAAGATAGTAAGAGCAAATAATCAGAACTTCATGTGAGTGGCCATATATCAAGTCAAGTCAAGTCGAGTCAAGTCACGCAAGCAAGTACTTCACGCTTTCAAGTATGCATAGCAAGATTCACGAGAATGTCGAATGTCGTAGACTCACACGCTAGATAGTACTCGGTGCAATGCCACACCTAGTCATTACACCTCCTCGGGATACAAGTACTCTTCGGGTGCTCCTCCCACGACCAGAATGGGCCCTTTAAAATGATTGCCTTGGCATTGATTGGTTGGATCAGAGATCTCACAAAATCTTGACATCCACAATATTTAACGGCCAAGAGTTCCAACGTCAAGTTATGTAGCAAAGACGATACATGTAGGAAATTGGATTTCTTGAAGGATTTCCAAGAATTAATAAGCTCTTCAACTAGAAGAACATACCTATAAGTCATTACAGGGAATGACCTTCAAGGAAAGGATTGCGATGTAGACCCATCAAAGGTCACATTCTCGAGATAGAATAGCTTGGAGAGACTAAAGGGAATAACATGTAATAAAACCACAAAATTAACAAATCCAGAAAACTGGCTAAGAGGCGGTCAAGGTACAGTCGCAATAACATGAAAATGGTCTATATTGGACCGCTAGAATCGTTACTGGGCCAAAGGATGAAGCCCAGTTAGACGGGAGAAAATGGTCGCTAATAGGGCCGCTAAACAGAAGAGATAGTCCTTAATGGGCCGCTAACAAGAATTTTGGTCTAAGGAAGGCCGCAACTAAGTTGGGTACAACAATGACAAGCAGTCGACTTACCGGGCCCTAGGTCAGCCTGAGACATGGTAGGACCGACTCGGGGTCCAGTCCACACATCCCAGATCATATAAGGGGCTTTAGGTCGACTCTCACAGAGCTAGGTCAACTGGAAATCAAAGAAAATAGACCGGCAAACCTGGCACACATGCCATAACAGAAACAGAGAAACGGTCACCCTGTGGCCGCTAACATACAGTAGCGGTCCCTAAAGGGCCGCAATAAGCAGAACAGTCCCAATTTTGGGTTGTAGAAACATGCGATTCGATCGAGTCGGTGGGTTCAGATTTGGGGGTACAACCCACCCGACGTCCTAGTGGGAATCCCAGGCTCGCGGGGTCTTACGGAGGTCTCATAATAGAGGTCCTAGTCTGACGGAAGGAATATCCGACGGAGAGTCCCAACTATTCCAAGAATTAAGGTGTGAAAGACGGTAAGCAAGAATAATCGGTCCAGTCGACACCACCAGAGTGGCACAACCTTCCAGCAAACTCTAAACTGTACATAGCAGAAATAGAATTTGTGAACTAATTAATTAACCAATCATGTTATTCTACTCTCTTTCCAATCCTTTTTATAACAAATGAATGGTGATCGTGAAGGAACAAATATAAGGAAGAGAATTAGACTTAGATCAAATGTTTCATGAGCCTTAATTATTAGTGCGTTTATACAATGTAATTAACCTTAATATCATGCTGTTAAATAAGGAATGACAGAACATAACACGCCGAAAAATGATCGACACTTTCACTGAAATAGGGATAAAAATGGTCTCTAAGAGGACCGCCAAAAGCATAAGACGATCAAGGGGATGGCCGCTACCCTTGGTTAGTGGTCAACTTACGACCGCTAGAGCGAAAATGCAAAATAGGAGCCTTACGGTCTATCGGGCGGCCGCTAGGCCCAGCGGCGGTCTGTCGGGCAGCCTCTAAGCCTAGCATAACCCTCAACAGGAAACCAAACGGTCTGTCGGGCGACCGCTAAGCCAAGCCGCGGTCACTGGTAGGGCCACTACCAGGTCCCCGCCCTGGCCTCCAGCGAGTCCCGACACACCTTACTTGTATATCAAAATTCGTGCAATATGGTGAACCAAAATTAGGCAAATCGGTGTCAATAGAAAGATAACAAAATTTCAAACATGATAGCAATGATGAATTAGAATTTTAGAGAGCCAATCCTAACATCATATCGATATAAGTGGAACTAACATGGACGGTGCCCTAACTTGACATGCCTCGGTTCAAAACTGAAATACGATCGCTATACTAAACTAAAATTAAGGCTTTTGGCATCAAAATGAAGAGGACACGAAGACGATCAAGCTAGCATGCTTTAATTAAAATTTAGCCCGAGAGAAACCTACCTTAATTGGATCGAAAGAAAGACAACACGCCAAACCCTAATGCGAACCCTCGATGTTCTTTGCCGTCCCACGCCCTCGATCGCTCACGTCAGTGGTTGCAGCGGCCAAATAGGGTTTATGGGAGTATTAAACATTGATTTATAGAGGTGGGGTAGAAGGAAGAGGCGTGAAGGATCAAGGAGATCGACTAGAAGAGTTCGCCGCGCGAAACTCGCGATTGACCGAGTTCATGGGTTATCCACCTAAATTTGGCGGCTAGAATTAGGGTTTCCGCTAGATTCGAGAGGAGACTTTTGGCTTCAAGGATGGGCCCATCAATTGGATCTGGTTTGGGCTCTAATGGTCTAGAATTGAGCTCGAATTGATCGAATTAGGTTGGACTATCAAAAACTCCGAGTTTTTCTTCAAAACCTTAATTCTGGCATAATTTGATTTTATCTGAGGTCGGCCCAGTTGTCAATGTTGTTAAGCATACCATTTTCTACAATAATATAATTTTTTTCATATTTTTATAAATTAGTCGAGATTTGACCTAAGGGTGAAAAACCGATTAATCTAATTAATTATGCTAGTTTCATATTACCATGAAAATTCAATTGAGCTCAAAATATGAAATTTATTTTATGGTATTTGTAGGAAAATAATTATCCCTTTTCATTTATATAGTTTGATCATTTTCAAAACCAATTAATTATTATAACGTCATTTAATTTAAGGAACATTATTGAAATCATTAATTAAGAAAATAACTATTTTACCCCTTCAGTAAATCGGCCTCACTCTTACGTCGATTATAATTTAATAATTCATTCTATTCTTGAAAATTTTATTTTTCTTTTTTTATTTATTTTTAATTATTCGCAAGAGATTAAAGAATTGAGGTGATTTCATAACTCAATTCACGACACGTTTTTCATATATTTATTTTTCTCTCATTTTCATTTCAATACATATTTTATATTTTAATTTTTTATCCTTTATTATTAGACTGGGGTGTTACACCCTCCCCCACTTTAAGGAATTTGGTCCCCAAATTCACCGATCATTTTCTTTTTCTTCAAATAATCTAACTAAGATTGACCTTATCTATTAAATATTCAAAATAACAATCTAGTAAAATCTAGTAAGATGAAAAAAGAGTTAACTAGAGTTAAAGATGAGGGATACGATACCTTTTATAATTTCTTCTTTGATAATAAAAATCGGTTTCGATTCTCCTTTAATTTTTACTTGCGAGGGTAGCTTAGGGCAACTAGCCATTCTATGGTCTTTATTTCCGCATCGAAGAGACGCTCCGCTCTTCCGCCAGCACTCCTTGGCCTGATGACCCAATTTATGATAGTGAAAATACTTCTTTTGTGATAGGTTATTTCTTCTCTTTTTGTTACTTCGAAATTCTTTATGACAAGCTCGCCAACCTTTAACAAAACCGAGTGTTATCTTGCTCGCGAACCTTCTCTTTTTCATTTCAAAAGAAACTTAGATACCTACAAAATAATTATAAGTTAATAAACTTATTACCACGCATCGCACTATCGTCGTCTTATACATATTTTATTACTTAACCCGAGACTCTACCCATTCTCACTAGGTGAAACGAAGGAATGACATGGATTATATGACCTATTACTTAGGATAACCTATACTCATGGATAAGAACTTAGGACTTAAACAACTGAGGCTCTGATACCACTTATGTCACGCCCCGAACAGATAGCAGTGAGAAGCCTTGCTCGGAATGTGTCAGCGAAATAGTCATGTCAATCAGAGTAAATAAATAACAGATGAAAATAATAGCAAAGACACATGGAGGCCAATATTTGACAAAAATACAATTTTATTGATGTTTGAGAATTTAAATTACAGTTTGACTCAAATTACAATAATAGACTCCAAGAAAAGGAAACAAGGAAAATGCAATAGGACACGACTCACGATACTAACTAGACTCAAGAAATAGAAAAAAGAAGACTCCGGTCTCTATGACTCCGGGTTCACTCGATCACGCTGGCCCATTCCCAATTTCGAATGCTCCATCTACTGAGTGATGGGGACATCAAAGCAAGACCACTAATTTTTTTATTTTACATTTATACCCTTTTGTTAATTGGGTTTGCAATTGTATGATAATTATAAGCCAATGTGTTAGTCCTTAGAAATCTTTGGGTATCTTTACAAAAGGCCTTTGGGTTTCTATGTAAAATGCCAATAGGTCCAACAGGGTCCCCCACCCTCTTTTCCATTGGTCCACCTAGGTTTTAGGGCCCACATGGGCTGGTCTTTAGTCCATGGGAGAAGGTCGACCAAGAAGTAAATTCCAATTTGCCTCCCTTGGTCCAAGGGGCCCCCCCTTTATATTTTTTTATTTTGGTCATTTTGACTATATGGGAGATTAATATCCTATCCCCCATTTGCCCCTCCCTAACCCTAGATTTGAGGTTAGTTTACGACATTTAGTTAATCTTATAAAACCCTTGTATTTTGTGAATTCCAGAGTAATTAATGAAGAAAATTTTTATTTTTTTACTCAAGAAGGCCAAGGGTGCAGCCCTCTCCCTCTCTCCACCCCCTTGCAGCTGTGAAGGCTGATCTTCTGAGGTGTGAAGTCTCCCCATCAACCCCTCTCTGAGTGAGAAGCTCAGCACCACCGCCGCCGCCGCCATCGAGCCGCCATCGCACCACCACCGCCTCACGGTTGGAATTCAGTCCACCCCTGGACAACAAGTTATTGCTCGATTTTTATCTCCCAATCAAGAGATCTGATCGAGCTCAAATTTTGAGGGTGAGTTTCCCACAAAATTCCCCCTCTCCAAAAATATTTCTAGGTTATTCCTCCATCGTTTGATCCCCGTTCCACCATAGTCTTCCTTGGTCTACACAATTTGTCCCTGTGCAGATCTGTGTTCCAGTAAGGCACATCTTCACCCTTTCCCCCCCTTCCTAGTTTCAGATCGATTTGAAATTTGGACTGACATTTTTGTCTACTAAAGACTTCTTCCACAAATTTTTCCATGATTTTATGAGTTTGTTTGCCTATCCAAAAATCCACTGTAAAATCTGAAATTTGTTCTATCTCCTGTAGTCCACATCTGACCACCACCAGCCATAAAATCTATTTCTTTTGTCAAACCACCTCAGAAAAATACGTAAAACTTATTCTTGTGTTCCTTACATCCGCATCTATCATCCATAAAAATTTCAAGCACTAGATCCATTGTTTATGCCTCGGTCAATGTGCATCATCAGGCAGATCTGAATCTGCCTAGTCAGATTTGAGCTGAGGAGTCAGCCTATTCATAAATACCCCACTAAAAACCCAATGCCATAAAAATTCTTGTAATAGCCTATGTTCGTGGATCTCTGAAAGGGCTTCACAACGGCACCAGTTTTGCGTCAATCCGACGTCAGAGCTGACCGCATCAATTTTTATCGCCAGGTCGCGCGGTTCTGAAACTGCAACACAGGCTCGAGACAACAACCTGCAACACCCGACGAGCTGAGCCTCCCCGCCTTCCACAAGGCGTTCCAGCCCAACAGCCTTCCAGGGAGCGATTCTCTAGGAGTCCCCCTCGCAACGGGACCAACACCGCCCTAGTCGGCCGTCCGAGCAGAACGTGGTCCCCATAACCGTTAGCCTGCACCGTTCGGACAGCACCGACGGAGCAGTCCACATTGTTGCCCGTCAACCCAAGTTTGCTATTCCAGGGTTATTGTTGTCGCCCTTTACCTCCCTGCGTGGAGTGGGCAATAAAATCCTTACTGTAATTATGTCTTACCATTGTACCGGGAATACGAGTCTTGGCCGAGGTCGCCTTCCCCACGCTCGGTAGGGTGGAGGTATTGTTTCCGCTCTCCACTTGACATTTTGCTTACTTTGTATATATTCATATGCCGCTGCTAGAGTGATAAGAAATTAGCTTGATATATTTTTATCACCGCTGCGAGAGTGAGTGCGAGACCCATCCCGTGACTTGATCCGAGCACGGAAGAGCAAAATACCCTGGACTCATTGCTGGTTTCTCAACTGCACACATTCGCATGCGTCCCTCGCTAGGGACGAGTCGCGAGTTTGCCTAGAGTCCAAGGTTCGCATCAAATTGACATCGAGTCGCATCCTGTCCCGCATTGGATTGGTATCAGAGCGGGTTAGAGTCTAGGGTAGTCGGTCCAAGGTGTCTCATTGCATCCTTTACCTGGTATATTAAAAGGTGTCCCCGGAATGATAGGTTATGCCTATTGAGAAGGTATCACTCTTGCGTGAGTGCAATCGTCGGATCAAACCTCTGCTACGTCCCGGATATTGGTTGAGTCTAGGTGTGTAGTCGAGTCTGCATTCCAACTTTACATCATTATTTTGGGGTCGTGTCTAGTCCATTAGGGAGTCAGTTTGACTTGTCCCGAGTGTTTGCATGCCCAGTCACAGGGGACCCAATTTCCATCTTTCGCAACTATGGCCAATCCCTAGGCCCAATTCCCAACTAAAATGATACACACCCTCATGGATAGGATGGACAAGAGTGACCGAGACACGCTGATGCGGGATGGGACGCGAAGCTGGGACTCTTAACTCACGGACGTCCCTAAGCGAGGGAAACGCGTGGATCTGTGCGGTTGAGGAACCGGCAATGAGTCTCGGGTATCGGCTTTCCGCGTGCTCGAATCGAGTCACGGGACGGGTTCCACTCACTCACTCTCGCAGCGGTGATAAATATATATCGAGCTAATTTCCTATAACTCTAGCAGCGGCATATAGAGATATATACAAATAAAGCAAATGCCAAGTGGGGAGCGGACACGATACCTCCACGCTCCGGGCGTGGGGAAGATGACCCCGGCCAAGACCGTAACTCCCGATATAGTAAATGTAATTAATTACATAAGTGAATTTTCTTACCCACTCCACATAGGGAGGTAAAGGGCTACAGTGGGACCCAGGAGTAGCGGTCTTGGGTTGACGGGCAGCAAGTCGGAAGGGCTCTCGGATCGGAGGCGGACTGCTGGCCCGACTCGGTACTGTTCCTAGTCACTGGACAGCAACCAAACTCGGCTTGTGGGACGGAGGTTTCCGGTCACCTTCTGATCATGGCAGCTGGCTGGGACGTCGGTGGAAGACTTCTCTTCGTTCCCCGAGATCGGCGGCGGCTGAATGGACGCTGAAGTAATTTTGTAAGAATTAACTTGCTGTTGCCTTTGCTGGCCTGTTCACAGAACATGTTTGCGCAACTTGGAGAAAAGAATTGTTCCACCTATCAACGCCATTGGATAGAGGACTTCAAGGGCTACAACATATAATTATTTCACATCCATCCAGTAAACATATTGGAAATAAAAAACCCTATGGGTTGTAGTTATTTCTGGCTCGAAATTATAGACTGTCAGGACAGAACAGGAGCTGCCTGAAAATAGATTTTGATCGACAGGGAAGCGGTGGATCTGGATTTTTGGGATTTTATGGTGGATAGAGGGGGATGTGTTGGACGTGCTCAATTTTTTTGGGAATTTTTGGAGATGGTTAAGGGGGCAGGAAAAATAGAAGAACAAGACACTATCCCACAGATCTGCTGATTGGCAGACTGTCAGGGGTGGAACTAAAATACTGGGAAAATATCAAATGGTGGCGGATTGGCACGGAATTTAAACTGGGAAGAGGTAAGAATAAGAAGGATGATCTATCAAAATTTTAAGATCTTCAAATGCACGGATTGGGAGGACCAACCGGATCTTCAGGTTGCTGTTCTAGATTTCGTGGTTCAGGACAGCATCTCAGAGATGTTGTTGTGGCGGCTCGACGGCGGCACGAACGGAGGTGGCTGCGGCGGTGGCTGGAAGTCGCATCCAGCAGAGGTAGTAAAGGTAGAAATCACTCCCAGAATATGGCTTCACATCATAGATTAGGGCAACCTTTACAACTGCAAGGGGAGAGGGAGAGAGGGGCGCCCTTAGGCTCCAAGAACATTTCTTGATTTTTCTTCTCATTAATTGCTATAGAATTCACAAAATACATGGATTATATAGAAATGAAAAAAAGACTTAAGCTACCCTCAGATCTAGGGTTTCGGTGGGGCAAATAAGGTATAGCATTTTCTTCTCCCATGTGGTCAAAAGAAAGAAAACTAAAAAATTACAAGAGAGGACAAAGGAGGGGGCGCCCCCTTGACTAAGGGGTAGTCCAAGTTGGACTTTGCCCCATGGTCCATGTTCCACCCTTGACCTTGGACCAACCCACATGGGCCCTAGAACCTAGGTGGACCAATGAGAAAGAGGGTGGGGGACCCTCCTGGACCTACTGACATTTTACATAGAAACCCAAAGGCCTTTTTGCAAAGAAACCTAAAGATTTCTAATGACTAACATATTGGCTTATAATTGCCATACAATTGTAACCCAATTAACCCAAGGATATAAATGCAAACAAAAGGACATAAATGCAAAACTAAAATTTTAGTGTCCGGTGTTGATTCCCATCAATTCTTTCCGGATGGGAAGAACTCGACCTCGTCGAGTAAGGGGTGCGGCTGCTCGTGTGGCTCCTACGGATCTGTCACCGTACCAGGTAACGCGGAGTACGCTCCACTCCAAGTAATCGTCACCTGCTCATCCCATATATATTCGATATGCACATGCTATTGTGGGAATGAGGCTAGTGGTGGACACTCCAGGGTGGGGTCACCCTAAAAGGAAGGAGACAGCTCAATGACTCACTAGGAATCACCGCGGAGTCTCCATATGTGACTAGATCTGAGACATTGAGGTAGAGCTGATCCCAAATTCCGACAAGTCTACAACGTACGCAGCAGACCCGACATGCCTCACACTCGAAAGGGACTGACATCGCGAGCTGACATGAGACCGACTATGCGACTCCTAGTATTCTCGACACATGTATGTATAGACTCTGAACAAAAAAAAAAACACAGCAAACTTGTAGCGACCCAGATCCCGGATACCAGGTATACCCGGTAGGACTACCGAATACACGTGATACCACATGGAACCCGCGACACCTCCCAAGAGCGGTAAGGCTCCGAAGGGAAAAAGGCATGTGTAGAGTACATTGAAGCCACATAGATAGTACAGTAAGCAATTAAATTTCATTAGATTGGTTTGCTAAAGTAGCAGAAATAAAAATTACTTTTTTATTTACAGTTTCAATTTAACAATTATATACCAGAGTCAAGTCCAAAGGAAAGACAACAAGTCTACCCAGTACAGTCGACAGAAAAGAAAAGAGGTACCAGCGAGTCGGGGGAAGCCCGACGAAGGTACCAGCTGGCCACACCACGCGCTACGAGCAAGCGCACCAGGAACCATGTGGAAGCAGAATGAACGACGTCACCCCACCTGAAAAGCAGGGGTGAGCCTCGTGTCACAAGCCCAGTAGGGGTCACGCGGATCCCCACTGAAAAACACGCAGTAAAACGGAACAACAACAAAAACAGCAGGTGTAGCAAAGCGGGAAACTACACTACAAAGCTGGAAAGCTACCACTAAAAGCAGTAAAAAGGAATAGACGGGTAGCGTGAGTAGGGAACAAGCAGGAGAGGGGTGAGAACCTGCACCAAACAAGCAGCTGCCGAACTAACCTCGGTACCCCAAACTACTCCAAGCAGCGACAGAAGGCGACTCATAACTGACAAAGTTAGGAGTTACCAAACTGCCGACACGACGCCAGGCCAAGGCGAAGGCCTGCACGGACAGACGAAGGTCTAGAAAAGACCTAGACACGCACGAAAAAACACACGATAAGAACGTCGTGCACACAGCGCCACGCTGACCTCGAGTAAGGCCACGAGAGGGCTAACTTAGGAAGGTCACGACACACAGGAAACGCCGAGAGTCACGTGCCACGTGAAGGAAGCACCTCCTCCTCAGAAGAGGAACAGCCAGCTGCATCCATTGACGTCTTATGCTGTGCCACAAGTATCTCGCCTACAATACCGCTGAAGCAGCGGTAGAGTCGTAGACACGCGCTGAACCAAACAGGAACAACAGCAACAACATAACAAGTAACTAGTCAGGGTCACGCCCATCGACGTAAGTCCTCAGTCCCTGACAACATGTGCACACACTGGCTCTAGCCTAAGCCAGGTTCTCTTGCTAGTTTTCTCCCGCGGAAGGACGCTACAGTTGGCTGGGAGCCCACGGAACTAGCTTACAAACCGTATCTCGGGAACACCCCTCCGCCATCCGTAGGCGGGTCGGCACTCAAAGACCTTATGGCTACAACAAGCGGAGGCTCACAAGACACAGAGACTCTGAAACATGAGTGCTAAAGTACAAACAGTCTAATAAAGCCCTGTCACGCATACTGCAAAGCACCAGGTAGCCAACCAACTGCCACACAGACTCAGGACTAGGCAACTAGACCTACAACGTAACGATCCTCGACTCGGGCGACTCAAAGGCAAGATCGTCACAGACAGCGGAACAAGCCGCCAATCGGTCTAATCTTAATCCATAGGAAACGACACTCCGCAGAAAATGACTCACGGAGACCTGAGGGAAACACCAAGAACCCTTAGCACACCCGGACACATAAACCGAGGTAAAGCGATACCTTGAGGCATCCAGAACCAGAGTCTCGAACCAGACAGAACCGTCGAGATGCACACAAGGCTACTTGTCAACCACTGGGGTACACCAGGTTGACCGGAGCCAGACCACAATAGTTCTATAGTAGGAAAGAGAATCCTACCTCAAGCAAGAAGACTCCTGGCTACCTTACAACGTAGTCTCAGCCCTCATAGGATGTCAGGAGGCATCCACAGGAAAACGGGCAGGCTACCAGGTCAAGCCAAGACAAGCAGAAACCGAAACAACGGAAAACGGAACATGAGGATTGTAACGCACCACCCTCAGACCGCTACACAAATGTGACGGTCTAACGCTAGGCCGTTACACCCCAACTGTGGCAGCCTAACACAGACGCGCTACAACAACGTGATGGTATGGAGGCGAGCCGTCACACACACCGCCCTACACAACATCTAAAATGCACAAGGCAGGTAACGGCCTACACCAGGCGCGTTACACCGCTCTAACGCGCCCCACCCGGGCCGTCAGGGCCAACAAACCTCAAAGCTCAAAACAACAACTCGACCCATGTATCGCACTAGACCAGGAGCGTTATAGTGGTCTAACGCACATGGACAGGCACGTCAGGGCCAACAGACCCAAAACCAAACGCGCAGGCCACGTAACGCACCAGGGATGGCGCGTTACGTCAACCTAACGCACGGGAGCTGACTCGTCAGGGCAACAGGCCCAGTCTGAACTCACAGACAAATAGAATGTAACGGTCCATGACAGACGCATTACAACGCTGTGACGCACGGGGGCAGGGCCGTTAGACACAACGGGAACAGCCACCCCAAACCCAGCCCATAAACAGAGTGTAACGGCCGGGATCAGGCGCGTTACACAAGCTGTGACGCACAGGGGCACAGCCGCTACACGAACCGACTCAAATGGTCAAAATCGGTTAAACAGCATGTAACGGGCTGGGGTAGGCGTGTTACACAACTCTGACGCACAGGGGCAGGCGCGTCAGAGGAACCGACTTAACCCAAAACACAAGACGACAAAATAGGTGTAACGCATCACTCCAGACGTGTCAGAGAGCTGTGACGCGCCACCCCTGGGCCGTCGCACTCCAAAAGCCACAAAAACTTAAAACGCCAGACGCTGTGATGGTCTGTCGTAGGGCTGTCAGAGACCTCTGGCGGTCACTGAAATGACTGCTACGCCAGTCACGGAGGGAAAACAGTGGATTGGCCAAATCGAGCCGTTCCACGTCCCATTCACGCCGAAGCGCAGGGGAAACGCAACTAGACAATGAAAAACAACAATAGAAGGCTAAAAAGCCCACATGCACGCACTAAAATGCAAGATCAGGGTGATTTGAACAAATCAACCCTAAACGAGTCAACGAGGTTCCCGGACTCCTATCGACGTCGAATTGTCACGCCCCGACGCGGAATATCGGAATGTACAGTCAGAAACGAGCTAGAACTAACATTAATTCTAAACTAAACAATAAGAATTTGCTAAGGAAGGAAGTAAACACTAACCAATAAGGAAGGATTCTAAACTTTCATTACAATAATCAATACTATTTTAAACATGATCAAACATATCCTCCAAACCAATTAATACAACAACTGATCTACTACAAAATAGGACACTAATACAACATTAAGGAAATGACTGGAAGTAACAACTGAGCTAATTCAGTATCTAGATAAAGGTTCACTCTAGAATCACTCATGTCCCTCCCCGTCTGAGTGAACGTCACCACCTGAATAACCTGAAAAGGGAGAACAACACTATGAGCTGACGCTCAGTAGGTAATAACAGGCAAATTTACGTAATTAGTGATTTAATTACATGTTGCATGCAAAGATAAACAAGGAAATAGATAACGAGATCAAGAACAATGTAATAAGATCTTGCAAGGTCAAGAATCAAAGATAACAACTTAACAATTATAGCAAGTACAAGAATTTCAAGAAGAACAAGTGCAATAATAATTGGCCAACAAGCAAGTATTTTAAATATGAAACAATTCATGATCAAGTACAAGAACAATAATAGATCGAATGTCATAGACGTCACACTAGTCATGCACTCGGTGCAATGCCTCACCATGTCATTACAAACTCCCATGGGCACAAGTACTTTTCGGGCGCTCTCCCCAGGACCAGACCGGGCCCTTAGATGCGATGGCATTGATTTATTTGGATCCGAAGATCCCAAGTAGTCTAGACATTTTCTCAGTAATCATGGCCAATGAATTTCAAAGAACAAGCTAAATTGTAAAAGTACAGATCTAACAAATATCAGAACAAGAAGTGTACAGAATTCAATTTAGGCATAATGTTTAACGATAATTCAGTCGTGGAATCCAAGAACAAAAGGCAAGTAGGAATAATGCAATCATTAGAATAAATCTTAATTCCATAGTTTAACATTTTATTGTGTTGGTTAACAAGTTTTCCAGGGTTGTTTAGGATTCATGCTGATAATACCATATTATATTTTTCATGAATTTCCAGACATTGGAACATTGGCATGCTAGATATACACTCTATTTTGTTTGCATGATTCTATTGTATGGAAAACAAATGTACATGCTATAAGTAGTTTTTGTACACCATTTTGATATAAAATAGCTTGCTGCATTAAGAAACAATGTTATTCATTAATCCGGTAGGAGTAGAATATGATGCGGGACGGGACCAAGGACACGACAAGCTCGCGATCGTCCCTTAACGAGGGAAGCGTCGGATGTGCGCGGTTGAGAAACCGGCTGTGAGCTAGGGTGGTCGGCTCTCACTTGTGCCCGGATCGGGTCACGGGACGGCTTCGCTCTCTCTCGCAGCAGTGATATTATAAATTGAAAGCGAGCTAGGTATCCCTACACATGCTCTCTAGCAGCGGCATATAAAGCATATAAAGAATTAAGCTAATGCCAAGTGTAAGGGTGAAGGCGATACCTCCACGCTCTCGGCGTGGCGAAGATGGGACCCGGCCGGAACTCGTACCCCCGGGAACTTAATACATTATGGTTACAGCAATGCAATTAAGCCCACTCCACGCAGGGAGGTAAAGGGCGACACAAGTGGGCCCGGGAGGACCAGTTTCGGGTTGACGGGCGGTTCCGGACGATGCTTCGGCTTCACGCGTACTCGTGTTAGTGGGGGGGCCACGTATTGACCGGAGGGGTCGTGTGGGGCCTGATGACTCCTCTGTTGTGGAGACACCTGGAAAGCGTTCCCCTGGGATGGCGAGCTGCTGGAACGACCGCCGGACGCCGGGCGGCCCTCGGACGACGCTCGCTGGGAACTCGGCCACGAACCTGAAAGTTCTGTTTGCAGGCATGTGACTCGGAGAAAACTGCTGTTGCGATCAGCCCCGTCGTCGGAATGTGACGAGATTAGTGCCGTTGGAAAGCTGACTCAGAATACTTCGACGTAGGGATCTTCAAAAAAAATAATCAGATCTGTACTTCTGATTATTGAATTTACAATCTTGCTGAAATCTGGCCAGAACTGCAGGGGCAGGATCTATCTTCGATGAAGATCGACGTTGACCGGGGAGAAGACCTCCGAATATGGAAATGACTTCTTCAGCAAAGTTGAAGGTCTCTGAGAGAGGAATCCGGGACTATTTTTGGTTTTCTGATTGGATAAGAAATGGATTTTCTGGGATGTTTTTACTAGACCTGGGTCGGATCTGGGAAACTGTGGGCAGACTGTTCTTGGGAACTTGGACGGTTTTTGTAAAATACTTGGAGGGTGAACCAAAAATTAAGAAAATTCCTGGTGGTAGAGGGATGTGGAAAGAACTCCCAGTATATTTGGGTGTCCCAAAAAAAATCAAAAGATGGTTCGAATGGGTTAGACTCAGAGCTGATGAACAGTGAATAGAACCAGGACAGATCTAGAACTTGGACTTGGACGAAAATCAAAAAATAGCTAAAGGATGAATTTTGACGTTATTTTTTTTGTGGGGATAAGGATTCTAGAGGGGAACCAACCCTGAAATTTTGAGCTTCAGAAGATGAAGGGAGTGATAGTAACAATTCGGAGAAGAGGAACCTATCCTGAGTGGATAGAACCACCGAAACCGTTGGCAACGACGCGTCGGCGGCGAGACGATGGCGGCGGCGATCACCGGAGCTTCTTCAGATGAGAGAGGGGATCAAGGGGGAGGGGAATTACACTCTAGAAGGGGGCTGGAGGTGGAGGAACCAGAGAGAGGGAGGGGAGGGGCGCAAACTCCAAAGGGGGGGCAAATGCCTATTTTCTCTTCATTAATTCATTCAATATGAAAAATACAACCTTATATAGGATGCCAACCAAACTCAACCTCAACCCTTGGATCTAGGGGTTTGGATTGAAGGGCTGGGATACAATGTGAATCACACATTTAATACATTAGTTTAATCTAATTTGACCATTCTTATTCAACCTTGGACTAAATCTATTCAAACACCACCTACCAAGCCTAATATGGCCAAAAGAGGGGGCGCCCCCTTCATGGGCCTCTCTTGGGCCTAGGCTGGTCCAAGGCCAGCCAACCCAATCCACTAACTCATGTCTAGACTTGGGCCTTCCAAGTCTTGGTGGTCCATGAGAGGGAGTGGCCCAATTGGGCCATAAATGACTAATATGGTCCATAAGGGTAGCATTTGGTCCAATATGAACTAGGCTTTCTAATGGACTCTACTAATGGCAATCTAACCTTAGACTTGACATAACAAATGGCCCATTGGCTTGATATAAGCCTTACAAGGAGCCCAAAAGAAAGAAATTACACAATTACAACTTCATACAAGCCATAACACACAAATACACTTCACCCGTGTATGGAAATCGCCTTTGATGCCCCATCAATTCTCCCCGGGTGGGAGGAACTCGACCCCGTCGAGTAGGGGTATCTGCTCCGGTCCTCCGGCGGATCCGTCACCGTGCTAAGTAGCGCGGGTATGCTCCACTCCAAGTGATCGGCACCTGCTCATTTCATATATACTCGATATGCGCACTGCTATGGCTAAAGGTGGTCACTCCGAAGGGGCACTCTCAAAAGGAAGGAGACAGCTCGAAGACTCACTAGGAATCACCGCTGAGTCCCTATAGGTGACTGATCCGGATATAGAAGTAAAACCGATCCCATACTCATCAAGTGAGTCCACTCGCCTCTTACTCGTAAGAGACCGACAACGAGCTTGCACAAGACACATGCAGACTCACCATGCACAGACACACGAATGCAAACCACGCAAACAATCGACTCAAAATCACCACACAAACAAACCACATAAAGAAAACACACCGACTCATGCACGACTCTAGACTAAGGTGGTAGCATCAAGCCCACTAGGTGGCGGTATCCGGGGCGGCCGTAGGGTCGCCCAACTCTTCCCCTAAAGCATAGTACTCATCGGCCAGTGCCTCATCGGCCTCGTAACTGACACACTCAAGCTCGGGAGGTGCGGATCCTCCAACACCTAAGGCTAGGGTGGTGCGAGCGGGACACTCACTAGCAATGTGGCCGTACCCGTGACAGTGGAAACATTGTATTCGTGATCGACTACTCTCCCCGACAAGAGGGGACTTACCCTTATCATCCCGTCGGGTAGGGGGTGTAGGCAACAATGGGGGAGGTGTAGGTGCCTTGGACAAGAGTGGAGGGGGTGCCGGTACGAGAGGACGGGCTATAGGAGCTGGGGGACGGGCAAAGGGTGCCGGTGGTTGGGATGGAAATAGATCCCGGGGTGGAGGAGGGCGAGGCCGTGGAGTGAAGTGCTCCTGACGGGTGGGCTCCTGAGGTCGAGCCATGGGAGGCCGCTGATGTGGGCCTATAGAGTGACGGGGCTC
Organism: Amorphophallus konjac; assembly: GCA_022559845.1. Classification (NCBI taxonomy): domain Eukaryota; kingdom Viridiplantae; phylum Streptophyta; class Magnoliopsida; order Alismatales; family Araceae; genus Amorphophallus; species Amorphophallus konjac. The sequence continues at coordinate 315,867,705 of CM040118.1, forward strand.
GGTACTACAGAGAGGGGTGGGGCCCAACCGATGGCTAGACTCGAACTCTCCCTCAAATTGCTCCATCTCGAGAGCAACCTGGTATGCCTCTTCCAACGTCTTGGCATTACGGCGGAAAAGCTCATACTGATAGTGTGGCCGCAAACCACGTCGAAAGCGGGAAACGGGCATGGTACTCTCCTCCGTGACACCACATCGTAGAAAGTACTCATCAAACTCCGTGATGTATTCGGAGACGGACCGGTCTCCCTGGCTAAGACTTTGCCATCTATCGATGAGTCGCTGGCGGTATGTGGGAGGAAGGTACTTTTGCCGAAGTTTATTCTTCATCTCGGCCCATGTGTCGATCGGGGGTTCTAGCCGCTGAAGTAGCAGGCTCTCCACATTCTTCCAATAAGTTTGTGCCTGCCCCATAAGTTTCATGGTGGCAAATCGGACCCTTCGACGCTCCGACATATCATACCATTCAAAATAACGGTCCATGCCAAACTCCCAATCTAGGTAGACTTTCGGATCCAAAGACCCGTAAAAAGCGGGAGGATCCGCTCGCACGGTCTTAAGGACCCGATCATCATCCTCATCTCGTTGTGGCTAAAAACCACGACGGCGTTGACCATACCCCTCGTAGGCATTGTCAGACCCATAGTCCTCGAGACCAAGGTCACGGTGTGGTAGTTGGGGAACCCGAGGAGGGGCGGGTGGAGGAACCAGTGGTGGCTGGTTTTGGGCCGCGGGAGCGGCCTGGACTTGGGCCATGGGAGCGGGTTGGACTTGGGCCCCCGCGGGAGGAGGTGCGGGTGGACCTTGGGCTGCCCCAGGAGGGTCCCCGTGTGACATCCTATCTAACCGCCCAACGAGGTCTTGGACCGACCTATCGGAGGTCTCCATGCGTCCCTCCATGGCCCTAAGGCGACCATCCATATTCTCGGAGAAGGTCCGAAAGTTAGCATCGGATTGGTCCAACCTAGCCATAATGGCCATCATCGCCTCTTGTAGGGAGTGGAAGTCTCCCGAGGTATCCCGTGGGTTGGCCATAGGTGGTGGTGGTGGGGGTGAGTACTGAGTACCCCGACGAGTGGGCATGCAAACACACCGACTAGAAGACGCCGACTAAAGTAAAACACACTAATGCAAATGATGCGCCTAGACTTAACCAAAACTCGATACGTGGCGGAGGTAATCGATCCGAAGATCACTCGCGCAAATGTGCGGCCTTCCCGATAGGCGTAGCCTAACGTTCGGACAACACCTTTTGATATACCGAGTAAAGGGATGTATGCGACCCAAAAATGACTCTTTTTGTTGTTTTGAAAATATGATGATCCTAGACTCGACTTAAACCGACTAATGACTAGACGTAAATGACACTCTTCTTTTTTTTTTTTGACTTTAGACACCCTAGACTCAACTCGCTCTGATACCAAATTGATGCGGGATGGGACCAAGGACACGACAAGCTCGCGATCGTCCCTTAACGAGGGAAGCGTCAGATGTGCGCGGTTGAGAAACCGGCTGTGAGCTAGGGTGGTCGGCTCTCACTTGTGCCCGGATCGGGTCACGGGACGGCTTCGCTCTCTCTCGCAGCAGTGATATTATAAATTGAAAGCGAGCTAGGTATCCCTACATATGCTCTCTAGCAGCGGCATATAAAGCATATAAAGAATTAAGCTAATGCCAAGTGTAAGGGTGAAGGCGATACCTCCACGCTCTCGGCGTGGCGAAGATGGGACCCGGCCGGAACTCGTACCCCCGAGAACTTAATACATTATGGTTACAGCAATGCAATTAAGCCCACTCCACGCAGGGAGGTAAAGGGCGACACAAGTGGGCCCGGGAGGACCAGTTTCGGGTTGACGGGCGGTTCCGGACGATGCTTCGGCTTCACGCGTACTCGTGTTAGTGGGGGGGCCGACGTATTGACCGGAGGGGTCGTGTGGGGCCTGATGACTCCTCTGTTGTGGAGACACCTGGAAAGCGTTCCCCTGGGATGGCGAGCTGCTGGAACGACCGCCGGATGCCGGGCGGCCCTCGGACGACGCTCGCTGGGAACTCGGCCACGAACCTGAAAGTTCTGTTTGCAGGCGCGTGACTTGGAGAAAACTGCTGCTACGATCAGCCCCGTCGTCGGAATGCGACGAGATTAGCGCCGTTGGAAAGCTGACTCAGAATACGTCGATGTAGGGGTCTTCAAAAAAAATAATCAGATCTGTACTTCTGATTATTGAATTTACAATCTTGCTGAAATCTGGCCAGAACTGCAGGGGCAGGATCTATCTTTGATGAAGATCGACATTGACCGGGGAGAAGACCTCCGAATCTGGAAATGACTTCTTCAGTAAAGTTGAAGGTCTCTGAGAGAGGAATCCGGGACTATTTTTGGTTTTTTGATTGGATAAGAAATGGATTTTCTGGGATGTTTTTACTAGACCTGGGTCGGATCTGGGAAACTGTGGGCAGACTGTTCTTGGGAACTTGGACGGTTTTTGTAAAATACTTGGAGGGTGAACCAAAAATTAAGAAAATTCCTGGTGGTAGAGGGATGTGGACAGAACTCCCAGTAAATTTGGGCGTCCCAAAAAAAATCCAAAAAAGGTTCGAATGGGGTAGACTCAGAGCTGATGAACAGTGAATAGAACCAGGACAGATCTGGAACTTGGAATTGGAGGAAAATCAAAAAATAGCTAAAGGATGAATTTTGACGTGATTTTTTTTGTGGGGATAAGGATTCTAGAGGGGAACCAACCCTGAAATTTTGAGCTTCAGAAGATGAAGGTAGTGATAGCAACAATTCGGAGAAGAGGAACCTATCCTGAGTGGACAGAACCACCGAAACCGTTGGCAACGACGCGTCGGCGGCGAGACGACGGCGGCGGCGATCACCGGAGCTTCTTCAGATGAGAGAGGAGATCAAGGGGGAGAGGAATTACACTCTAGAAGGGGGCTGGAGGTGGAGGAACCAGAGAGAGGGAGGGGAGGGGCGCAAACTCCAAAGGGGGGGCAAATGCCTATTTTCTCTTCATTAATTCATTCAATATGAAAAATACAACCTTATATAGGATGCCAACCAAACTCAACCTCAACCCTTGGATCTAGGGGTTTGGATTGAAGGGCTGGGATACAATGTGAATCACACATTTAATACATTAGTTTAATCTAATTTGACCATTCTTATTCAACCTTGGACTAAATCTATTCAAACACCACCTACCAAGCCTAATATGGCCAAAAGAGGGGGCGCCCCCTTCATGGGCCTCTCTTGGGCCTAGGCTGGTCCAAGGCCAGCCAACCCAATCCACTAACTCATGTCTAGACTTAGGCCTTCCAAGTCTTGGTGGTCCATGAGAGGGAGTGGCCCAATTGGGCCATAAATGACTAATATGGTCCATAAGGGTAGCATTTGGTCCAATATGAACTAGGCTTTCTAATGGACTCTACTAATGGCAATCTAACCTTGGACTTGACATAACAAATGGCCCATTGGCTTGATATAAGCCTTACAAGGAGCCCAAAAGAAAGAAATTACACAATTACAACTTCATACAAGCCATAACACACAAATACACTTCACCCGTGTATGGAAATCGCCTTTGATGCCCCATCAGAATAGCTATCGGTTAAAAACAAGGTTCTGTCTGTGAATGCGCTATAGCTCAGGGTCGCGTTCATGACAGTGTGTAAAAATACAGTATATATATACTCAAAATACCAAATTTGATCATCAAGAATTTTTCTGGAAAATTTTTATTAACGCGCTATATGAAGCTAGCGCGACAATCAATAACGCGCTAGGAGAGACGGGCGCGTTCAGGTTCAGGCCAGGAAATTCAAAATAACTGAAAACCAGATGAATGCAGGGGTTCCAAAAAGTACACTATATATATACCCTCTTATATGTATCTAAAGAAACTTTATATAGCTTGGAAACATACCAGAAATGTTCTGTTTTGATCCCTGGATCATCAGGGGTCAACCTGCTGAAGGCGCTATAGGGATATGGCGCGTTCAGGACCAGGTATGTATATTGATTCAAATCTGAGATCTAGTGTAAAGGTGGGGTACTGACTAATTATATTACTTAATTAACATCTTATCTATAGATAAATATTATATGTATACTTGAAAATGTCTCAGAAGCAAAGCATTTAAATCCCTGAATCATTAAGGGTCAGAAGAAGGTCGCGCTATAGGACCATAGCGCGTTATGGAAGAACGCGCTAGGTGAACATAGCGCGATCTCAGAAAATTGAATAATATTAAATTTTCAAAGTTTGAACGTGTTCTGTCAGGGCTGGGGGTCTACAAGATCACGCTGTATCGGGCTAGCGCGTTAAGGTCGCGCTCCTGATATACAGCGCCTTAAAGATCCGAAAACAGAACTTGAGATCCCCTTGATAAAAATTACCATAACTTCTTCATTTCTTAATGAAATTTAGCAAACGAGGTATCAATGGAAAGATGAGAAGAAGATGAAATGAGATATCATGCTCAATTTAAGTTTAGCCTATGATTATCCACATGAATTCGTGCTTTCACATAAAAGGGGTACACTTATCACTAACATGGACATAAGCTTGCTAAAATGAGAAATTAACCTAGCATGATTGATAAAACTTAGGGCTTTCTACGTAGGAAGGAAGCTAACATGACAAGGATTCAATCCATCTATGACAATTAGGTTTATGTCTGTTAGAACCTACCTCAATCGAAGATCAAAACCCAAATATAAGAATACTCATGATCCTGAATAGCCTTCCAAGATCCCTTCAAAGATCCCTCAATAGCTCCCTGGATACCCAATGAAAATTGGGGCTTTTACTACCAAATGAAAGATCTCATCGAGATGATCAAGATACTATATTTACATGCCTCATTTGGTCAAGGATATCTACCTTAATCGAAGGATTAAAGGGCTGGTGATGAAGAACGACGAACTGCCAACACCTTCCTCCAAATCGACAATTACTCCCAGATCTGGACTCCTCGTTGAATGACCCAGCTACCAAATGAAAATAGACTTCCTAAGCTTTCTTTTAATACCTAATACACCTTCTGGATCCTTCCAGGAAGGGCGAATTTCGAGCTGGAAGAGGCGTGTAAATTACGCCGCCGAAATAATTGACCTCGATTAAACTCATCTAACCCCTTCTATCCTGGTTAATCTTATGCAAAATTTGTTGGGAGTTATTAAACTACCAATCAAGGGCTTTCATTTGCCTCTAACCTCATTGCATTTAGTTAAGAAATGTGCTCTAATTTCAGGTTTAAAGGTGAGGGTTACTATTGCATCTACTATTGGGGGTTGGTGGATCTTAAACTCGATTAAACTCCAAATTTGACCAGGTTAAGGATTTTAGTAGGGTTAATCACAGAAGATAACTTTTTAAGTAAATGACCTTCTACCTAATTACCATTTTTCGGGATTTTAATATGGTCAACGAAATTTCACTTCACTATTCATTTAATAATAAAATATTAAATTCAAAATTCAAATTTCAAATTCCCTCTTTTAATTTCATTTTCATTCTAACTCAATTGCATTTGTGTTTCATTTAATCTAAACCTTATTTTCACTTCGGTTTCATTTCATGTTCATTTCAATTTAAATTTTTAAAGGCTTATTTCAATTTCTAGGCATTTATTAATTCAACTAAATTCAAATAAATTCCTAAAAATTTTAATTTGACAAAGAAAAATTAAATAAAATTATTAATTAAATACGGGGTATTACACCCTCCCCTACTTTAAGGAATTTGGTCCTCTAAATTCACTGCATTACGATGCGAAAATAAAGGATAACAATTTCAAGGGATAATTAGCTCACCTAGAAAAGGTCGGGATACCGCTTTCGCATAGCATCTTCGGATTCCCAGGTGGCTTCTTCAGCTCCACGCCGACTCCACTGGACCTTGACCATAGGTATAGATCGACTCCGGAGTTGTTGTTGCTTCCGGTCCAAAATCTTTATCGGTCTTTCCTCATAGGTCAGATCCTCCTTCAGTTCGAAGTCCACATGCTGAATAACGTGAGTGGGGTCGTACACATACTTCCGTAAAATAGAAATATGGAAGACGTTGTGCACGCCAGATAACTGAGGCGGTAATGCCAATCGATAAGCCACTTCTCCCACTCTATCCAAAATCTCGAACGGGCCAATGTACCTCGGACTCAGCTTGCCATGAATACCAAATCTGCGAATCCCTCTCGTAGGAGAGACCTTTAGAAACACATGGTCACCTACTTGGAATTCCAATGCTCTTCTTCTGTTATCGGCATAACTCTTCTGTCTTGACTGAGTCACTTGTAACCGATCTCGAACAATACGGATATTATGTGATGATTCCGAGATAAGATCTGATCCAAGCCATTGTCTTTCACCTACCTCATCCCAACACAACGGGGATCGACAGCTTCTCCCATACAAGGCTTCAAATGGAGCCATCTGAATACTAGACTGATAGCTGTTATTGTAGGCAAATTCAGTTAATGCCAAATGCTCATTCCAATTACCACCAAAATCAATCATACATGCTCTCAGCATATCCTCCACTATCTGGTTGGTTCTCTCTGTTTGCCCATCTGTCTGTGGATGAAATGCCGTGCTAAAATTCAGACGAGTACCCAAAGACTCTTGCAGTCCCTTCCAGAAATGAGAAGTGAATCTAGGGTCTCGATCAGATACTATATTCACTGGAATACCATGCAATCTCACCACTTCCTTCATATACAGAGCTGCTAAAACATCAACTGTCCATTTGGATTTAATGGGCAAGAAATGGGTTGACTTTGTCAGTCTGTCGACGATCACCCAAATTGCATCGAAACCGCCACGAGTTCTAGGCAAACCCATGATAAAATCCATGCCAATACTTTCCCATTTCCATTGGGGTATGTCGAGTGACTTCAATTTTCCTGCCGGTCTGAAGTGCTCGGCCTTAACTTGCTGACATACCAGGCATCTACTCACAAAATCTGCAACATCTCTTTTCATATTCGGCCACCAAAAGGATCTTTTCAAATCCTTAAACATTTTAGTGCCTCCAGGATGAATCGTGTATTTAGATCTATGGGCTTCGTCAAGAATCTTGTTCTTGATTTCAGTTACGTCAGGTACACATGCTCGTCCTTGAAATAGAAGTCTCCCATCATCAGAAATCATGAAATCCGGTCTGCTGCTCAAACTTCCCTTGATCTCTACCAATTCGGGATCATTATCTTGCAAGGACTTGATCTCCATCAATAATTCAGGTTTAAGTTGCATTTGTGCAATAATGACCCGATCATCATTGATATTCAAATCAAGACTAGCCATCTGCTCTAGTAACTTCCATTCTTGCATCATAAGACTGGATAACTTTGCTATCGGCTTCCGGCTTAAAGCATCTGCCACCACATTACCTTTGCCAGGATGATATTCAATAGAAAAGTCGAAGTCCTTCAAATACTCCAACCATCTGCGCTGTCGCATATTGAGTTCCTTCTGAGAGAATAAATACTTCAAACTCTTGTGATCTGAAAATACCGTGAAAGATTCTCCATACAGGTAATGCCTCCAAATCTTTAAAGCAAAGACAACAGCTGCTAATTCCAAATCATGAACAGGATAGTTCTCTTCATGCTTCCTCAATTGCCTGGAAGAATAAGCAATACCTTCCCATGCTGCATAAGCACACAGCCTAGGCCAATCCCAGATGCATCGGTATAGATCACAAAACCTCCTTCACCAGACGGCAAAGTCAATATAGGTGCCGTAGTCAAGCATTCCTTCAAAGTCTGAAAGCTTCGTTGACAATCTTCTGACCATTCAAACTTGTTCTCCTTGCGGGTTAATCTAGTAAGAGGTATTGTAATCTTGGAGAAATCTTGAATGAATCTGCGATAATAGCCTGTCAGGCCTAAGAAACTTCTGATTTCAGTCACACTTGTAGGCTGATCCCAATTCTTCACTGCCTTAACTTTCGAAGGATCAACAGAAATACCTTCCTTCGTGATGACATGTCCGAGAAAGGACACCTCTTGTAGCCAGAAATCACACTTACTGAACTTGGCATATAACTGATGATCTCTTAATAACTGTAATGCCGTTCTCAGATGTTCGGCATGCTCCTCCTCATTCTTGGAATAAATCAAAATATCATCAATGAATACCACGACCCATTGATCAAGATAGGGTCTAAACACACTGTTCATCAACTGCATGAAAGCTGCTGGTGCATTCATTAGACCAAAAGGCATAACGACAAATTCAAAGTGACCATACCTGCTGCGGAAAGCCGTTTTAAAGATATCCTCCTCCTTAATCCGTAACTGGTGATATCCCGATCGAAGATTGATCTTAGAAAAATAATGAGCTCCCGCTATCTGGTCAAATAATTCATCGATCCTTGGCAATGGGTACTTATTCTTGATAGTTAACTGATTCAATTGTCGATAATCGATGCACAGCCTCATCGAACCATCCTTCTTCCGAACAAATAATACAGGGGCTCCCCTAGGGGAAGTACTCGGGCGAATGAAACCCTTCTCAAGTAACTCCATCAATTGATGCTTCAATTCCCTCAGCTCCACAGAAGACATACGATAAGGAGCCTTAGAGACAGGAGAAGAACCCGGAATAACATCAATGGAGAAGATAACTTCCCGCTCAGGCGGAAGTCCAGGTAGTTCCTTAGGAAATATATCAAGAAATTCACGGACAACAGGGATATCCTTAATCTCCACCTGCTGCTCGGGAGTAGCATAGACAAAGGCTAGAAATGCCTCGCAACCTTGCCTCATCAGTTTATCAGCACGAAGGGCCGAAATAAGTGAGATGGAGCGATGGTATCTAGTTCCCATAAATGAAAGTCCCGGATGCCTATTAAAAGACACCGAGCTAGAACTGCAGTGAACATTGGCCTCATGCTTGGCCAACCAATCTGCTCCTAAGATTACATCATAATCCTTCATGTCCATGCAGACTAAATCAGCTGGGAAATTCTGCTCATCAATCATAACCTTACTAGAAGGCTAAAAGTACTGAATTGCCGATCTAGAACCAATAGGTGTTGAAATTTCTAATGGGGAATTCATCAAAATAGGTTCCACAGCTAAAGATTTAGCAAATCTCCGAGAAATAAAAGAATGCGTCGCACCAGTATCAAAAAGAACAAAGGCTGGCTTGTCGAGTATAACGAGGGTACCTTCGACGAGTCCGCCTTCTCCGACTGTTTCTGCTTCATCAAACTGAAGTGCCTGGAGCTTGCCCTACGGCTTCTTAAAGACTTGAGGCTTTGCCGGTGTAGCTTGCTCTGATAATAATGGACAATCCGGGATACGGTGCTCCCTACTTCCGCAATGTAGACATGCCCCCAACTTGCGCCAGCACTCTTCCATCTTATGACCAGGACGGTCATAAAATCTGCACACGCCCTTAAAGGGTACAACAGGGCCGGGCTTCTTTTCCTCCTGTTTCGGCATCTTTCCCTTCCATGATCCTGCTCCGGTCCACAAACTCGACCCACTCGCGGGCCTCTTCTTACTAATGTTAGGTCCAGTCTTGCTGTTCTTGAAATCCTTCGGTTGTTCTTTCTTCATGCCTTGGCCACGGATCCTCTCTGTCATCTCAAGAGTGTCCTCCAGAACTTGCGCCTTCCTTACCATCTCAGAGTAAGTTGATATCTCCATAGGTGCCAATTGGTTGATATAGTGAAGCTTCAAACCATTAAGAAAGCGCTTCGCCTTCATCTTTTCGGTGGAAATGAGATGAGTAGTATATCAAGATAGTCTAGAGAATTGTGCTTCATACTCGGCTACAGATAAGCTCCGCTGCTTCAGAGCCACAAACTCAGCTGCCTTCTTCTCTTGAATTCGGTCTGAAAAGTACTTGCTGTTGAAATATTCCTCGAACTCTCCCCAAGTAACTGGCTGATCACCAAGGGTCGCCTTGATAGAATCCCACCACGTACGTGCATCACGTTCCAGTTGGAAAGTCTATAAAAGGACACGTTCTTGGTCGGTGCATTGCATGACTTCAAAAATCCTCCCCATCTCATCAAGCCAGTGTTCGGCTTCATCGGGGTCGGTTGAACCAGCGAATCTAGGCAGATTCATCCCGCGGAAGTTCCGGTATAAATCACTGGTGCCATGATGTGCCGCTCCTGCCTGAGCCACTTGCTGCAATGCCTATGTAAGGCCTTAGACCGTGCGCTGCAAGTTTCTCCATTTCGCACGATCAGCTGCCATCTCAAAAGCCTACACGAAGAACAAATCACTTAAGGTCAAGAAAAATAGATAATATCACGATTAAGGTACGAACTTAACCCAATTTCTACCCAATCTCACCAGGTCGGGTTCTAGACTTTAACAAGGTTAGGAGTCTAATACACCTAGACATGACCAAAACTCGGTACCTGACGGAGATAACCGATCCGAAGACCACTCGCGCAAGTGTGTGACCTTCCCGATAGGCGTAGCCTAACGTTCGGACAACACCTTTTGATATACCGGTTATTGGGATGCAATGAAAAACCTAGGAATGTGAAACCTAGGGCTCTGATACCACTTAAACTGTCACGCCCCGACGTGGAATATCGGAACGTACAGTCAGAAACGAGCTAGAACTAACATTAATTCTAAACTAAACAATAAGAATTTGCTAAGGAAGGAAGTAAACACTAACCAATAAGGAAAGATTCTAAACTTTCATTACAATAATCAATACTGTTTTAAACATGATCAAACCTATCCTCCAAACCAATTAATACAACAACTGATCTACTACAAAATAGGACACTAATACAACATTAAGGAAATGACTGGAAGTAACAACTGAGATAATTCGGTATCTAGATAAAGGTTCACTCTACAATCACTCATGTCCCTCCCCGTCTGAGTGAACGTCACCACCTGAATAACCTGAAAAGGGGGAACAACACTATGAGCTGACGCTCAGCAGGTAATAATAGGCAAATTTACGTAATTAGTGATTTAATTACATGTTGCATGCAAAGATAAACAAGGAAATAGATAACGAGATCAAGAACAATGTAATAAGATCTTGCAAGGTCATGAATCAAAGATAACAACTTAACAATTATAGCAAGTACAAGAATTTCAAGAAGAACAAGTGCAATAATAATTGGCCAACAAGCAAGTATTTTAAATATTAAACAATTCACGATCAAGTACAAGAACAATAATAGATCGAATGTCATAGACGTCACACTAGTCATGCACTCGGTGCAATGCCTCACCATGTCATTACAAACTCCCATGGGCACAAGTACTTTTCGGGCGCTCTCCCCAGGACCAGACCGGGCCCTTAGATGCGATGGCATTGATTTATTTGGATCCGAAGATCCCAAGTAGTCTAGACATTTTCTCAGTAATCATGGCCGATGAATTTCAAAGAACAAGCTAAATTGTAAAAGTACAGATCTAACAAATATCAGAACAAGAAGTGTACAGAATTCAATTTAGGCATAATGTTTAACGACAATTCAGTCGTGGAATCCAAGAACGAAAGGCAAGTAGGAATAATGCAATCATTAGAATAAATCTTAATTCCATAGTTTAACATTTTATTGTGTTGGTTAACAAGTTTTCCAGGGTTGTTTAGGATTCATGCTGATAATACCATATTGTATTTTTCATGAATTTCCAGACATTGGAACATTGGCATGCTAGATATACACTCTATTTTGTTTGCATGATTCTATTGTATGGAAAACAAATGTACATGCTATAAGTAGTTTTTGTACACCATTTTGATATAAAATAGCTTGCTGCATTAAGAAACAATGTTATTCATTAATCCGGTAGGAGTAGAATAGCTATTGGTTAAAAACAAGGTTCTGTCTGTGAACGCGCTATAGCTCAGGGTCGCGTTCATGACAGTGTGTAAAAATACAGTATATATATACTCAAAATACCAAATTTGATCATCAAGAATTTTTCTGGAAAATTTTTATTAACGCGCTATATGAAGCTAGCGCGACAATCAATAACGCGCTAGGAGAGACGGGTGCGTTCAGGTTCAGGCCAGGAAATTCAAAATAACTGAAAACCAGATGAATGCAGGGGTTCCAAAAATTACACTATATATATGCCCTCTTATATGTATCTAAAGAAACTTTATATAGCTTGGAAACATACCAGAAATGTTCTGTTTTGATCCCTGGATCATCAGGGGTCAACCTGCTGAAGGCGCTATAGGGATATGGCGCGTTCAGGACCAGGTATGTATATTGATTCAAATCTGAGATCTAGTGTAAAGGTGGGGTACTGACTAATTATATTACTTAATTAACATCTTATCTATACATAAATATTATATGTATACTTGAAAACGTCTCAGAAGCAAAGCATTTAAATCCCTGAATCATTAAGGGTCAGAAGAAGGTCGCGCTATAGGACCATAGCGCGTTCTGGAAGAACGCGCTAGGTGAACATAGCGCGATCTCAGAAAATTGAATAATATTAAATTTTCAAAGTTTGAACGTGTTCTGTCAGTGCTGGGGGTCTACAAGATCACGCTGTATCGGGCTAGCGCGTTAAGGTCGCGCTCCTGATATACAGCGCCTTAAAGATCCGAAAACAGAACTTGAGATCCCCTTGATAAAAATTACCATAACTTCTTCATTTCTTAATGAAATTTAGCAAACGAGGTATCAATGGAAAGATGAGAAGAAGATGAAATGAGATATCATGCTCAATTTAAGTTTAGCCTGTGATTATCCACATGAATTCGTACTTTCACATAAAAGGGGTACACTTATTACTAACATGGGCATAAGCTTGCTAAAACGAGAAATTAACCTAGCATGATTGATAAAACTTAGGGCTTTCTTCGTAGGAAGGAAGCTAACATGACAAGGATTCAATCCATATATAACAATTAGGTTTAGGTCTGTTAGAACCTACCTCAATCGAAGATCAAAACCAAACTATAAGAATACCCACGATCCTGAATAGCCTTCCAAGATCCCTTCAAAGATCCCTCAATAGCTCCCTGGATACCCAATGAAAATTGGGGCTTTTACTACCAAATGAAAGATCTCGTCGAGCTGATCAAGATACTATATTTACATGCCTCATTTGGTCAAGGGTACCTACCTTAATCGAAGGATTAAAGGGCTGGTGATGAAGAACGACGAATTGCCAACACCTTCCACCAAATCGACGATTGCTCCCAGATCTGGACTCCTCGTTGAATGACCCAGCTACCAAATGAAAATAGACTTCCTAAGATTTCTTTTAATACCTAATACACCTTCTGGATCCTTCCAGGAAGGGCGAATTTCGAGCTGGAAGAGGCGTGTAAATTACGTCGCCGAAATAATTGACCTCGATTAAACTCATCTAACCCCTTCTATCCTGGTTAATCTTACGCAAAATTTGTTGGGGGTTATTAAACTACCAATCAAGGGCTTTCATTTGCCTCTAACCTCATTGCATTTAGTTAAGAAATGAGCTCTAATTTCGGGTTTAAAGGTGAGGGTTACTATTGCATCTACTATTGGGGGTTGGTAGATCTTAAACTCGATTAAACTCCAAATTTGACCAGGTTAAGGATTTTAGTAGGGTTAATCACAGAAGATAACTTTGTTAAGTAAATGACCTTCTACCTAATTACCATTTTTCGGGATTTTAATATGGTCAACGAAATTTCACTTCACTATTCATTTAATAATAAAATATTAAATTCAAAATTCAAAATTCAAAATTCAAAATTCAAATTCCCTCTTTTAATTTCATTTTCATTCCAACTCAATTGTATTTGTGTTTCATTTAATCTAAACCTTATTTTCACTTGGGTTTCATTTCATGTTCATTTCAATTTAAATTTTTATAGGTTTATTTCAATTTCTAGACATTTATTAATTCAACGAAATTCAAATAAATTCCTAAAATTTTTAATTTGACAAAGAAAAAATAAATAAAATTATTAATTAAATACGGGGTATTACACGAATGACCACTGATCGACATGAAACTTACGTGAATGGGATCCAGACATCCCAACGGTCAGTTTGACCCTAACCACATCATGAATGGTTGCCATTTTCCGGCGAACCCTGAAAACCCCAAAAACTATGATTTTCACTAAACCGGCTCGATCTCCCCCGATCGAGCACCAAATCATGCACGGGAACAGAGGAAATGTGCAGAACAAGGTGGCGGTCCATCTCCCTACCTCCACCGAAGAAACCGTGCCCCGAAAGGACTAAACTACGCCAAAAACCACGCCGCGAACCGAACCGTCGACTTTGAATCCACCGTTCGGGATCGTGCCAAAACCACACCGATCCTCGCTCCATCACGCGCCTCAGAAGCTCCCCGACGTCGCCCCCACACCAGCGGACCCCTCCGTCTGCAGTCGGAGGCGAGAGGGTGGGAGAACGAGAGAGAATGGGAGAGAGAGGGAGAGAACGCGAGAGTGAGGAGAGAGGAAGGGGGGGGTAAATGAAAAGGAAATTAGGAATTTTCCTAATTTTTGAAAATCCGTAAAATGCGCCGAAAATGCACTAATTTGAAAAAAATGCAAAAATAGTCAAAACGACCGACTCGAAGAGTACATCGTCGCTGCAGCATCCGCGAGTTGATGAACTGACAAACAAACTCACCGTAGGGTTCCGTAACTAGTACGAAAGAAAAACCCACACAGATCGTAAAGCTCAACTCGGAAGCCACAAAAGTGAACCGAACTCACCGAAACCAATTCGGAAGATCCAATGAAGATCCAGCAAGACCTACCAAGAATCCAGGGCATTACATCCTCCCCTCCTTTAAGAAATTTCATCCTCAAAATTTAAGGACTAGCAAAGGAGAAGCAGGGAAGAACAACCTGACGACATAGCCACAAAACAACACAAATCTTGAGAGAACACAATTCAGAGGAACATCGTCAGATCACAATTACAGGCACACGCTCAGGATCTCAAGGCAACAATCCATAAAAGAGCACGGCACCCAAGTGAGCACAATTCTGACACCTTCAAAACAAGGCAACATTGCTTACGTCTCACAGGACAGGAGACCCGACTGCCACAACAATAGACATCGAAACCAAGGAACACAATGATCATACGGCAAGCCGTAGCTTACACAAGAAAACACAGTCCTCACAGCTGACAACTTGCGCACATCATCGGCCCCAGTGCCAAAGGCAACAAGGAACACCCGACACACAGGACGCCAACGACAGCAGCACCGGACCACAACACAATTAAGTCAGTACTCACTCAGATATTACGTCTGATCGAGTCGCAAGATAACTCTACCCAAGAAAGGGAGCACATCAAGCTAACTGACAAGGTCACGGTCCACAACAGAGACACGAAATCATAGAGAAACAATGCCAAAATAACTACAACAGCACCTGCAGGATCCCGGCTTTGCACAGAACACAGAACCATGGAACACAACTGCAAGTAGGGTCACATCAAGGCGCAAGAACAGCTGAACACACGACCACAAGGGACGGGTCACGCATCAGACTGCTCACCAAGAAAAGACCCACGACAACGAGAAACAACAGCAATCTCAGGGAATGCACCACAAGGACTACGAACACGCCTCGAGAGCACAGCACCCAAGAAAAGAAATGTAGAGTAGAGGGTACTCAGTTAGCAAGGAATGTCGACAACTTCCCCAACACTCGTAAATGCCAATGCCAAAAGCAGAAAACCACCAGCAACGGCACGGCAATAGATGACATCGAGGCACAGGAAGCCAAGATAAAGTCATAACAAGAAGAAACAGATCTCTCGACCCGTGGGTAATTAGCCCACACGCTTCAGCTGCGCACTCAACAACGCACACAGGCATCAGAACAACCTCGGCAATCGCATCTCAGCACACACCAAATGCCTTCGCAATCTATGAAGATCGCAAACAACACGCCATGAGTACCGATCCAGCGAACAACCGATTACCAAGAGCCCAAGTGCAACAGGAGAAGAGTACCAGTTTCCGCACAAAGCACAAGGAAAAAGCTAATCTCTGCTTACCTTCACATCCTGAAAACGATAAATGAGCCTTCACAATACATCAGCCGCTGGACATGGCATGACAAATATGGAACACAACAGCTCTTAACACCATAAAGGAGTCCAAAGCCAAGCAACCGTATAGCAAAGAGCAGATCAGGCTCAAAACAAAGCTGTCCACGCTTAAGTAGACACAGGACAAAATTAAGCATCGCCAAGACATCAATTCCAAGGTAAACCTCGAAAAGATTCCACCAGAAGGGACAAGAAGCAACAAGCTCGACCACAAAAGCTCACCAGGAAAGGAAGATCCTAGCTCGCCCGAGCAACTTCTCTAGTACGGAATCTAATCGAGCACTTCAACAGAAGCGAGACACATCAGGAGCTGAACAGACTCAAGCCGGGACGACCAAAACAACGTGAGAACATGTACAGTCATTAGACCAAGGCTAAAGGTCAACAGCAACCTGAACAATCACATGGAGAAAACCTCAATCAATGTACTGCAGATTCAAGCCTCCCGACGAACACTGCCAAGTACAACATGATCGAGACAAACACAATGGCGAAAAAGGATCACCTCGTCACATCATGACGAGAGCAAGACCATCTCGCACAGAGCCTAGACAGCACGTACAAGACAAAACATAGAAAACGAAGCGACAAAGAATCGCAAAACCGAAGCCAGCTGAAGACTATACTGGACTTTCAAGACTCTGGAAACTATATATCTTGGATTCACATGTACTTCACACAACAATGCTCTGATAGCTCAGAAAAGAACTCCGAACATCTCAGAACACTGCTCTGATACCATTCTGTAGCGACCCGGATCCCAGATACCAGGTATACCCGGTAGGACTACCGAATACACGTGATACCACATGGAACCCGCGAGGCCTCCCAAGAGCGGTAAGGCTCCAAAGGGAAAAAGGCATGTGTAGAGTACATTGAAGCCATAGAGATAGTACAGTAAGCAATTAAATTTCATTAGATTGGTTTGCTAAAGTACCAGAAATAAAAATTACTTTTTTATTTACAGTTTCAATTTAACAATTATATACCAGAGTCAAGTCCAAAGGAAAGACAACAAGTCTGCCCAGTACAGTCGACTGAAAAGAAAAGAGGTACCAGCGAGTCGGGGGAAGCCCGACGAAGGTACCAGCTGGCCATACCCACGCGCTACGAGCAAGCACACCAGGAACCACGCGGAAGCAGAACGAACGACGTCACCCCACCTGAAAAGCAGGGGTGAGCCTTGTGTCACTGGCCCAGTAGGGGTCACGCGAATCCCCACTGAAAAACACGCAGTAACACGGAGCAACAACAAAAGTAGCAGGTGTAGCAAAGCGAGAAACTACACTACAAAGCTGGAAAGCTACCACTAAAAGTAGTAAAAAGGAACAGACGGGTAGCGGGAGTAGGGAACAAGCAGGAGAGGGGTGAGAACCCGCACCAAACAAGCGACTGCCGAACTAACCTTGGCACCCCAAACTACTCCAAGCAGCGACAAAAGGCGACTCATAACCGACAAAGTTAGGAGTTACCAAACTACTGACACGACGCCAGGCCAAGGCAAAGGCCTGCATGGACAGACGAAGGTCTAGAAAAGACCTAGACACGCACAACAACAGACACGATAAGAACGTCGTGCACACAACGCCACGCTGACCTCGAGTAAGGCCACGAGAGGGCTAACTCGGGAAGGTCACGATGCACAAGAAACGCCGAGAGTCACGTGCCACGTGACGGAAGCACCTCCTCCTCACAAGAGGAACAGCCAACTGCGTCCACTGACGTCTTATGCTGCGCCACAAGTATCTCGCCTACAATACCGCTGAAGCAGCGGTAGAGTCGTAGACACGCACTGAACCAAACAGGAACAACAGTAACAACAGAACAAGTAACTAGTCAGGGTCACGCCGGTCGACGTAAGTCTTCAATCCCTGACAACGTGTGCACACACTGGCTCTAGCCTAAGCCAGGTTCTCTTGCTAGTTTTCACCCTCGGTAGGACACTACCGTTGGCAGGGAGCCCACGGAACTAGCATACAAATCGTATCTCGGGAACACCCCCCGCCATCCGCAGGCGGGTCGGCACTCAAAGACCTTAGGGCTACAACAAGCGAAGGCTCACAAGACACAGAGGCTCTAAAACACGAGTGCTAAAGTACAGATAGTCTAATAAAGCCCTATCATGCGTACTGCAAAGCACCAGGCAGCCAACCAACTGTCACACAGGCTCAGGACTAGGCAACTAGACCTACAACGTAACGATCCTCGAGTCGGGCAACTCAAAGGCAAGATCGTCACAGACAGCGGAACAAGCCGCCAATCGGTCTAATCCTAAGCTAGAGGAAACGACACTCCGCAGAAAATGACTAGCTGAGACCTGAGGGAAACACCAAGAACCCTCAGCACACCTGGACATGCAAACCGAGGTAAAGCGATACCTCGAGGCATCCAGAACCAGAGTCTCGAACCGGACAGAACCGTCGAGATGCACACAAGGCTACTTGTCAACCACTGGGGTACATCGGGTTGACCGGAGCCAGACCACAATAGTTCTATAGTAGGAAAGAGAATCATACCTCAAGCAAGAAGACTCCTGGCTACCTTACAACGTAGGCTCAGCCCTCATAGGATGTCAGGAGGCATCCACGGGAAAACAGGCAGGCTACCAGGTCAAGCCAAGACAAGCAGAAATCGAAACGACGGAAAACGGAACATGAGGATTGTAACGCACCACCCTCAGACCGCTACACAAATGTGACGGTCTAACGCTAGGCCGTTACACCCCAACTGTGGCAGCCTAACACAGACGCGCAACAGCAATGTGATGGTATGGAGGCGAGCCGTCACACACACCGCCCCACACAACATCTAAAATGCACAAGGCACGTAACGGCCTACACCAGGCGCGTTACACCGCTCTGACGCGCCCCACCCGGGCCGTCAGGGCCAACAAACCTCAAAGCTCAAAACAACAACTCGACCCACGTAACGCGCTAGACCAGGCGCATTACAGTAGTCTAACGCACCAGGACAGGCGCGTCAGGGCCAATAGACCCAAAACCAAACACGCAGGCCACGTAACGCACCAGGGCAGGCGCATTACATCAACCTAACGCACGGGAGCTGACGCGTTAGGGCAACAGGCCCAGTCTAAACTCATAGACAAACAGAATGTAACGGTCCATGACGGATGCGTTACAACGCTGTGACACATGGGGGCAGTGCCGTTAGACACAAAGGTCATAGCCACCCCAAACCCAGCCCATAAACAGAGTGTAACGGCCGGGATCAGGCGCATTACACAAGCTGTGACGCACAGGGGCACAGCCGCTACTCGAACTAACTCAAACGGTCAAAATCGGTCAAACAACATGTAACGGCCTGGGGCAGGCGCGTTACACAACTCTGACGCACAGGGGCAGGCGCGTCAGGGGAGCCGACTTAACCTAAAACACAAGATGACAAAATAGGCGTAACGCATCACTCCAGACGCGTCAGAGAGCTGTGACGCGCCACCCCTGGGCCGTCACACTCCCAAAGCCACAAAAACTTAAAACGCCAGACGCTGTGACGGTCTATCGTAGGGCCATCAGAGACCTCTGGCGGTCACTGAAACGACCGCTACGCCGGTCACAACGGGAAAACAGTGGATTGGCCAAATTGAGCCGTTCCATGCCCCATTCACGCCGAATCACAGGGGAAACACAACTAGATGATGAAAAACAACAATAGAAGGCTAAAAAGCCCACATGCACGCACTAAAGCGCAAGATCAGGGTGATTTGAACAAATTGACCCTAAACGAGTCAACGAGGTTCCCGGACTCCTACCGGCCTCGAATGACCACCGATTGACACGAAACTTACGTGAATGGGATCCAGACATCCCAATGGTCAGTTTGACACTAACCACATCACGAATGGTTGCCGTTTTTCGACGAACCCTGAAAACCCCAAAAACTACGATTTTCACTAAACCGGCTCGATCTCCCCCGATGGAGCACCAAATCATGCACGAGAACAGAGGAAACGTGCAGAACAAGGTGGCGGTCCATCTCCCTACCTCCACCGAAGAAACCGTGCCCCGAAGGGACTAAACTATGCCAAAAACCGCGCCGCGAACTGAAACGTCGGCTTTGAATCCACCGTTTGGGATCGTGCCAAAACCACACCGATCCTCGCTCCATCACGCGCCTCAGCAGCTCCCCGACGTTGCCACCACACTAGCGGACCCCTCCGTCTGCAGCCGGAGGCAAGAGGGTGGGAGAACGAGAGAGAATGGGAGAGAGAGGGAGAGAACGCGAGAGTGAGGAGAGAGAGAAGGGGGGGTAAATGAAAAGGAAATTAGGAATTTTCCTAATTTTTGAAAATCCGTAAAATGCGCCGAAAATGCACTAATTCAGAAAAATATGCAAAAATAGTCAAAATGACCGGCTCGAAGAGTACATCATCGCTATAGCATCCGCGAGTTGATGAACTGACAAACAAACTCACCGTAGGGTTCCGTAACTAGTACGAAAGAAAAACCCACACGGATCGTAAAGCTCAACTCGGAAGCCACAAAAGTGAACCGAAACTCACCGAAACCAATTCGGAAGATCCAATGAAGATCCAACAAGACCTACCAAGGATCCAGGGCATTACAAAACCTATTGTTAGACCGACTCATACATATGCAATGGTGGACTAGGACATCCGAATGTATGCCATGCATGCACATGACGCAACCTAATATTGGTGGAATGGAATCCTAGACATCCTAACATGCACCATTCATGCACTGACAGCCCTTTGGATTTGGGAGGTTTGGGTGGGCTAGGAGAGCCGAATTCTCCTACTTCCATACCCCAATGAACGGGCTCCTTGCAGAGTGTAGGTGGACTAGCCCGTGGAGAAGGGGTGTGATAGTGAACTTCCCTAAAGAAGTGGAGTAGATATGGTGGGTCAATGGGTTCACTAGGGAAGGGGTCGAAGGGATCAAAGAATGTATGACCCCTCGAGATGGGTTCCTTCACTACACAGTCCCATGTTTGGAATTCGTGAAAGTATAGATGGTCACCTTCATTCATGATGGTCGATGGGACATGAATCTCATGGAGAAAGTAAGGTTCCTCCCTCAGAATAAGTGGAATGAAGCTAGGCTCGGACGGCATAGGGAGGAATAAGAGAACCTTCGTGGTGACATGACCCTCGGTGCACACGGAGGTAATGGACTCTAAGGCTGGATGTGTGAAGCTACGACTATTGGGTTGGTCGAAGCCTCGGGCCAATATACACGTCAACTTCAATTGCCAGTTTAATCCCTTAATGAGGTCTTCCAATGTGGCAACATGGTGATGTGGACACCGAAAATTGCACACCCAGTTGTCCCGCTCGGCCCCGCGTCAACAACGGCGGTGAGTGAAGAAGCCCTGGAGAGGTGGGTCGTCCGGACTCCGCAAATATGCACACTGCCGTGAAGCCGTCTCCGGAGTCACGACAGTGAAGAGAAATCAACCACCAAGAGCCCCACAATCCATGGGCCTTGAAGAAAATCAAGCGGGCCACAACTCGTGCTCACAACGGACTCAAAACTGCCTATTTAGCCGTTCAACGGCACGCCCAGTTTGGCCTTCAGCGGCACACCCCCGTGGGGTTCAACGGCATGCCCCTGATGGCCTTTCAGCGGCACGCCCCAAGGCCGTCCAGCGACACGCCCAGGCTGCCATTCGCCGGCACACCTGGCCAGCACCCTTCAGCGGCACGCCCTGGATGCGCTCCACCGGTACGCCCTTTGGGCTCTCTAGCGACACGCCTTTTGGCCCAGCCAGCGACACTCCATTAAGCCTCTTCAACGGCACGCTCCGGCAGGTGAGATCTTGCGCCCATGCCCTATGGATCTTTGGCACGCAGTGGGCTGTCCGAGGTGTCGTCCGGGGAGAGGGCCACGCTGCCTATCCCCCTGCCACCAAGGACGAGGGAGTCAACTCCCATTCAATGCCCGTCGAATCGTTCCCGCCTTCGGACGCTCGCCGTTGCTGGGGTATAAAACCCCTCTTCGTCGCTGCAAGAAGGAGAGGAGGAGGCCAGCCAGACAGAGACACGCAGAAGAGAAGAAAGGAAAAGAAGAAGAGAAGAAGAAGGAGGAAGAAGAGGGAAGAGAAGAGGAGAGGGGGGGGGGGGTAAAAGCCTCCGCCTCCTCCCGGCTACTCCGTCCGCCGCCGCCCGAGCAAAGAGAAGAGAAGAAGAGAAGGAGGGGGAGGAGCTCATGCTCCGTCCCTCTTCCCTATTGTATCCCGTTCCCCCTCCCCCACATAATATTTGCTTTTCGTTTTTCTCCTCTCTCTTTCCCTTTGCAATGTATGTGGCCGTTTGTGGCCCCTTTTCCTTTTGAATAAAAACCCCTTTTGGGATCTTCCGTTGTCTCCGTTTGTTCGGGTATTTTTGCTTGCGTCTAAGCATGCTCTTCCTCCACCTTGTCTTCCCCATCGGTTTGGCCTCCGGCGGCGATCTTTCCTCCTTGGCCTTCCCGCTTCCTGAACACCCCACATCCAGCAGCCCACCCTTGGCCTTTAGCCCTCTTTCCCCTTCTGAACACCCAACGTCCAATAGCCCTCCTGTGGCTCTTCCCCGATACGCCCTGGGCAACCTTCGCCGGCACGGCCCCAATGGCCTTAACCGATACACCCTTTTCAGCCCTCCCCGGCACACCCGTCCGGCTCCTTGGCCGGCACACCCCATGGTGGCCCTCAGCGGCACACCTCCCCCTTTGTGGGGCTCCAGCGGTACACCCCAAGCTCATCCTTGGCCGATACGCTTTGGTTGGCCCCAGCCCACCCCGTCTAGTATTGGAAGCCTTCCGTTCTTTGTTTACTTCACATTTTTCGAGGTTCTAAAAAGGTGTTGCTGCCCTCGGGCGCCCACCTCCAGTTGTCGGGTTCCGCCACTCCGTGTGGGCGCGTCCCCTTTATCTCCCTTACGCTCGGGTTAAGGGGAGATGCTGCCGAATTTTCGTTAGAAACTATAATACATTAAAAGACAAAAGACAGCAACAAACAAACGAAAAGAACAACGGTGAAATGCCTTAACCAAAGCAAAAAGAACAATGCAATCAATTCAAAGAGAACCAAATCGAACGATAACTAAACAACTTGAACACTCGTCCTCATGGGAGAAAGAATGAAAATTAATCAAGAGAAGAAAAGAAGAAACCCAAGCAAACTTAATGAAACCAAGAGAGAAGAGGAAAAGACATAAGAACGGAGGGGGAGTGGGTTCCCCATGCCCTTCGCCGGTACGCCCCTCTAGCCACCCTTGGTCGGCACGCCCTTCCCCGGCACACCCCTGCCAGGCCTTCGCCGGCACACCCATGCCACCTTCGCCGGCACACTCCCTACCACTTTCGCCGGCACGCCTGCCGCGCCCTTCGCCGGCACCCCCCTGCCAGGCCTTCGCCGGCACACCCATGCCGCCTTCGCCAGCACACTCCCTGCCGCTTTCACCGGCACGCCTGCCGCGCCCTTCGCCGGTACGCCCCAGCCCAGCTTCCCCGGCACACCCGCCTCGGCCCTCCGCCGGTACACCCGCCTCAGCCCTTCACCGGCACACCTCCCCCAGCCATTCTCCAGCGGTACACCCTCTTTCAGCGGTACGCCTTCCTCTTGGCCCTCTAATGGCCCTGATGCGGGACGGACACGGGAGACGACACTATTAGGTGCCACCCCCGGACTCTAAATGAAGACGCGACCAGCAGCACACACCAGGGAGACACTAAGCCCGACACTACGAGCTCCTAGTGGCAAAACGTCGCTAACAGAAGTGGAAGCTCACTCGTCGTCCCAAGCGAGGGAAAGCGCGGACCGTGCGCGGTTAAGGAACCGGCGGAGGTCAAGGGTTGTCCGACTCAACTTCCGGACTCGGATCGAGTCACGGGACGGGTCACTCTCACTCTCACAGCGGTGACATGGACACACGGGCTAGTACCTACACTCTCGGCAGCGGCCTAAGACCGTATACTAGCTAAGCAAAGTAACGCCAAGAAGTTCAGACTATTACCTCCACGCACCCGGCGTGGCGAAGACAACCTCGGCCAATCACGGACCCCCGGTTAACACAATTTTACAGCAGTACAATAATTTGACCCACTCCATGCAGGGAGGTAAAAGGTCACATGCGGGGCCCGGGAGTCACATGAATTGGGTTGACGGGCAGCATCTGGATGTCGCCCGGCGGTGCCGAACTCCTCGTTTTCGTGCTTTCCGAACGGCGGGTTCTGCGGGCCCGCGGGGCCCACGGATGGCGCTGTCCTCCGGATCTGTGGGGGTGGGACCCACTATGATGGGGACCCCTGGGGGCGCGCCTCCACGACGGCGGTAGGCCGGGAACACCGATCGGGGGTCGATCGGTCCCGATCTCCAAGCTTTGAAGTTACTGTCCACGAGCTGAGGTTGCTGTTTTAGCAGCGCGTGCTCCGGCGAAAATGGCCGCTGGGATCAGCCCCGTCGTCAGAATGCGATGAAACCAGCGCCGTTGGAAAGAGGATTCAAAATCCTTCAACCTAGGGCCAGTGGAATCTTCTGAACCTCTGCGGACCGAGGCTTTAACTATTTTTCAATCCTCTGTTGCACAGCTCCCGAAATATCAAATCAGCATATGAGTTTCCTGTGAATGGCCATTGAACGCCTACTTTCCTTTGGAATCAGGCTTCGAGCTCTTCTTCCATGTTGTAGGGAATCAAACCAAAAAACTGGGACAATTTTTGGAATTGGATTTGGTGGTGGTGGCGATTTGATATGATATTTGGAGTGACTGGTGGTCGGATCTGGGAACAGGTGGACAGAACTGTAGATGGGACTGAGAACAATTTTTAGAAAATATGAAATGGGCGAACCAGAAATTTAGAAAAATTTGGGATGAAGGGGTGGATGGAAGGAAAGTCCAGTAAAATTGATGGGACTAACAGAAATCAAAAGATGGACCTAAGACATGAAACACAGGGTGGATATGAATCTGGACAGAACTCTAGCAGAACTGAAATGGAAGGGTGGACGAAAATCAAAAATTATGAAAAGGGATCTGAATGACAAACAAATATTTATGAGATATCCTTGACACCTCTGGAACCTCCAGTAAAATTCCCAGATCTATCTGAGCTCGTGGCTGAGACACAAATTTCGTGGAAGTTGCTGTGGTACTGCGCGGGTAGAACTCCGATGAAGACGATGGCGGTGCGGTGGCGGCTCGTAGCGGCGGCGGCGATCGTCGGAACTGATAAATGAGGCTTCACACCTCAGAATGGAAGCCTTCACAGCATCCAAGGGGGAGAGGGAGGGGAGAGGAGGGGGGCGCACCAGCCCTTTACTCTTGAATTTGTGTGAATCAAATGGCATTAATTCACTAAAAGGAGAAAATAGAACTTTTATATGTTACATATCACATCTATAATCCACCATTGGATCTAGGGGAAGGGGATGGAGGGCTGGGATGAGATGTGAACATCACACAAAAATTATATAAAAAAACAAAAGGGGGGGCGGCCCTTGGACCAAGGAGAGAGGGTGGACTTGGTAGGTGGGGGTAGGTGGCCTCCCATGTGGACTTTTCAAGTCCATTATCCCCCATGTGTCCAATTACCATTCAAACTTCTAGATACCCCCATGTGGCATGTTGACTGGCCCCACGTGGGACCCTAGGCTGAGGTGGCCCAATGGGGTGGGGCCTGGGGGTGCCCGTGGGGCCCACGGGGTCTGAATTGCACATAAGCCCCTATTACAATCAAAATGGCAAACCGAATGCAACGAAATAAACACAAATTAAACACTCATAAAGTCTAACTAAATATAATAAATGGGAAAACTCAGGGCGGAGTCTCCAGGCTGTCTCCGAGCCAGATGGACGCTGAGGTGGCTCGTGTCGTGCTCCGTGTGCGGTACCGGTGGCTCGGCGTATCATGCCGATCAACTGCTCGGGTGTCCGCACCAATTCTCCCCGGGTGGGAGAAACTCGACCCTGTCGAGTAAGGGTCTGCATCGCTCCTGTATCGCTCCAAAAGGTCCGGATCAATCTGCTGCAACTCGCCATGTGTGATCCATGTGTCCTCAGTAGCGGGCCGTCCTCTCCATCGCACTAGGTAGCGCGGGTAAGATCCACTCCTGGTAACTGTCACTTGCTCGTCCAGTATACGATCTATATGCTCACGCTGCCGTGAAGAAGGGGCTGGAGGTGGAAGTGGACACTCAGGTGTGGGATCACTCTCAAGGGGAGGAGATGGCTCAAAAGGCTCACTAGGAATCACCGCTGGGTCCCTATATGCAACAAGATCTGATACATTGAAGGTAGAGCTTATACCATATTCCTCGGGCAGGTCCACAACATACGCATTGGATCCAACGCGTTTCAACACTCTAAAGGGACCGGCTCCGCGAGCTTGCAACTTCTTAACGGTTCCAGAGGGAAACCGTTCAGGTCTTACCCTGATCATGACGTATTCGCCCTCGTGGAACTCTCGGTGGTGTCGGTGGGCATCGGCTAACTCCTTGTACCGTGCATTGCTGGCCTCAATGTGACGACGGATGTCGTCATGCAAACTCCTAACGTGCCTGGCAAACGACTCGGCCGACTCCGACACTCTAGCATGGATAGGCATGGGGACAAGGTCAACGGGTTTCCTAGGCCGACGACCTGTGACAATCTCAAATGGACTCATGCCGGTAGACCTATTCACCGAATCATTGTATGCAAACTCAGCCATAGGTAAAATGAGATCCCAATCCCCAATGCGGTCCTTAACTAGACACCTCAAAAGATCTCCCAGACTCCTATTGACCACCTCGGTCTGACCGTCTGTCTGGGGATGATATGCAGTGAAAAACTTGAGGTGAGTACCCATCATATGCCATAGTGTCTTCCAAAAGTAGGAAGTGAATCTAACATCACGGTCAGACACTATAGTGCGAGGCAACCCGAACTTGCACACCACATGCGTAAGAAAAAGGCGGGCTACCCTCGAAGCATCCGAAGTCTTCGAGCAAGAAATAAAGAGGGCCATCTTCGAGAAACGGTCAACCACTACATAGACCGAATCATGCTTCCTGGAGGTACGTGGCAATCCCAAAACAAAGTCCATACTAACATCCTGCCACGGGGCATCAGGCACGGGTAGAGGCGTATAAAGGCCCGAGCTTTGCTTCTTCATCTTGGCCGTAGCACATGTACGGCACTGAGCCACGATGTTAGCGACATCGCACTTCAAGCTCGGCCAATAAAATCGATGCTCCACTGCCTCAATAGTCTTGTTCCGACAGAAGTGGCCGGCTAGACCTCCCGCATGTAGTTCCGACACTAAGAAATCTCGAACCGAAGTTCGGGGAACACATAGCCTGCTACCTCGAAAGAGGTAACCCTCCTGAAGCACATACTCATCAAGGTCTCTCGAGGGTCCGGCCTGGAGAGTGGTAAAAATCTGACCGAAGTCAGGACAATCAACATAGGCCTCCTTTATCTTCTCTAACCCTATGACCTCGGCACTCATGGTGGTAAGCAAGCATGCTCGCCGACTCAAGGCATCAGCCACCTTGTTCTCCACTCTAGCCTTATGTTTAAGTACAAAGGTGAACTGCTGGAGATACTCGACCCAACGACTATGACGCGAGTTAAGCTTCTTTTGGGAATGGAGGTACCTCAATGCTTCATGATCGGAGTATAGGACAAACCCTGATGTAAAAGATAGTGCCTCCAATGCCTAAGAGCCTGAACAACTGCGTAGAATTCTTTATCATATGTGGAATATCGCAGCTTCGCATCATTCAGCTTCTCGCTGAAATATGCGATCGGGTGGGACTCCTGACTCAAAACTCCTCCAATTCCCACGCCCGACGCATCACAAGAGACCTCAAACACCTTCGAGAAATCAGGCAGTCGAAGGATAGGTGTCTGGGTCATGCGCTCCTTGATGTCCTTGAAGGCGGCAGAAGCGGCCTTCGTCCATACAAATGTGCCCTTACGGATTCAATCCATGATCGGGGCGGTGACGGAGCTAAATCCGCGGATAAAGCGACGATAGAACGTCGCAAGACCATGAAAGCTGCAGACATCATGAACGGTACGGGGTTCCGGCCACTCAACAATGGCCTGGACCTTCTCCGGATCGGCGGAGACCCCAGTACTAGACACAATGAAACCCAAGAAGGTAAGCTGAGGTGTCATGAAGGCACACTTCTGTGGGTTCGCAAACAACTACTCTCGCCGAAGAAGCAGACAGACCTGCCGAAGGTGGTCTAAGTGGTCCCCTGTGGTGCGGCTA
Source organism: Amorphophallus konjac (assembly GCA_022559845.1). Classification (NCBI taxonomy): domain Eukaryota; kingdom Viridiplantae; phylum Streptophyta; class Magnoliopsida; order Alismatales; family Araceae; genus Amorphophallus; species Amorphophallus konjac. Next base: position 315,895,966 of record CM040118.1, read on the forward strand.
TAGATAAGGATATCATCAAAATACACCACTACAAAGACTCCAATGAGAGGTCGAAGGACCTGAGTCATGAGCCGCATGAAAGTGCTAGGGGCATTGGTCAACCCAAAAGGCATGACCAACCACTCATATAGACCGTCCTTGGTCTTAAATGTGGTCTTCCACTCATCACCTGGCCTAATCCTCACCTAATGGTAGCCACTCTTAAGATCGATCTTCGAAAAGATAGTGGCACCTGCCATCATGTCTAGCATGTCATCCAGGCGGGGAATAGGGAACCTGTACTTCACGGTGATCTTGTTGATGGCGCGACTATCAATACACATTCTCCATATGCCATCCTTCTTCGGGGCGAGTAATACTAGTATAGCACATGGACTCATGCTGTCCCGGACAGATCCTCTCTGCACAAGCTCATCGACCTGCCGTTTAAGCTCGGCATGCTCCGTGGGGCTCATTCGATAATGAGGAAGGTTGGGCAAAGAAGAGCCCAGAACAAGGTCGATGGCATGCTGAATATCCCGCATGGGTGGGAGTCCCTCGGGAAGCTCATCGGGAAAAATATCAGCAAACTCCTGCAGAATAGGAACAACCTCGGGTGGGAGCTCACCCTCGGAGTCCCGCTCCACCTCTCGGACCGTAATAGCAAACACCGGACAGCCCTGACTAAGCTCCTGCTCCATTTCTCGGGAGCTAATCATCATCAATCTCCTCGTCGAGGGCTCTCCTGGGCCAGAGGTAACGGTCATAGTCCGAGCTGGGGATGGGGTACTGGGCCCGGGTACGGAAGGCTTTGGAGTACTAGGGCCAGTAGGACCCCTGACTGATGGGCTCCTGGGCCGATCGGGGTGGAGGGTGACCCGCTGGCCATCGTGGTCGAAGGTACAGGTGTTCGACCGACCATGGAGTGTGGCATCTCAGTCGAATAACCACGGCCTACCAAGAATGATACTTCCCACTTCCATGGGGAGAACATCACACCAGATCTCGTCACGGTAGGAGTGGAGCTGCAGCGGGACCAAGCACCGCAGCCTAACCGAAATGGAAGTGGTATCCACCCATGATACCTGATAGGGACAAGGATGGTCTACGGGTGTGAGACCAAGACGAGCGACAGCGTTCGTGGAGATTGCATTGATACAACTCCCGCTATCGATGACCACCTTGCAAATTTGCTTTCCCAGCCTATAGAATACCTGAAGGATAGTGGTCCGACGACAGTCATCACTGGCCTGTGGCTGGGTGAGGATACATCTGACGACCCCCACGTGGGTATCGCCCGACTGCTGGACATCCTGGGCCTCACCTCCCATCTCATAGTACTCGTCAGCTAACTCTTCATCTGCCTCATAGCTGACTAACTCGAGGCCCGTAGGGGTGGTATCCTCGGCCTGTGTGTCCCCAATGTGAAGAGATGGGCGGGTGGGACACTGTTTGGCGAAATGGCCAAACCCATTGCAGCGATAACACTGCTGCCGTGATCCACTAGGCTCCCCAATCATAGGTCCTTTACCTTTATCCTCCCGACGGATAGGAGGCGTAGGCAACAAAGGACGTGCAGGAGGTGCGGGTGCCGGTGGACGGGCTATGGGTGGGGCTGTAAGATGCTGGGGATGAGGAAGGTCCCTCGGGGGTGGAGGACGAGGCCTAGGAGCAAACGGCTCGGGACGAGCGGGCTCCTGAGGTCGAGCCATGGGGGCCCTCGGATACGTGCCAGAAGAGCCACGGGGCTCGACACTACGAAGGGGAAAAGAGCCCAACCGGTGGGGTGACTCGAACTCGGCCTCGAACTGCTCCAATTCGAGAGCAATCTGATACGCCTGCTCCAAAGTGGTCGCATTGCGGCGAAAGAGTTCATATTGATAATTTGGCCGTAGACCTCTCTGAAAGCGGGATATCGTCATGGTGCTCTCTTCCGTGACCCCGCACCGCAAGTAATACTCATTGAACTCGGCGGTGTACTTGGTCACGGATCGGTTCCCTTGGGAGATGCTTTGCCACTTGTCTATGAGACGTTGGCGATATGAGGCGGGAAGGTACTTCTCCCTCAACTTGGTTTTCATATCATCCCAAGTACCGATCTGGGGTTGACGTCGCTGGTTGAGCAGGCTCTCCACATTGATCCAATAAGTTTGGGCCTGCCCTTGCAGCTTCATCTTTGCGTATCGGACTCTTCGGTGGTCCGTCATCTCAAACCACTCGAAGTACCGGTCCATGCCGGCCTCCCAATCTAAATACACCCTAGGGTCCAAGGACCCGCTAAAAGTGAGAGGGACCGCACGCACACCCCTAAGAATGCGATCGTCATCCTCGTCATCACGATTCCGTCATTGATGACGACGACCGTTACCCCCATGATCATTATCAGATGCATAATCATCCACCACATGCACCTGTTGAACCCCAACATTCTCCGCCTGAGCCCTTGGCACAGCAGGCTGCTGAATCGGCTCCTGTTGGCCGTTCGTCGGCGCGGGTTGCGCCGCTACTGGGCCCCTCTCGAGGATGGCAATCCTCCCAACTAAGCCCTGGATGGACTGATCCGAAGACTCGGCCCAATCCTCGAGGGCTTTCATCCGCCCTTCTAGACGCGTTCCTATGCCATCCATACGCGTACTAAGACCATCCATACGCGTATCTAAACGATCCATGATGGCCCGGAACATCTCGACCGTGGAGCACTCATCGGAACTACGGGCTCGGGACTCCGCCATAGGTGGTGGTGGCGAGTACTGGGTGCCTCGACGGGTGGGCATGCAAAGACACACGACCTAGAAGACACCGACTAATGCAAACACACACTAAATGATGCACTTAGACCTAAACCAATATCCGGTACGGGGCGGAGTTAATCGATCCGAAGATCACTCCCGCAAGTGTGCGACCTCCCGGTAGGCGTAGCCTAACGTTCGGACAACACCTTTTAAGATACCGAATAAAGGGTGCAAATACAATTTAAAACACACTCTTTTTTTTGTTTTGAAAATAATGATGGTCCTAGACTCGACTTAGACCATGGTGCATGACTTATGCAACGACTACCCTAGACTCGACCTTCTCTGATACCAAACTGATGCGGGACGGACACGGGAGACGACACTATTAGGTGCCACCCCCGGACTCTAAATGAAGACGCGACTAGCAGCACACACCAGGGAGACACTAAGCCCGACACTACGAGCTCCTAGTGGCAAAACGTCGCTAACAGAAGTGGAAGCTCACTCGTCGTCCCAAGTGAGGGAAAGCACGGACCGTGCGCGGTTAAGGAACCGGCAGAGGTCAAGGGTAGTCCGACTCAACTTCCGGACTCGGATCGAGTCACGGGACGGGTCACTCTCACTCTCACAGCGGTGACATGGACACACGGGCTAGTACCTACACTCTCGGCAGCGGCCTAAGACCGTAGACTAGCTAAGCAATGTAACGCCAAGAAGTTCGGACTATTACCTCCACGCACCCGGCGTGGCGAAGACAACCCCGGCCAATCACGGACCCCCGGTTAACATAATTTTACAGCAGTACAATAATTTGACCCACTCCATGCAGGGAGGTAAAAGGTCACATGCGGGGCCCGGGAATCACGCGAATTGGGTTGACGGGCAGCATCTTGATGTCGCCCGGCGGTGCCGAACTCCGCGTTTTCGTGCTTTCCGAACGGCGGGTTCTGCGGGCCCGCTGGGCCCACGGATGGCGCTGTCCTCCGGATCTGCGGGGGTGGGACCCACTATGATGGGGACCCCTGGGGGCGCACCTCCACGGACGGCGGTCGGCCGGGAACACCGATCGGGGGTCGATCGGTCCCGATCTCCAAGCTTTGAAGTTGCTGTCCACGAGCTGAGGTTGCTGTTTTAGCAGCGCGCGCTCCGGCGAAAACGGCCGCTGCGATCAGCCCCGTCGTTGGAATGCGATGAAACCAGCGCCGTTGGAAAGAGGATTCAAAATCCTTCAACCTAGGGCCAGTGGAATCTTCTGAACCTCTGCGGACCTGGGCTTTAACTATTTCTCAATCCTCTGTTGCACAGCTCCCGAAATATCAGATCAGCATATGAGTTTCCTATAAATGGCCGTTGACCGCCTGCTTTCCGTTGGAATCGGGCTTCGAGCTCTTCTTACAAGTTGTAGGGAATCAAACCAAAAAACTGGGAAAAGTTTTGGAATTGGATTTGGAGGTGGTGGCGATTTGATATGATTTTCGGAGTGACTGGTGGTCGGATCTGGGAACAGGTGGACAGAACTATAGATGGGACTGAGAACAATTTTTAGAAAATATGAAATGGGCGAACCAGAAATTTAGAAAAATTTTGGATGAAGGGATGGATGGAAGGAAACTCCAGTAAAATTTATGGGACTAACAGAAATCAAAAGTCAGACCTAAGACATGAAACACAGGGCGGATATGAATCTGGACAGAACTCTGGCAGAACTGAAATGGAAGGGTGGATGAAAATCAAAAATTATGAAACGGGATCTGAATGACAAACAAAAATTTATGAGATATCCTTGACACCTCTGGAACCTCCAGTAAAATTCCCAGATCTATCTGAGCTCGTGGATGAGACACAAATTTTGTGGAAGTTACTGTGGTACTGCGCGGGCAGAACTCCGATGAAGACGATGGCGGTGCGGTGGCGGCTCGTGGCGGCGGCGGCGATCGTCGGAACTGATAAATGAAGCTTCACACCTCAGAATGGAAGCCTTCACAGCATCCAAGGGGGAGAGGGAGGGGAGAGGAGGGGGGCGCACCAGCCCTTTACTCTTGAATTTGTGTGAATCAAATGGCATTAATTCACTAAAAGGAGAAAATACAACTTTTATATGTTACATATCACATCTATTATCCACCATTGGATCTAGGGGAAGGGGATGGAGGGCTGGGATGAGATGTGAACATCACACAAGAATTATATAAAAAAAACAAAAGGGGGGGGGGGCGGCCCTTGGACCAAGGAGAGAGGGTGGACTTGGTAGGTGGCCTCCCATGTGGACTTTTCAAGTCCATTGTCCCCCATGTGTCCAATTACCATTCAAACTTCTAGATACCCCCATGTGGCATGTTGACTGGCCCCACGTGAGACCCTAGGCTGAGGTGGCCCAATGGGGTGGGGCCTGGGGGGCCCGTGGGGCCCACGGGGTCTGAATTGCACATAAGCCCCTATTACAATCAAAATGGCAAACCGAATGCAACGAAATAAACATAAATTAAACACTCATAAAGTCTAACTAAATATAATAAATGGGAAGACTCAGGGTGGAGTCTCCAGGCTGTCTCCGAGCCAGATGGACGTAGAGGTGGCTCGTGTCGTGCTCCGTGTGCGGTACCGGTGGCTCGGCGTATCGTGCCGATCAACTGCTCAGGTGTCCGCACCAGGCCCATTCTCTCTCCAAGAAAATACGAATAATAATAATAATAATACTAATACTAATACTAATACTAATAATGATAATAAATAATAACAAATTCAAAAAGAAAATGAATAAATAAATAAGGATGATAAAGAAATAGGCAATAATAATAATAAGGACAAAAGAAATAATAATAACGATAAATAGACAAATAAATGGTAACCAAAATATACAAATAATAATAACAAACTTAACGAAACACGACAAGCAAATGAACGATAATAAAACAAATAAAAATAATAACGGACCCAATAATAACAATAGTAAATGAATAAAGCACAAAAATAAATAAATAAATAGTAATAACGAACTCACTCAAAGATATACATAAATCAACAAATAATAATAGTGAAATTTTAAATAACAATAAAACAGTGAGATCCACATTGCAGCCCCATCTCTCCTGCGACCCGGTGCTGAAGGAACAACAATGCCGCCCTTGTGGGCTGGGCCTGTGCCTTGGGAGTTATCCCGAAATGGCCATGGCCTGACCTCGCCTCGGGCTGACATTCCGATTAAACCGGACTCATTTCTCCAGCCGGATCCCTTCCGAGCCGCTACTAAAATTGCCGCACGTTCGGCAGACATTTGAACGGGTTCACCTCTATTCCCGCCGCGTTTCTATTACGAACCTGCGTCCGAACATGAAAAGGCCCGCGAGCGACCTGCATAGCCGGGGGCTCCTACCCCGATATGGCTGTGAGCTGGCATTGCTCCGGGCCAATAGCTCATCAATTCTGGCCCGTTCCTATCGGGATTCGTTCCCACCCTTTCATCGAAATTACCGTAAACTCGGCATACATTTGTACGGGGTCGTTCAAGCCCATGTCGTACTTTAAATATGGGTCTTTGCTCGAACATGAAAAGGTCCGCAAGCGACCGACAGAATCAGAATAGAATGAGACGGCTCTCGCCACCCCCGGATTCCTTCCGTGGGAATATCAATAAGACCTCCATGGGCCACACTCAGACCTCAGGCCTGTCTCGATCATGGTCATCGTCTGGCTTATATCCTCGGTCTATAGCCCGCTCCTTTCGAACGTGTTTCGGTTTTGAAATCCAGTCCCGGGACTCTCCCCCGTTGCCCCCGGGCACCGGGAATATTAATGATGCCCACACAAGCCCTGTTCGGACCACGGGAGGCGCCCCCAACATGGTCCTGACTCGATCTCGCACCGTGCCAACAGATTCACTGGTTTCCGGCTATAATAACCGAGATTCAACCGAATGTTTTCAGTGTCTCGAAATAATAAACTTGCCGTATCTCGGCATGCATATGTTCCAGGTTCCCCCATGATAATTACAATATTCTGAAGCTGGGCCCCCGTCCGAATAGTAAACGGTCTCTCGAGTGACCGACATGTTTCGAACGCCCGCTTCTCCGGGACACAGGGCTCTTCAGCCAATTCAAGGGATACTCCCTCGCCGCCCTTTGGCACCGAAAATATTAATGACGCCCATGCAAGCCTTGTTTCGACCGCGGGGGGGCCCACCGCAACATGGTCACAGTTTGCTCTTGCTTCGGGCCAACAGGTTCACCGGTTTCCGACCGCTCTAACCAAGGTTTAACCGAACGCCTTTCATTCTTCCGAACAATAAACTTGCCATACCTTGGCATACATATGCTCCGGTCTTCCCGCAACGATCGCGCTTTTCCCGAGACGGACACTCGTCTGAACATTAAATGGTCAGCACATGACCGACATGATCTCAAACGGTTTTCTTCTCGCCCTTGTGCGAGGACTTTTTTTTAAACTAAAGTAGATACTTGCTAGGGGGGAGACGGGAGAGGGGGTTCATCTCTTCATTGCGGAAGAAGATGAAAACACTATCCCGGCCACCAGGCAAGCGATTTTCATATATGAAAGCAGCAAAAGAAAGGGGTACAAGAGGGGGGGGAACGCCCAAAGAGGGGCAAGAGACGTACAAGGCCAAAGGGCCAAGAAAGCATAAGAGGGCCAAGAGGACCCAGGCGAGGGCAAAACAAAAGCCCAAGAACCCATAGACGAAACAAAGCCCCTACAAATAGGAATCTTCGTCAAAGACCCCTTCAGAGTCAGACGATAACACAGAACGGACACCGTGCTGACGACCCGGAGAGAAAGGCCAGTCAAGAGGATCAACCTCCGAACCGTCGGTATCAAGCACCTCCGAGTAAGAAGAGACGGCCGGCGGCGGGGGAGCCATCGAAGAAGACTGGAGCCGAAGAGAACGACGGGGAGGAGGGCAGCGTCCTCAAACATGCACTGGCGATCACGCGTGGAGGATGTGGAGTTGGAACGCCGGAAGGAACGCCGAGGAGCTCCGCCTTCCATCCTCGAGGGCGGCCGAGAGCGGTCCAAGCCAGAGGTGCCCACGAAAGCCGTAGGGGCCGCCGTAAGGTCACCGTCCATCCGCATGGGCAGCCGCGAGCGGTCCGGAATAGGCATCCCCACGAACGCCGCATGAGCCGCCGCAAGGTCCGGAAAACCCAACGCGGGCTCGAGCCCAGGAACCGTGAGAACCTGTATGGGTAGAGAAAGCTTGATACCCGAACCACAACCCGCAGGAGGCAGGGTGGCCGCGGGCCGTAAAGGAACAAAAGGCCCAGCAGAGACGATCGGCCCGGGCGGGGCCCGGTTGATCTTCTTCTTTAAAGCTTGGGCGAAGGAGAGGCGAGGGGCGGCCGTCGGAGAAGAGGAGGAAGCCAAGGACCCTTCAACACTAGCCGCCTGGGTAGGGGGCGGCGCCCCAAGGGACCAAGCAACCGCACCGGCATTGAGCCCAGAAGAAGGGCCGCCAAGGGGGTGAGCATCCGGCGCCGGGAGGCCGAGGACCAAAGAGGTGGACACCCGGGCAGCAGGAGGAACAGCCACAGGTGCATCAGTACACGGAGGGGGGGCGCCCTTCCCGGACGGAGGAACTGCCGGGGGGGAGGCCGCGAAGCCCACTGCCGAAGGGGAGAGGCCAGCAAAGCGAGCATGTGCATCTGGGAGACGTGGGAACGGCTCCAGGCATGACATAGAGGCAGCTGGTGGAGCTAAAGCAGCAGTAGAGGGCCCAAAGGCGGCCATGGCGGCTCCAGAGGAGGGGGCAGAGGGGCAGTCTACCACTCCGGTTGTTGGAGGAGGGCTACAAGCCAAGAGAGGGATCCCCTGCCGAAGACCACCACTCGCCACAACGGCAGCGCCCAGGGGGCTCATCCCAACCACAGTCGAAGCAGAGCCAGCTGAGTAGCCACTCGCCTCACAGATAGAGGCGAGAGAAGCAATGGGAGGAAGCACAGGGAGGGTACCAGACCCCTCGTCACGATCGACAGGTGAGCCCGGGAGGGGCATTTCGGCAGTAGGGGCATCCGTGGCACCAAGAGGAGCACCAGTTGTGGGGCTAGCAGCTGGATGAGCCAAGACACAAACGGTGGAGGCGAGAGGCGCCGGAGAAGGCATCATGGTCCTGTCGACAGGAGCAAAAGCGCTGGCAACCGCAGGGAGGGGGGAGACCATGACGCCAACTGCAGCGGCAACGGACAAGGGAACCGCAGTGGCAGGGGGTGACACGCAGGCAGCTGGGGACGGGAGGATAGCAACAGAGCATGGAAGATCCTCTTCCCTGTCAGGGGAAGTCTTCGCGCAGTCCTGGACGGGAGGATCATCCCGAAGCGAGCAGGCCAGTCCCAGAAAGGGAGAAGAGGCTGAGGCGGTGGGCAGAGGTTGGGCTGCAGCCGGGGGGGCACTGGCAGGAGCTCCAGTGGCCCGCCAAACTAGAGCACGAGGTCGAACGGCGGCCTTAGCAGCCTGGGGGTGAGGGGGCAGCTCCTTACCAGAAGCAGAAGCGTTCCCACCCCCACCCGGCACCAAGGGGGTCCTCCTCTTGCAAGCCTCCGGAAGATGTCCAAGAAGCGAGCAGTGGCAACAGAACTGAGGTGAGTCAGGATAGACGATAGCCTGCCACGAACCACGGCCGCCGATGCCAACCCAGACACGATGCGGAAGCGGCTTGGAGATGTCGAGCAGCACACACACTCTGGCGGCGTGTCCACGGAGCAGGCAGGAGGTGTTCCTGTCCACCTGCAGAACTGGTCCAAGACTTCCAGCTATGGAGCGTAGCAAAGCATCGTTGTAGAAGTTAACGGGGAGGGCCGGGAGCTCAAGCCATACCGGGATGATGGGAGAGTCAGAGCTGGGCGAGAAGTCGATGGACCACGCAAAAAAGTGGAAGGGCCTCCCGTGGATGAGCAGGGATTCCTTGAGGAGTACCTGCAAGAAGTCCTCCCGGTTCTGAAACTGAATAAGTAGGTGGCGGTTGTCCAAGGCACAGATGCGGAACTCTTGCCGGAGAGTGAACCGTTGGGCCAAGTGGGACCGAATATCCTGGAACGGTGGACGTCCTCGTGGCGTTTTGGCTATGATAGCAAGCTGGAGAGGTTGGCAGGATAGATGCACTTCTTCAAGAGAGAAGAAGGCCGCGGGTTCACCACCGTCAGTGAAAGCGGGAGGGTGGGCGTCCAAGCCAAGAGACGGTTGAGAGAAAGACTGTGAGACGGTTTGGACGAAAGGGAGGCCAGAGGCAACCGACTGGGAGGCCAAGGCGATTGCTGGCAAACGGGGGACCGCCCACGGAGACTGCTGCGGAGGTGGGGCAGGGCGAGCCGCCTTTAGGGGGGAAGAGAGAGCGAAGCAGTAGCCGCGAAGGGCACAGAGGGGGTGGGGAGCAAAGGGGCACCGGCAAACGTCGTAGGGGCAGCGGGAGTGGCAGAGGATGAGCGCGCCACGATCAAGTGCCCCGGAGGGCCAACAGAAGCGGGGGGGGTGGGGATGGCGTAAGAGGGACGCCACCGGCGAGGGTATCGACGGGGGGGGGGGGGGGGGCGACGACGGCCGGCCAGAAGCGGGGGGAGAGGCCGAAGGGAGGAACGCACAAAACAGGGGGGCCTTGGGGCAAAAATAGAGTATCATTTTTGCCCAAGGTCCCATCAAGAGGAGAGGAGGTGGGGCCCGAGTGGAGAGCTTCGGACGGCTTGGCAGGAGGGCAAGTCAACTGGGAGAGACCGTCAACGCCAATAGAAAACGCTGGGGAGTCTTGCGTGCCCGGGCACCCAAATACGTGTCACCCAACTGTTGGGAGGGAAACATTGAGGTCGACTGGAGAGTACACCGCTAGGACAGAGCTGGCCTCCAAAGTACGGGAAGGGGACGCAGACGCCACCGGAGCCCTACCGGCGGACGACGGGGCAGCAGCGCCGGTGATCTTGACGGTGGAGGTAGGAGTCGAGGCCAGGGACGCCGTTGTGGAGGCTCGGGCTGGGGGTGGGAGGGGCCCAGCTGGAACCGGGAGAGCGCCCGCAGGGGACGAGGCAGCTACTGGAGAGGGGAACGCAAGGCCGGAGACCAGACCAGCCGTAGGGGGAAGTCCTTCAACCAGGCAACCAATGCCGTGGATAGTGGCGCCCGGGGCAATGGCAGTAGAGGGACCTCCAGGGGGAGCACCAACATCGGCAGGAGAGGCACGAGGACCACCCGAGACCGAGGCAACCGCCCACGGGCGAAGAGGACCAGCAACACCTTCCGCCACGGTCGGGCCACCAGCGGCGAGGGCATCCAACAGAAGGGCAGGACCAGGGAGGGAGGGGGGAGGCACAAGGCCTCCCCCCCACCGCCGGCTTCGATACCTCCTAATCGACCTTTTATACAATCAATCTCTTGGCCACGAGGCCCTGAATCTCGGCGATTAATCAAGGGTGTTCCCTCGTATGGGGGATGTAAATGACGTCGTGACCTTTATGGCGCGGCGGGTTTTGGTCCCGACACGAACCATACAATCGTCTGACGAAGTCAGATCGAGCGCACCATGGGCTCTTCGGAGCCCGAATAAATTGTCACCTCGGTGACTGGCACGCCCACGCACTCAATAAACCGAATAAACCAAAAAGAGAATAACAAGTGCCGGAAAGTGCGTCCACAGGTGAGAAGACCGAAAAGTGGTGTGGAATGAGTTGACGGGCACTAGTTATAGTGCAGGCTCCATGGATGGGTAGCAAGGTGCTTTAGAGACCAAGCCTGTCTTGAGGTAGCTAAGTAGTGGCTCGGCGATGATTAGCTTTCTCGTTGGAATTATGGGTGGCTCTAGTTGATGTGGCTCTAAATGAGGTGGCTCCGAATAAAGATCGAAAGGTGAGGGTGGGGGGATAGGAGCTCTCACAGGCGGAGAAGGAGTGTCCTCCTTGAGGGGAAGAGGTTCTTGGGGTGGCACCGGGTTGAGGCTACCGGCTACGACCTCCCTATACTTGGGCAAGAGTCCGTCAATCTGGGTACACATTCTATCCACCTTATCTGACATGATTTTGAAAAGTTCGGCAATGGTGGGGTTTGGAGTAGGGGTATCGTGGTGGACTCACCCATAATCACTCAGCCTAATATTGGACTTAGGCTCGTCTACATGTAGGGCTCTTTACCTCCGACTATGACCCACTTGGTTGGAGGTGATTGGGTGGGGTCGGTTGGAGATGACTGGGCTGGGTAGGTAGACCCTTCTAAGCTCACCCTTCATCTCACGCCATGACTCTATAGGCCATTGTCTCCTAATTTCTTTCAAGCATTCTATGTCCCTCCATATTTCGGCGGTATCGTAAAAAAGCTGCCTTATGGCAAAGTTGACTTGCATGGCATCGGACATAACATAACACTCAAAGTATTTGTCCATAGTGGCTTCCCACTCTAGGTAGTCGCTCGGGACCGTGGAGCCATAGAAGTCCGGGGCTTCGGGCCTACAGAGGTGGTGGGGTTGGATTCCCCATCCTTGGGTGTGTCACCACCATTCATATGACGTGGGCTTTTGGGGATCCATGGGACACGAGGGAGCTATAGGATGGCCATGCCGACACTTGGTGACAAGACAAACAGACTAGACACGACCGTACAATAACAATGTAAAGTTGGAATGCAGACTCGACTACAAACCTAGACTCAACTAGTATCCGATACGTGGCAGAGGTTTGATCCAAAGATCGCACTCATGCAAGTGTGCTACCTTCCCGATAGGCGTAACCTATCATTCTGGGAACACCTTTTGATATACCGGGTATAGGAATGTAATGCGACACCTTGGACCGAACTACCCTAGAATCAACTTAGCTCTGATACCAATTTGATGCGGGACGGAACGTGAACCTAGGACTCTAACTCGCAGACGTCTCTAAGCGAGGGAAAAGCGTGAATCTGCGCGGTTGAAGAACCGGCAATGAGTCTCGGGTACCGGCTTTCCACGTGCTCGAATCGAGTCACGGGATGGGTTCCACTCACTCACTCTCGCAGCGGTGATAAATATATATCGAGATAATTTCCTATCACTCTAGCAGCGACATATATAGATATATACGAATAAAATAAATGCCAAGTGGGGAGCGGACACGATACCTCCACGCTCCGAGTGTGGGGAAGACGACCCCGGCCAAGACCGTAACTCCCAGTATAGTAAATGTAATTAATTACAGAAGTGAATTTTCTTGCCCACTCCACGTAGGGAGGTAAAGGGCTACAGTGGGACCCAAGAGTAGCGGTCTCGAGTTGACGGGAAACAAGTCGGAAGGGCTCTCGGACCGGAGGCAGACTGCTGGCCTGACTCGATATTGTTCCGAGTCGCTGGACAGCAATCGAACTCGGCTTGTGGGACGGAGGCTTCCCGTCACCTTCTGATCATGGCGGCTGGCTGGGACGTTGGTGGAAGACTCCTATTCATTCCCCGAGATCGGTGGCGGCTGAATAGACGTTGAAGTAATTTTGTAAGAATTAACTTGCTACTGCCTTTGCTGGCCTGTTCACAGAACAGGTTTGCACAACCCGGAGAAAAGAATTATTCTGCCCAGATCCGATGTCGGATCCGGGTAAGATCAACATTGTTGAATAGAGGACTCCAAGGGCTACAACATATAATTATTTCACATCCATCCAGTAAATAGATTGGAAATAAAAAACTCTATGGGTTGTAGTTATTTCTGGCTCGAAATTATAGATTGTCAGGACAGAACATGAGTTGCCTAAAAATAGATTTTGACCGACTAGGAAGGGGTGGATATGGATTTTTGGGATTTTATGTTGGATAGAGGGGGATGTTTGGGACTTGCTCAATTTTTTTGGGAATTTTTGGAGATGGTTAAGGGGGCGAGAAAAATAGAAGAACAAGACACTATCCCCTAGATCTGCTGATTGGCAGACTGTCAGGGGTGGAACTAAAATACTGGGAAAAATATCAAATGGTGGCGGATTGGCACGAAATTTAAACTGGGAGGAGGTAAGAATAAGAAGGATGATCTATCAAAATTTTAAGATCATCAAATACATGGATTGGGAGGACCAACCAGATCTTCAGGTTACTATTCTGGATTTTGTGGTTCAGGACAGCAGCTCGGGGCTGTTGTTGTAGCGGCTCGACGGCGGCACGAACGGAGGCGGCTGCGGCGGTGGCTGGAAGTCGCATCTAGCGGAGGTGGTAGAGGTGGAAATCACTCCCAGAATATGGCTTCACACTATAGATTAGGGCAACCTTCATAGCTGCAAGGGGAGAGGGAGAGAGGGGCGCCCTTGGGCTCCAAGAGCATTTCTTGATTTTTCCTCTTATTAATTGCTATGGAATTCACAAAATACATAGATTATATAGAAATGGAAAAAAGACCTAAAATACCCTCAGATCTAAGGTTAGGGAGGGGTAAATAAGGGATAGCATTTTCTTCTCCCATGTGGTCAAAAGAAAGAAAACTAAAAAATTACAAGAGAGGACAAACGAGGTGGCGCCCCCTTGACTAAGGGGTAGTCCAAGTTGGACTTTGCCCCATGGTCCTGTAGACACGCCAAAATTGACACTATGTTGATCAAATCTCATGTCACTATGTTGACGCCCCAAAGTGAACTTCAATACATTCATAATATGAAGTTTTTCTATTTTTGTGTGTTTTTTGTTTGTTCTTGCATTTTTGTGATTCGCGGCCTGAAGAGGGGCGTTATTTTAAAGGCGACCTTACCTAGGGCGTTTTCAAAAGAAAGGATGACCAAATGTCAGGGCGTCAATTCCTGGTATTATCCGATTTTAAAATAAATTCCAATTACTGATTGGCGTCCTTCCTCAGGGCGTGTTTTCAAGTAACGTCTTTATCTCAGGCGTTTTCTTATAATTTTCAAATAAAGAAAGTTTTATTTCCAAATTTAAATCTAAGAAGTGACGCCCTTGACCAGGTCGTGTTATGGAGTAACGTCTTAAGGTAGGTCGTCAATTCAAATTTGACGCCCTTCTGAAGGTCGCGTTTTAGGTTTCCGTGTCCTGTTTGAGTCTGCCTTTCCTGAATAGTTCCCTGCCTTCTTAGGTCACCTTGCTCGATCAGGGAACTAGAGTCCTTGCCGTTAACAACCATTGCCCGTTCTTATCTTCCCAAATTTGTGGTTATCTTGATCTAAACCCTATATAAGCACGCTTTGGTCAATCTTGACAGAGGTTACCGAGGTCGGAGGTTACAGGTTTACGGAGGCTCTCTTCATCTTTTTCCTGTGCGATCTTTTAGAAGAGCTCTGCTTCCTCTTCTTCCTGCCAGCAGCATCAACCCCGGTTTCCCCTCTACTGTCGTCAGGGACAGCAGGGGTTTTTGCTTATCTATTCATGCTTTTCCATCGATCATCTGTCGCACGGTTTTCTTTTCTTGCATTAGTATTACATCTTTTTCCTTCCCTAACTCTTCAGGGGTTTTAAAAAAAAAAAAAAAAAAGAGGTGCGCATGTTGTGTTCTCTTTCATCATCATATCATCTATTTGGGATTGATACTATATTCACTCTTGGGCTGATCCATCTTTTCTGCTTGTTTGTTCTTTTTTTGCAAGGGTAATCAATAAGGAGAACCCCCTTCGTCGGCCGGCCGATAGAAGGAGGAGGAAGGAATTCACAATCCATCCCGCATCCCACTTTTCACCAGGTATTCGCGATCTTCTTTGATTCTTATTGAGGTAACCCCTCTGGCGATCACTCTCCTTTATAGCACCACGTGCTTTCTTTTGTCTTTGTTATCATCTCTATCATATCATATTTTACATATCTCACATGAGTGGTTTGATCCACATGCGTGGATTTATCATGATCCACAGGTCCATGTTCCACCCTTGACCTTGGACCAACCCACATGGGCCCTAGAACTTAGGTGGACCAATGGGAAAGAGGGTGGGGGACCCTGCTGGACCTACTGGCATTTTACATAGAAACCCAAAGATCTTTTTGCAAAGAAACCTAAAGATTTCTAATGACTAACATATTGGCTTATAATTGCCATACAATTGTAACCCAATTAACCCAAGGATATAAATGCAAACAAAAGGACACAAATGTAAAACTAAAATGTTAGTGTCCGGTGTTAATTCCCATCACACGCGGGAATATTTTTGCTGTGCTGAGGATAGGCTTAATGCCATAGAGGATAGGATGGACGCTACCGACATATCTCTCCAAGGTCTGGTTAGACGAGTCTCCGCCCTAGAGGAAGCCCCGATCAGACCCGTCTAAGGCAACAAGTCCGTGTCTGAGTATATTCAGGACTTTGATGAGTACCTGTTGGAAGTTGGAGAGGAGAGCACCACGATCGCATTGTGCTTCCGGAAGGGTATGCGGCTTCACTACCTGTTTGAATTGTTTTGCCGCAACATGACCACTCTGGAGCATGCTTATTAGGTCGCTCTAGAGGTTGAGCCATTCGAGTCAAGGTTTGATGCTGCCCTTCGGCGAGCATCTACCTCTCAGCAGAGTGCCGATCCGGTCGGACGACCACATGAGCCCACGAGGCAGGACGCTCACCCACCCCCGTCGGGGAACCCTTCCCCTAGAGCTCCTTTGCCACCTACTTTACCTTTCAATTTTTATTCGGAGCCACCTCATTTGGAGCTACCCATGTTTCTAATGGGGAAAGCTATTCGTCGCTGAGCCACTACTTAGCTGGCTCAAGAAAGGCTTGGTCCCTAGAACACCTTCCTCCCCATCCATGGACCCCACACTACCATTAGTGTCAATCAACTCATTTCATACCACATTCCGGTCTTGTCACCATGTTGATACATTGGATGACCTTATTAAGGGAATAGACTAGCAATGGAAGTTGACAAACATGTTGGCCCCAGGTTTCGATCAACTCAATAGTCATAGCTTCACACATCCGGCATTGGGATCCATTACCTCCGTGTGCACTGTGGGTCATGTCACCACGGAGATCCTTTTACTCCTCCCCATTCTTGATGAGCCTAATTTCATTACACTTATCCTGAGGGAGGACCATATTTTTTATATGAGATCACCATCTCACTTACCCCAATGCATGAAGGTGGCCATCTACACCTTCAAGAATTCTAAAGTTGGGACCGTGTCATGAGGGAACTGATTACGCGAAAGTTCGTCGTTTAAAACACGCGTATAACAATCTTAAAACCGCACTCGCACAAAATGATCAAAAGAGAATGTAGTATTAGGACAAGCACGGGTCGAATCCACAAGGAAGAAGAGATTTTTAGAGTTAAAAACTTTGGACTCCTTTGGAAAATATTTGTGATTTGATTGTTTGAAGAAAAGTGATGAAACAAAGAATGATTCTAACACTTAATTAAAAACACCTATGATTATGCGCCTATGCTATAGAAATTAATTGCATGAAGTGAAAAGAAGAGATAGAAGAAGGGGGTAGAGATGGAAGAAGATCAAGAACTAGATTAAAAGAACAACTCTCTTCATTAACTTAAAAGAAAAAGTACATGAAGTGCAAGACAAGCTTACAACAAAGAAGTGACAAGATTACAATGAAGTAACATAACACAAAAGTAATGACAAAAAAGAGGGGCCTGAGATGTGAAGATAGTAGTAGCAATGGTGATGACGTCGTCGTCTCCTCCTCGCCGAGCCTTGGAGAGGATCGCTCCGCCTTGAAAGAGATCGACGTGTACACCGGGAGGAAGTCACCTTTGTCGTTGAAGTTGCCTTTGGAGGGTGAATAACTTTGAACCCAAGAGGAATTAGGGGATGCCCAAGAAGAAAATGTTGAAGAGGAGGGAGATAGGAAGAACTTTGATGAAGAACTCAGATAGAAAAGAAGAGCAAAAGAGCTTCAAAATAGAGAAATAATAGAAACTAGCACCTCGGATGAACAGTGAAATCACAGGACAGCAAGTTGAAAAATGAGAAATAACTTCAAAACCAGAAGGAATTAGAAGCTTAGCAAGAAGAAGAAGTTGTAGAACACGTAAAAACAAAGAACTTTCATGAAGAAAGCAAGAGGAGAAAATGACTAGAAGGGTGAGAAACAAGGGGAAGAACAGAGAGAAACACTGGTTCACAGATGAACAGGACAGCACAGTGAAAAATACGAAATAGTTTGAAAACCAGAAGGAATTAGAAGTTGAGCAAGAAGAAGAAGTTGTAGAAGACGTAAAAATGAAGAACTTTTATGAAGAACACAAAAGGAGAAAATGAACTTACATGGGAGAAATCGGAGGCCTAAGGTTGGGAGAGAAAGAGGGAGAGTGAAAGATTGCTCAAAGAAAAGACCCCTTTCCTCCTCCTTACCATGGGCTATTTATAGGGAAAGTTTGGTAGATAGAGGGTGGAGATTATATCAAAAGGAGATGAATGGCTGAGATTCAAATGGAATATGATGCATGGGGAAGAGTAAAAGTAGGTGGGCACCCCCTTTCTTGGACTTTAGGCACCCCATTTCCCAAGGCTCATCATGTCTCTCCTTTAATTCAAACTTTGAATGTCCTTTTCCTCGTTTCCAAACTTAAAGTTTGGATTCCTCCTTTTCAAATTTTGAATTCAAAATTTTAAACTTTCCTTTCCCTCCAACCAAAATAATTTGAATTCTTTATTTGACTTGGTCAAAATGGTGATGACCCTTTTGCCCTCGGCTTCTTTTGTAATTACCTTCGGTGTCCTACACACACATAATTGTACTTTAGTCCATAAAAATTACCACAATGTGCACATCAATCTCAAATGCTCATGATTATGTAATGGAGAATTAATGCTCATGACCCTCAACTTTAATTTATTATTAAATAAGATAATTGAATTAATCAATTTACGTGAAAGCTCCAATTTAAATGCGGAGTTGAGGTTAACTATGAAATATGCATAATTGCCTAATTATATGCACATAAAATGGTGTTCATGCAATGAATTGTCATAAGAAATGGCCACTTATCACACCCCCCAACTTACTCATTGCTAGTCCCTTAGCAATGCCAATAAATTGCATTTTAGGACTAACAAGAGTTTACAAAATTCATGCTCTCATATCCAGTTATCCCTTCATAGAATCGACCAAATATTAGGAATCTGGAATCATTAATGCACACTAGCCTTATGTAGGAACTTAATTGTACATGATTAAGAATTCAAGTTAAAGCTCAATAGCACTTGTGCATGTGTAACTACCAAATCCACAGCTTAGACAATTACATCCCCCATTCGCTATTCCAAGTAAATGTCTTTCAACCCTGCACCTCTTAGATCAGAGCATTAAGTATATTAGCTTTTTGTCTGTCTTATTGTTTTGTCCCTTTGGGATCTTTTATACCACACATGATGCTGCACTACCCTTCACTGCTCAACGTGAACCTCGACTCTTACCTTAGGAGAAGTAGGCCCAGTTTCGCAGATTCAGGTTCCCTTTTCCGTTTTACGCGAACCTCAACACGTCTTAGGTGAAGTAGGCCCGGTTACTAAGATTAGAGGCATTTTTCATGGTGTTTTTTTTTCTTTTTTTTTTCTCATAGTGCCATTGCACTTATTTGATAGATAATTTGGCAGAAAGCTTTGTATAAAGATCTCTTTTTTTAAGAAGTGCAGAATATCAAGTAATATACCTAAAATAGCAGAGGGCTTGTCTTGCTTGTTTCATTAGTGTGTAATGTAATTTTTTTTTTAGTGCACATGAACTTTAAAGGGATTCTTATATCAGTTTTCCATGGCTAGATTGACTAAATTTTCCATCATCCTTCTCCCTAACCTTTTCTATTCCAGAATTACTTTTAATTTAAGCATGAATCATGAAACTCAAAATGGGGTTTACATCTTTTTACTTTCATGTAATGATGACATGCAAGAGAAAGAACTTCTATCAGGTTGTAATATATGCATCATGAAAAATTTTCTCTCCCCCCCCCCAACTTGAATGACATTGTCCTCAATGGCATGTATAATATATAAACATGACAATGCATACATGAATGTTTGGAAGGAAAGGTACAACCTGGGGTATGCAGACATAACTATTTTGGCAGGCAGTTTTGCGAATGACTTCTTCCAGCTCCTACAAACACAATTGAAAATACTTCACTAGATTTTTGAAGAGAAATGGTTGGGTTGCCTCCCAACAAGCGCTAAGTTTAACGTCTTCAGCCAGACAACATTTTTGTATTTATCATAGGTCACTCAGTGGGATTGATTCCTTTGATGAAAGTTGTGTGTTCTCCAAGTAGAGTTTGAGATGTTGACCATTAACAGTGAAAATTTGACCATTTTTAGGATCTAGAATTTTGACAGCACCATGATCAAAGGCTTTGAGCACAACAAATGGTCCGTCCCATCTGGATTTGAGTTTACTAGGGAATAAGCGCAGCCTAGAATTAAAAAGCCAAACCTTTTGATCAAGTTGAAATGATTTTCTCACAATGTGTTTATCATGGAAAGCTTTGGTCTTGGCTTTGTAAATCTTAGTATTTTCATAAGCTTCATTCCTCAACTCCTCTAACTCATTTAGTTGTAGGGCCCTATGAGATCCTGCTTGGGCCAAGTCGAAATTGAACTGCTTAATAGCCCAATAGGCCCTATGCTCAAGCTCAACGGGTAGGTGACAAGCTTTCCCAAAGATTAACCTATATGGAGACATGCCAATGGGAGTTTTGTATGCTGTCCGATAGGCCCAAAGAGCGTCATCCAATCTTTCAGACCAATCCTTCCTATCGGGCCTAACAGATTTCTGTAGGATATTTTTGATCTCCCTATTGGATGTCTCCACTTGGCCACTTGTTTGGGGATGGTAGGGAGTGGCAATCTTATGAGTGATCCCATATTTTCCGAGAAGACCTCGGAATTGGGCATGAGTGAAATGAGAACCTCCATCACTAATGATCGCCCTCGGACATCCGAACCTTGAAAATATATTCTTTCGGACAAACTTCATGACAACTTTGTGATCATTAGTCCGGGTGGCAATGGCTTCAATCCATTTAGACACATAGTCGACTGCCACAAGAATGTACTCATGTCCGAATGATGGTGGAAAGGGCCCCATAAAATCAATTCTCCAAACATCAAAGATTTCGACCACTAGAATGGGCTTGAGTGGCATCATATCCCGTTTGCTCATGTTTCCAATGGCTTGACACCTAAGACAAGTCTTGCTAAATTCATAGGCATCTTTGAAGAGAGTGGGCCAGAAGAATCCACTTTGTAACACTTTAGCGGCTGTTTTCTTTCCCGCAAAGTGTCCCCCACAACCTAAAGTGTGACAAAAGTTCAGAACGCTTTGTTGTTCCTCCTCAGGGACACACCTTCTAATTATTTGATCCGGACCCATGTAGAATAATTCAGGATCATCCCAGAAATAGTGTTTGATTTTGGCAAAGAAATGTTCTTTTTCATGTTTAGACCACCCATTAGGAATTTGTCCCACAGCTAAATAGTTGACAATATCCGCAAACCATGGAACTTGACTATGGGTGATGGACAAGAGGTGTTCATCTAGAAATGAATCATGCAAAAGAGCATTATCAGTTGTGAGAATCCGAGAAAGATGATCGGCAACTTTATTCTCAGAACCTTTTTTATCTCGGATCTCAAGATCGAATTCTTGGAGTAAGAGGATCCACCTAATGAGTCTAGGCTTGGCATCCTTCTTGGAGAACAAATATTTGAGAGCTGAGTGATCAGAGTACACAATGACTTTTGCCCCTAAGAGATATGATCGAAATTTTTCAAGGGCAAAGACAACAGCTAACAGCTCCTTTTCTGTGGTGGTGTAGTTAAGCTGAGCATCAGCGAGGGTGCGACTTGCATAATATATCACCACCGGACACTTGTCAATTCTTTGGCCTAGAACTGCCCCGATAGCATAGTCGGAGGCATCACACATGATTTCAAAAGGTAAAGACCAATTGGGAGATTGGAGAATGGGTGCCTTGGTCAAAGTCTCTTTAAGGGTATTAAAAGCCCTTAAGCAAGCATCATCTAGATGGAATGGGGCATCTTTGGCCAAGAGAAGAGTTAACGGGCGGGCAATTTTAGAAAAGTTGCTGATGAACCGGCGGTAGAAGCCGGCATGGCCAAGGAATGAACGGATTTGCTTCACCGAGGTTGGAGGAGGAAGATTAGAAATGAGGTCAATTTTTGCCTTATCTACCTCTATACCGCGTTCAGACACAATGTGGCCCAAGACTATGCCCTCTTGAACCATGAAGTGACTCTTTTCCCAACTAAGAACAAGGTTTGTTTCAATACATCTTGCAAGCACTTTCTTCAAATTTTCTAAGCAATTTTCAAATGACTCCCCAAACACAGAAAAATCATCCATAAAGATCTCCAAGAATTCTCCTACCATATCAGAGAAAATGGCCATCATGCACCTTTGAAAAGTGGCCGGTGCATTGCAAAGACCGAATGGCATTCTCCGAAAGGCAAATGTTCCATATGGGCAAGTGAATGTGATCTTCTCTTAGTCTTCTGGATAAATGGCCACTTGATTGTACCCAGAATATCCATCTAGGAAACAAAAATATCTTTGGCCTGCCAATTTCTCCAGAATTTGGTCAATAAAGGGGAGTGGAAAATGGTCCTTTTTGGTCATGGCATTGAGTTTCCTATAATCAATGCACACTCTCCATCCCGTGGTGGGCCTAGTGGGCACATCTTCTCCTTATTCATTTTTGACCACGGTGAGTCCCGATTTCTTAGGAACCACTTGAGTTGGACTCACCCATTGGCTATCCGATATAGGATAAATAATTCCCGCATCTAGCCATTTGAGAACCTCCTTCTTCACCACCTCCTTCATGTTTGGGTTCAACCTTCTTTGCATTTCCCGACTAGGTTTGGCATTGTCCTCTATGTAAATGTGATGCATGCAAATAGACGGACTTATCCCCTTAAGATCGGCCACTGTCCAACCTATGGCACCCTTGTGAGTCCTAAGGACTTCTAGGAGAAGTGTTTCTTGGGTAGGGGTTAGATTGGAAGCTAAGATAACAGGAAGGGTTTGATCGGGGCCTAGGAATGCATATTTGAGGGAGTCCGGAAGGGGCTTAAGCTCAAGTTTAGGAGGGCTTTCAAGTGATGGAAGGGCTGGTTCATCTTGCAAAGCTGGAAGTGGTTCAACCTTATGCCAAATGCTACTATGATGTGGGGAGTCTTGAAGAGCATTGACCTCCCTTATTTGACCCATGCCCAGATCATCCTCAATAATTTCATCATAGATGTCTATGAAGTGACATTCTTCATCTAGGTCCAAATATTGGGAGGCTTTGAACACATTGAGAGAAACTTTTTGACCTCCGAATGAGATGTCCATCGTCCCCGTAGCACAATTAATGTTGGCTTTGGCAGTAGCAAGGAATGGGCGGCCTAGGATGATTGGTGTGTGACTTAACTCTGAGGAGGAGGCCATGTCAAGAATGAGAAAATCAACGGGGAAGTAGCAATCATGGACTTTCACAATCACATCCTCTATCAAACCTCGAGGAGTCTTGACTGAGTGATCGG
Source organism: Amorphophallus konjac (assembly GCA_022559845.1). NCBI lineage: Eukaryota > Viridiplantae > Streptophyta > Magnoliopsida > Alismatales > Araceae > Amorphophallus > Amorphophallus konjac. Next base: position 315,919,111 of record CM040118.1, read on the forward strand.
CCAGTTGGAGAATGACGGGGGTTGGCTTGAGTTCTCCTATGTCAAATTGATCATAAACAGAGGTGGGTAAAAGGTTGACACTAGCTCCTAAGTCGAGGAGGGCTCGGTCAAAGGTTACACCACCTATATCACATGAGATAAGGGGAGGACCGGGATCCTTCAACTTTCTAGGGAGATTGTTCATCAAGACCGCACTAACATCCTCGGAGAGCCAAATTTTCTTTGGGGTCGACTTGGGCCCTCTTCTTGGAGTGCAAAGCTCTTTGAGGAATTTGGCGTAGGCTGGAACATGTTTTATGGCATCTAGGAGTGGAATATTGATGTGAACTTGTGAAAAGAGTTCCATGAATTCTTCATTTTGGGCCGGCCTAGTCTTAGTGGTCTTGGGCTCTAGGGCATTAGGAAAGGGGACCTTAGGTTGATAGAAATTTGGATCTTCATGGGCCTTTCCTTTCCCTTTAGGATCTCCCCCCAACTTATGTTGAGTGCAATCCTCCTTGCTTGCATCCTCATTATCTTGATTCTTTTCTATGGAATCTTTCAACTCCTTTCCATCCTTGTATGGGTCATCTAACACCTTCCCACTCCTCAAAGTTGAAATAGCCTTGACATTTTCAAATTGTGGGCCTTTAGGTTGGGCTTGTGGGATGGGTTGAGGTAGGAGGCCCGGTTGTGGAGGAAAACCCGGGGGTTGATTTCTTGGGTTGGCCACGGGTTGACTTGGAAGTTGACCCACTTCTCTTCTCATTGTAGCTTCCGCCAATTGTCCTATTTGACTTTCCAACTTGGAAATGGATTGTTGTTGATTCAAGATGATTTGTTGGAGTTGATTGAATTTATCTTCAAAGTTGGATTGAGGCGGAGGTTGGTAAGTGGGTTGACCTTGATTAGATTGAAAATGTGAATAGCCCATAGGAAGGAATTGAGCTTGTGGACCTCTACCAAATGGATTGAAGTTGTTGGGTTGGGTTTGAAATTGACTTTGCATGGGTTGCTTTTGGGCTTGATGAATAGAGGGGTTGGTTGCTTGAGGTAGAGATTGTTGGGATTTCCAAGAAAAGTTTGGGTGATTCCTCCAGCCCGGATTGTATGTGTTTGAAAATGGGTCATTATTGGGCTTAGAGAATCCTTGGGTTGCAAAGACTTGCTCCTGGATGGTAGGGGGTAATTGAGCCGCAGTTGGACACTCCGTGATGTGATGGGATGGGCTTGCACATAGAGTGCATGCCTCATGTGGAGTGATAGATTGACCCGAGAAGGAATGGGATGATGGTTGGCAAGAAGGGTCTTTCAAAGTCAAGAGTTGGTCTAACTTTTGAGTCAGAGTCTCTACTTTATCCAACTTTTGAGTGATGAGACTTATGTCCAATCTTGGTTCAAAATCACCTCGGGCCTTGACCTCATATAATCCGGCCCGCTTGGAGGGCCCAATGGATCTCTCATAGGATGATAAAGAAGAATGATTGATAGAATTCTCACTCAGCATTTCAAACAAATCATACGCCTCATCCTCGCTTTTGCTCATGAATGCCCCTCCACATGATGCATCTACCATTTGTCTAAATTGATCGGATAGACCCTCATAAAAAGCTTGGACTATTTGCCATTTGGACAACCCATGGTGAGGGCACTTCCTAAGCAATTCCTTGAGTCTTTCCCATGACTCATGCATTTGTTCCCCTGGAGTTTGGGTAAAACCCGTGATTGCCCTTCTCATGGTATTGGTGCGGCCTATAGGGTAGAACTTCTTCAAAAATTCTTGTTGCATCTCGGCCCAAGTTCTCATTGGCTTCCCTATAGTGCCTAACCAATATTTAGCCTTATCCTTAAGTGAGAATGGAAAGAGGGTCAATCTAAGGGCATCATCCGAGAAATTTTGGATTTTTACCGTGGACCAAATTTCCAAAAATTCATCAATGTGCTTGTAGGGGTCCTCATTGGTATTTCCATAAAATGAGGGGAGCATTTGAATTGTGCTTGACTTGATCTCATAATGGATGGCTTGATTTTGAGGAATATAAATGCAAGATGGAGGTTGATATTGGTTGGGAATGAAGTAATCCTTCATTTGCTTTGGAGGATTGGGATTTCCGGCCATGATATTTTGGTGGTGAGGTCCTTGATTTTCGGCCATAAGATCTTCTTGGAGATCGTCTCTTCGATACAAGACTCTCTCAATTTCCTGAATGGGTCCTAGTAGGTTTGGATGTTGAGATCTTCTACCTTGCATGAACTAGGACAAAGAGAGAGAGAGAGAGATGAAAGAGATTTTTTTTTATAATGATTTTTGTTTTGTTTTTTTTTAATTTTATTTTTCTCTTTTTTTATTTTGATACAAACTAGGACAAAGAGAGAGAAGATGAGATTTTTTTGTTTTTGTTTTTTTATTTTTGTTTTATGCAAACACAAACAAGTTATCACATAAATTACTTAATGCCCTAGATGTGACCTAGACCTACAAATTGGGTTTCACAAAATGGCTAAAGTGAAACTTAAGTTCACCCTCAATGTTTCCACCGGCCAGGTAAGGGGTGGGGTAGTGGGAGGTTCCCCCTACTTTCGTAGGGACCTAATTATGCCAAACCACTAGCCCGCTTAAGGCGTTTGCCGTCCGACCGTCTTGCCTTAGGCACCGGTTTTCACAAGAGGGTAAGCTTAAATAACACAAGAACCACAGTGTGAACCTAGGGCCAATGTCTACTGAATTTTATTTAAGGTCTAGGTCATGCAAAGATGCAAGGGAATTATGGTTTGTGGGCTAAGGAAGGGTGATGAAATCCCCACCTTATCTTGTTTATGAGTGTTGCCCTTAGAATATTTTAGAAATGATATGCAACAAACCAAGTTCAAACAAGGGGTTCTATGCAAGCATGGAAATGCATAAGCATGCTTTTGAAAAAATTAGAGTACTCACCTTGCCTCCCGCAATCTTCAATAATGCAATTAACAATAATTAAACAACAAGGAAAAACAAATTCTATCCTAAATGATGCATGACCTAAAACATGGAAGTGTGGGTTCTACTCTTGCAATGAACATTTTTATTGAAGTTCAAGTGATACTTTTTTTTTGTTTTTATTTAATGAACCTATCTAACCACAAGATATGAAATGTAGAGAAATGAACTTGAAATGAAAGAGAAAAAGTTTGGATACTTACTTGAAAAGTGTTCCCTCGTTCCTTTTTTTTTTTTGAAATGAATGACTAAATCACAAAGATGAAAGAAAGAAAGGCAAACTTACCTCTAATTTTTTTGAGTTTTCAAGTTACTTTTCCCCCCCTTTTTTTCCTCTTTTTTTTTCTGAATTTTTTTTTCACCTGTAAAAAAAAAGAAAAAAGAAAAGAGAACTTTATTAGTACACTATATACACAAGGAAAACAAAGTTCTTAAATCAAAAATCATCATTCTTCCCCGGCAACGGCGCCAAAAATTGATTACGCGAAAGTTTGTCGTTTAAAACACGCGTATAACAATCTTAAAACCGCACTCGCACAAAATGATCAAAAGAGAATGTAGTATTAGGACAAGCACGGGTCGAATCCACAAGGAAGAAGAGATTTTTAGAGTTAAAAACTTTGGACTCCTTTGGAAAATATTTGTGATTTGATTGTTTGAAGAAAAGTGATGAAACAAAGAACGATTCTAACACTTAATTAAAAACACCTATGATTATGCGCCTATGCTATAGAAATTAATTGCATGAAGTGAAAAGAAGAGATAGAAGAAGGGGGTAGAGATGGAAGAAGATCAAGAACTAGATTAAAAGAACAACTCTCTTCATTAACTTAAAAGAAAAAGTACATGAAGTGCAAGACAAGCTTACAACAAAGAGGTGACAAGATTACAATGAAGTAACATAACACAAAAGCAATGACAAAAAAGAGGGGCCTGAGATGTGAAGATAGTAGTAGCAATGGTGATGACGTCGTCGTCTCCTCCTCGCCGAGCCTTGGAGAGGATCGCTCCGCCTTGAAAGAGATCGCCGTGTACACCGGGAGGAAGTCACCTTTGTCGTTGAAGTTGCCTTTGGAGGGTGAATAACTTTGAACCCAAGAGGAATTAGGGGATGCCCAAGAAGAAAATGTTGAAGAGGAGGGAGATAGGAATAACTTTGATGAAGAACTCAGATAGAAAAGAAGAGCAAAAGAGCTTCAAAATAGAGAAATAATAGAAACTAGCACCTCGGATGAACAGTGAAATCACAGGACAGCAAGTTGAAAAATGAGAAATAACTTCAAAACCAGAAGGAATTAGAAGCTTAGCAAGAAGAAGAAGTTGTAGAACACGTAAAAACAAAGAACTTTCATGAAGAAAGCAAGAGGAGAAAATGACTAGAAGGGTGAGAAACAAGGGGAAGAACAGAGAGAAACACTGGTTCACAGATGAACAGGACAGCACAGTGAAAAATACGAAATAGTTTGAAAACCAGAAGGAATTAGAAGTTGAGCAAGAAGAAGAAGTTGTAGAAGACGTAAAAATGAAGAACTTTTATGAAGAACACAAAAGGAGAAAATGAACTTACATGGGAGAAATCGGAGGCCTAAGGTTGGGAGAGAAAGAGGGAGAGTGAAAGATTGCTCAAAGAAAAGTGGACTTTAGGCACCCCATTTCCCAAGGCTCATCATGTCTCTCCTTTAATTCAAACTTTGAATGTCCTTTTCCTCGTTTCCAAACTTAAAGTTTGGATTCCTCCTTTTCAAACTTTGAATTCGAAATTTTAAACTTTCCTTTCCCTCCAACCAAAATAATTTGAATTCTTTATTTGACTTGGTCAAAATGGTGATGACCCTTTTGCCCTCGGCTTCTTTTGTAATTACCTTCGGTGTCCTACACACACATAATTGTACTTTAGTCCATAAAAATTACCACAATGTGCACATCAATCTCAAATGCTCATGATTATGTAATGGAGAATTAATGCTCATGACCCTCAACTTTAATTTATTATTAAATAAGATAATTGAATTAATCAATTTACGTGAAAGCTCCAATTTAAATGCGGAGTTGAGGTTAACTATGAAATATGCATAATTGCCTAATTATATGCACATAAAATGGTGTTCATGCAATGAATTGTCATAAGAAATGGCCACTTATCAGGAACCCATATCAAATGGTCACCCATTATTTGATCCCTTCGATCCCTTCCCTAGTGAGCCCCTTGACCCACCATATCTACTCCACTTCTTTAGGGAAGTTCACTATCACACCCCTTCTCCACGGGCCAGTCCACCTACACTCTGCAAGGAGCCCGTTCATTGGGGTACGGAAGAAAGTGACTTTGGCTCTCCTGGCCCACCAAAACCTCCTAAATCCAAAGGGCCGTCTGTAGATCGGATTAAAATCCACACGTTAAATAAGAGGAATAAAATGGATAACAAGATTGCATGAAAGTGGAAATATGATGGGGAGATGATAATAAACTCAAGGAAAAGCACGTGGTGCTAAGAGGAAATGTGATCGCCAGAGGGGTTACCTCAATAAGAAAAAGGGATCGCGAGTACCTGGTGAAGATTTGGATGCGGGATGGATGTGGAATTCCTCCTCCTCCTTCAATCGGCCGGCCGACAAAGGGGGGTTTCTCTTTATTGATTATCCTTGCAAAAATAAGACAATGAAACAAACGAACAAAGAGAAGTGAATCAGCCGATGTGTAGAATCAATCCCAAATGAAGAATATGATGTTGAAGAGAGAAATTGACATGCGCACCTCTTTTTTGGTTTTTTTAAACCCCTATAGAAGAGCTAGGGAAGGGGATATGATATGATGATGGAACTTAATGCGATAAAGAAAAACTAACAGTGGGACGTATTAATGATAGTAAGATGACGCTCACAAACAAGATAAACAAAAAAAGAACCCTGCTGTCCCTGATGACAGTAAAGGGAAACCAAGGGAAGAAGATGTTGATGGGAAGAAGATGAAGCAGTGAACGCAAGCGGATGCCGAGGAAAACGGATGCAGAGGAGGAAGCGGCTGCTCCACCTGATCGCACGAAAAAAAAAACAACTCTGCAGCAACCTTTCTATCCGCTGTATATGGGTGTTAACCCTATGACGATCGATCCAAACTCCCTTATATAAGTTTCAATCGGATGTGATCAAACAAGGGAAGATAAGAACGGGCAAGGAATATCCAGGGAAAGGATTAAAATCGAGCAAGAGTTTGAACAAGGCAGGGAACTATGAGGGAAAGAGGAGTTTAAGCAGGACACGAAAACGGAAAACACGACCTTGCGAAGGGCGTCAAATCAAGAATTGATGACCTACACAAAGACGTTACTCAAAACACTACCTCTATTAAGGGCGTCACTTCTTGGATTTAATTTTGGCAATAAAACTTTCTTTATATGAAAATTATGAGAACACGCCTGAGATGAAGGCGTTAAGTAAAAACACGCCCTGAGGAAGGACGTTAACCAACAATTTAAATTGATTTTGAATTTATTTTGGAACCGGATAATACCAGGAATTGACGCCCTCACATTTAGTCGTCCGTTCTTGAGAAAACGCCCTAGGTAAGGTCGCTATTTAAATAACGCCCCTCCTCAGGTCGCGAATCAGAAAATGCAGGAACAAATCAAAACCACACAAAAATATAGAAAAACTTCATATTATGAACATATTGAAGTTCACTTTGGGGCGTTAACATAGTGACATGAGATTTGATCAACATAGCGTCTTTTTTGGCGTGTCTACAGCTGCCCCGCCTTGGCGTCTGCTTTGCAAGGGAGTGAGACGAAATGAAGCGAAAGTGCAACAAACGGAATAAAGTGAAACGAACTGATAAGGGGACGCCAAGGTGTGATGTGACATGCCTCAGACACTAAGCATTGGAAATCTTTCCAAGATTCTGAACGAAACATCTCCGAATGATTCCAAGGAAGTATCAGTTTGCTGGATAAAGAAGACTAAACTAAGCAAGTAAAAATGTAAGGCAAAAGGGTGTGCGCGCGGGCACGATAGGGAAAGACCATTGGAGAGCTGTTACCAGCCAACGTTGACGTGCTACAACCAAGGTAGATTTGCAGAAAAATAAAGAGAATTGAGATGAAGATCCAACAAAAGGACATTTCCAAGGAATCAGCCTGAGCGGCTTCAGATAGAACAAAGTACTTGATTTGGAATGGAATGTCTCATGCCAACTCAATAAAGAGCGAGTGACCTTCATTATTGCCATAATATGAAGATTTTCATCATGAATCTCAAGGTCCTACATGATGCATGTTGGGCTAAAAGAAAAGAATAAAACAAACTAAAAATATAGAAAATAACCAAGGATAATATTGCTAAGCCATCTAGATTTGGTCAAGAATCCAGATCTCTAAGCTGACACTAGGTCGAAGCCCGTTTGTCCACGCATCAACCCAGAAAAATGGAACCATCGTCCCAGACCTTTAACGACTCAACGGCCTATCCGTGTGATCAAGACTCTCCTGGAATTATCACTGTTTTTTGATGAAGGGGAACTCAAATTCCAGGTTCATCAGAACCACAAGGTCCTTGATATGCTATAATAGCGTAGATACTATATAGTAACAATGATTACACGAAAGAAATACAAGATGATGAGCGCGATGTTACTTCTATGATCAACCCAATCGTCTCGAAACCTGCAATCTTCTGTACTCAAAAGTTCATTAGTTCTCTCAAAATTTCAATATCAATAATCCTCAATTCAAAGTATGACATGATCATAAGTGCTAAATAAAATAGAATTCCAACGAAATAATAGCACTTAAGTTCATCAGAGCACGCAAAAAGCAAATTCATAAGCTCACAAAACACGCCTGCACTGAACGGCGTCAAAACAATGAAAGGCGCCTTATCGTGAGGGCGTCAAAATGAGAAACACGCCCTTTATCAAGGCGTGAACATCATCGATAGTTCAAGAAGAAAACGACCCTGGCAAGGGCGTTACACAAAACACGACTTATGCAAGGTCGTCAATTCAAGAATTGACGCCCTAACAAAAGTCATTAATCAATCCAACGCTTCCGTTTCCAAATCGAAAGCAAAACCAAATCCTAATAGCCCTCAACCTTCTAACTCCGAACAACCTTTGGGACCCTTCAGGCTCCTATAAAAGGAAAGGTAATTCCTTCAAACACTCATCTGAGTTCTGCTTCTGTTTTCTTCTTCTGCTCGTTCTTCTGTTCGTTCTTCTTCTGCAGGCACTTGTCCGAGCTTCTTCTGCAAAGCAAAAGATGGAGAGGGTGATCAAGAAACCCAGATCTTCCACCCCCAGATTGACTGAAATACAGGGGCACATCTGCAGCCGAATTGCCCAAAATCAGGTTGGCGAATTCTTCTGTTCTTCCTCTGCTCATATCCTTTTTTTTCTTTCCTTCTTACTGAACTCTTCTGTTGCTCATGCATTCTCCTTCTTTCTTTCTTCCACAGGATTATCCAAATGTCCCAGGAGCTAGGAGATTTACAAAAATTAAGTGGCTGCCACTTATCCTTTCCAAGTTTTCTTCGGATATGAGGGTATACCTAGCAAGATGGCACCTCCTGAGCCTAGTTACCCATGCTAAACACCATGATCAAATCCATCTTGATTGGGCAGCTATAGGAGCTCTTGTAGAGATATGGCATCCTTCTACTCATACCTTTCTCTTCTCAACTTTTGAAGCCACCCTCCTATTGGAAGAATTAGAACTGATCTTGGGCTTAAAGCGGATGAAACAAGGGGATGAAGAAAAGATGGCCATCATGCCAAGGCCAATCTCCTCTCATGAATTACTCACCTCATTGATATCTAGCCCAAATCTAGTGAACCAAATCAAGGTCACTAAAGGAATCAACCTCTTGAAGCTCGCCTCATGGGTGTACAAGAGAGCGGATCAAGCTAAGGAAGAGGAGGAGATAGAAAAGATAGCAAAGGCCTTCGTGGTGTGCTTAGCAGGAGCACTCTTGTTTCCATCCACGGAGGACTTTTTAGAGGAGGCCCAATTAAGCGCCGTGGTGAGCTTATGGGAAGGAGATAGAGTTGGACCGGCTATCCTAGCCTATCTCTATAGCGGGCTTACTTCGGCGGCCATGGGAAGGCCCATCTACGGATGCATGTTAGCATTCTCTAGTTGGGTTGATCTTCATTTCAAGTTCGATCCATGTGGTGAGGCCCAACAACCCTCAAGAATCTTCTCAAAAAGCCCACTCTCTTATATGACCGGTTCACTTGGAATAAGCAGTAGGGTGACGAACCGAATTCCTCAAATCAAGAAGAGAGCGGAATGGAGAGAGCACCTCAAAGTAATGCCAAAGAATCTCTTCACTTGCGCGCCGGGAATACTCAAGACTCAAGATATCCGTGCAAGATTCTCTCCCGGGACAGACCTTCGTCTCATAGGCGCTTCAGAATTCGTGCTGTACAATTCACACCGGTGCCTCCCTCAACTCGGGCTTCCACGACAAATCCTCGAAGATCCATCTCATCTTCCTCCAATCAAGACACGGGATCTAGGCGGCAACGAGGATGGTGAAGAATGCACAACAGTTCAAGCTTTGTGGAAGATCTGCAAGACTTATCAACCTGTAGAGAATTTAGAAGAGGACAAAGAACAGTGGAAGGCATATGTAACAGCCTTGAGGAAATTGAGGCCCAAGGTGGCTCATTAAACATTGTAATCTTTTCCTTCCAATAACTCAATGACATTTTCTTTATTGAGCCATCTTATTGTTTCTGATCAACTCTTCCAACCTTCTGATTCTGTTGCAAATAACGCCTCAAGCAACGCCGTTAATTCATAAAAGGACGCCTTCACCACAGGTCATCTTCAACATTCCAGTTCATAAATTTGACGCCTTCATTAATGGGCGTTAACTGAAAAATGTCCTAGGGCAAGGCGTTAATACGATTCATATTCCAAAATATATTCGTTGAAATTCCAAAAGTAACGCCTTTAGCAGAGCCATGTTTAATATAAATAACGCCCCAATCCAAGTCGTTACTCAAAAATAGTAATGATTATCCCCATCAAATCAATCAATTGCCATTAAATGCGTCTGACGACGGTTATCATTCCCCATGCAAACAAAAATAACGCCTTAAGAAATGTCGTCAATTATTAAGAAACGCCTTTGTTTTAGTCGTTGATTCCATAAGATGCGGCCTTACCTAAGTCGTTAATTCCTTTTGACCGTTCGACTTAACTTTCCCTCCTTTCTTCTTCTTCCTCCATCCATTTCCCTCTTTCTCTCTTTCTCTTCTGCAAATCCTAACCGTAACCCTCCCCCATCTCTCATTCTCACTCTCTCTCACACCTCCCCCTCTCCAACCTAAACGATGGCCGGCGGTGGCTTGAAGAGGCAGCGGGTGGCTGCCCCAGAAGTGGCTGGGCGAAGACGCCCACGCCGAGGAGGATGCTCCCGTGGAGGCTCCGTCGGCGGCGGCCGAGGAAGGTCCGGCGGCGATGGCCGGCGACGAGGGAAACCACGGCGGCGAGGCGGTGGGAGAAGAAGATGACAGAGAAGCAGTAGACGAGGGAGGGGAGGACGATGCTGGCGGTGAAGAAGAAGAAGAAGAAGGCGAAGGTGGTGGAGACAGAGAAGAAGGCGGTGAAGATGAGCCACCGCCCATGGCGACGGCCGTTCCCCGTGCCGGCCAGCTCCGGCGACTGCGTCAGCCACGGCCCAAACCAGCAGGACCAAAGCATCAGAAGGAAGGCCCCCAACCCAATTCCCATTTTTTATTTTATTTTTATTTTTCCTGTAATTTCCATAGCTCTCGGGGTATAAACCCTGCAACCCAGAAAGAAGGCGCCCTCAGGGGCGTCACGTTTTAAAAAGACACGCCCAACCCAAGGGCGTTAATTAAATTATTTTCCTGAAAAATAATTAACCCCATGAGAACACGCCCTAAAGCATGTCGCCCATTTAAATTCATATCATGCTGTTAATTTCCATTAATTCCATGCTTTAAATTATTTTCCATGAATTATTCGTATGTTGTCATTTTTATTTTCTGAAAACTTGAAAACAACGCCCCCCACTAGGGCGTTAATTCAACAACAGACGACCAAACCAGAGGTCGTCCATTCATTAATTCCTGATTAAATTAACGGACCCATCTGGAAAACGCCCCACTCAAGGGCGTGACTTGAAATATTTTTTAAAAATTTCAGAAATTAATCATAGAATCACGCCCAACCTAGAGGCGTTTCTTAGATAAACAGCGACCTAGGATAGGTCGCAAATTCAAAGCACATTTAGAACCACGCCCTCCTCAGGGGCGCCAATTTAACAAACCACGACCTGAGGATGGTCGTTAATTAAATCAAACATCAACATAATCCAAGGCAATCAATATGAGATTCAGCATGAATAATCAACATAATTAAGTGAAAATTCTTTTCTTTTTTCTTTACATGCAGGGCTTGATGAGGACACGGATCTCCTGGGTTATGGTCCGGGCAGCATACTACGGCCTCCCCGAGTTTCAGAGAGCGAGGGTAGATGCTATGGGGTTTGGGGCCTTCCTTAGCATAGAGCCAGTTAGGCCAGACCTACCACTTATCCAGGTTCTACGGGAGAGATGGGACAGGACTAGCCGGGCATTCTTGATGCCATGGGGGCACATGATTCCTACCCTAGAGGATGTGGCTAGGATTACCGGGTTGAGGGTAGACGGTGAGGCTGTGAGTGGGATCACCTACCCAGACTACACCGAGTTCGCCCAGAGGCTGCTAGGGCTAGAGATGGTCTACGAGACGCCCAGCGAGTGTAGGACGATTTTCCGCACCGACCTTACTACAGTGATGGGTTTAGGGAATGCTAGGCACAGGTCAGGGGAGACCCTAGAGCAGTTCTCGCAGAGGTTGATAGACGGGGCTAGGGCAGTCTACTGCCACGACCCAGCCGATAGAGAGAGAGTAGACCGAGACCTGAGGAGGTTCTTACTGTTGCTACTGGGGAGGCTATTGCTCGGGACAAAGGGCGACGTCATCAACTGCCGATTCCTGGGGATACTCGAGGACCTGGAGGCAGTTGGCAGCTACGCCTGGGGAGCGGCTCTGCTGGCGCATATGATGGCCGACTTGTCCACGGGGACAGGTCGAGAGACGACCGTCAGTGGCTTCTCACCTTTTCTTCAGGTATGCATTTTTTCTTCTTTTATTTTCTTTTATTTTATTATGCATGTGAATGCCTTCCTAGTGTGATGCATGGATGCAGGTTTGGAGCCATCTCTACATGCCGATGGGGCACGTTGACCCCCGGCCTGGAGGTGAGGGAGCTTTCCCTCTAGCACGGCGCTGGGTGCCGATCGTGTTTGGTGCCCCACTCGGCTACGAGTTGTGGGTGCTACGGAGAGAGTTCCGCGACTTCCCTCCCTCGTTGGTATGTATGAAGGTTATGCATCTTTCCTTTGAATTTATTATGATGATGATGAAATGATGACATGTATGTTTATGAATGCAGGTGCAGTGGAGACCCTATGAGGGGATGACAGATGAGGGCCAGCCGTGGGTCGTAGCGGGCCGTCCTCGCTTTGAGCGTGAGCTTTGGGTTCACTGCTTGAGCGAGATCGAGCCGTTACGGCTTAGGTTGGTGATGAGGATGCTGGGCCTCCACCAGGAGTGGGTGGAGGTAGGCGAGCCGCGGGGCATTGGGAAGAAGACGCGCGGTCGTACGAAAGCGACCGACTGGAGAGTGCGGTTCGAGGAGCAGTACACCGACTGGCAGCGAGGCGGGACCAGAGTCACCTCCCGGGCGACTGACAGCTCCGAGTACCTCCGACGCTACTGGGAGGTATACGCCGGCCGACCCCAGATGAGGGTCTTAGGGGTATGTATGAATGCACTTATTTCTAAATTGAATGCAAATGCTTATGTGACTATCATGTGACTAATATGTAATGGATGCAGGATGCGCGGGACATAGCGGCGATAGATGCCCAGGCCCACCTACACAGCCTGGAGGACCAGCTAGCCGCCACACGGGCAGACCTAGAGACCCTGGTGAGTGTTTAAATTATTTTCTATATGCAAATGTATATTTTTGTTGAATTATTGATGATTAGCCACTGACGATCTCAATGAATGCAGCGTGCCCAGCAGGGAGCAGTGAGGAGAGACCCAGGGGAGGCCTCCAGCTCGAGAGGGCCCAGTGCAGAGGTGACTGCACTGGCGGAGCAGCTAGCGGGAGCGGTGGCACGAGCTGAGGCAGCAGAGCGCGACCTCGCTTTACGGGTAAAATCCAAAACACAGATCCATTCAAATATTGATTATATAACTGTGCACTGATGAAATTCAAATATTGATTATATAATTGTGCACTGATGAAATTCAATTTACAGACTGAGGAGCTTCGATCCGCTCTCACTTGCGTCTGCGAGGGACAGCAGGCGATGACTGCCCAGGTGAGTTTTTATTTAGTCATGTGTTGCTTTATTTCAAAAAAGTTGAATTATTGATGATTTGTCACCTGTTTGCAGAGTACACAGCTACGGGCGGCACGTACTGAGTTGGCGATCCGCGATCAGCGGATCTCAGAGTTTGAGAGGTCCCTGAGGCGACGAGAGGAGCTTCCTCAGGACGTGGCCGAGCTGCGGGTGGCTCTTGAGCTGGAGCGACGGGAGCGTGCCCGGGAGCGCGAGGAGCGTGCTCGTGAGCGAGAGGAGTACCAGGCGGAGCGTGCCCGGTACCAGGAGCAGGTAGCAGCACGCGAGTGAGAGCTGGCAGACTCGAGGACCCAATTGATCCTTTCTCAGGAGCGGCTACGAGTGTCCGAGGAGCGTCTCCAGCGAGGGCGCAAGCGAGCACGGGCTGCGGGGTACTCCTTCACCAGCTCCACCTTCGTGGCGGGCTCTTCCCTCCAAGATAGGAGCGAGGCAGGGGGACACATTCGGGTTCCTGCTTCTTCACGGGGGCCCATGCCTCCTCCACTAGCGCCAGCTCGGGACGACGAGGAGGAAGTTGAGAGTAGGAGAGAGGAGGGTGGAGGCGAGAGCTGAGAGATTTACTTGTACTCCTCCACCCTCACACCTGTACTTACACATTCATGATATATATATGCATGAGATTGAGATTTTTTATTACCTGAGCACTTTGTGTAGTTATGGTCTTATGTTTGTGTACTTTCCTCTTTCCACGTTCTTCGCGTTTGCTTTACTGTGCCCTGTTTCTGCAACTGCAATCCACACTTTGAACAAACAGGTTAATTCATCTGTTCGACTTGGCCCCTTGCCCAATAAGCAAGGGGTAGCAACATTTCGACCTTAATGACGGGTCAAGAGGCCAAGCCTTTAATCAAATAAGGCAATAAAATAGCTGATAGCGGGGAGATGCCTCATGCACAGTACGCATATGCAAACCCTAAATAAAAGATGCTCATGCAAGCATACATCGTGAAGAAATGCATTTTTTTGCTTTTTTTGCTTATTTATATTTTTTTGTTATTTTTCTTGAAAAACGCGCCTTAGAGTAGGTCGTGATTCGCATAAAGATGCCCGAGGAGACGGCGTGAATTTGAAAAGGAAATCTGATTTTTTGATAAAGTAACGACCTGCTGAGAGACGTTATTCTGAAATAGACGACCTAATCTAGGACGTTAATTCTAAAAAAGGCGCCTTAGCCGAAGGCGTTAATTGAACTATTCTGCAAAAAGAGCTTCAAGGCTATCAAGACCATGAGTCTTACATAGTCACCATCTAAAATTCATTAACCTTTCTTGAGTGGTTAAAAGGGGGTTGACGTGACCATAATTGACTTGTATTCGAGATTTCGCACAATGCAATTTCTTAAGTCCGTCTTGACCATCCTGCCAGTTCGTGACTTTACCGCATAGAAAGGATGGAAGAAAATATAAGGGAAGCCCATAAGGGATTCTGAGATGCTCAAGGCAAAGTTACCTCCCCTACCCTATGCCTGTTGGGGTTCGGTCTTTGGCGTAGGGAAATTTGTTGCCTTTTTGCCCCTGTTACATTGCACGCATACGCCCAAGGTTTTCCTTGCGGGGACTTTGCCCTCTTGACATGCTTTTCTTTTCACAACTTGACTTTCACTTTGGAATCGATTTGCATTGATGAATAAAAACCTAATTGTACTTGGGCTTTTGTGGCATTTGCTCCCTTTTGGGCCCTGACTTCCACCTACTAGGGTGGCGGATAGGCTTGGTGTGTCTACCTCGAGGTCTCCCTTCCTCCCTTATGGGCCGAAGAAGAAAAGAACAGGTATTGCTTTCACTTTTAGTCAGGTTTTTGACTTTCCATCGGATTTTGCACTGCTTGAGCTCAAGAATGAAGCGTGTAGTGTGTGCGGGAATCAACCCCCTTTTAAATTAGCAAGACTGATGAATGAATTCTGAATTTTGACCTTTCGGACCTTGATCCTTCGTATGCCAAGGCACCAATTTTGAAGAATCTCTTTTTTTGATTTTGAAGAATTTCTATTTTTAGAGGTTTTGAATCAATTTTTTTTGAATTTTGAAGATATATATATATATTTTGGATTTTTTGTTGAATCAAGGGTAGTATTTCTTAAGATATAAACCATTCCAAGGGTGAGTTAACTCTTCCCCTTCAGCATTACTCAGTTTATAAGCATTACCAGGATAAATTTCTATTATGATAAATGGTCCTTCCCAATTGGGTTGGAGTTTTGAGCGGGGGCCACCCGGCTTTACAAAAAATTTCTTGATTACCATCTCACCGGTTTTAAATTTCCTCTCAATTACTTTCTTTTGATAAAAATGTGAGAGCCTGTTTTGATAAACGTGCGCATGCTCAGCGGCGATCAGACGCTTCTCGTCTAGGAGCTCCAATTGGGCGAGGAGTGAATCACGACGTTCATCCATAGAAAGTTCCTTATCCAATTGTACTCGCAGAGAGGGAATAAGAATCTCATAAGGGACTACCGCCTCCATTCCATAAGTAAGGGCGAAAGGGGTTTGCCCAGTGGGTGTGCGAATGGAAGTGCGATAGGCCCAGAGAGCTTCAACTAATTTGTCTGGCCAATCCGAAAATTTATTAGCCTCACACGTCTTTTTGACAATTTTTATCAAAGTTTTATTAGTTGCCTCTGCTTGGCCATTGCCCTGCGGATAATAGGGAGAAGAATGATGCAATGCAATGTTATACCTGTTGCAGAGATCCTTGATTTCTTGAGAGATAAATTGAGGTCCATTGTCGGTGACGATGGTGCTCGGGATGCCGAACCTCGTGATGATGTTCTTCATTATAAACTTGCAGACGGTTGACGCTTTGATCTCCACGTAAGCTTCTGCTTCCGCCCACTTGGTGAAGTACTCCGTTGCCGTGAGGATGAATGATTTTTGCTTGGTCAGGAGGTTCGAATCACCAAGAGGTCCAATGATATCAAAAGCCCACATGGAAAAAGGCCATGGGGAGGACGTAGGATGGAGTGAAGAAGCAGGAGAATGAATCTTGTCGGCGTGCAGTTGGCACTTAACACACCTTCGAACATAGATGGAACAATCCTCTTCTAGAGTTGGCCAATAAAAACCTAGCCTAAGGATCTTCTTAGCTAGCATCTGGCTATTCACATGACCACCACACACTCCAGAATGCGCCTCTTCCACAACTTTCCATGATTCATCATCGTCGAGGCATCTTAATAAAACACCGGTGAGCCCTCTTCTATAGAGCACACCTCCAATCAAAACATATCGCTGAGCCACTCTTCTAATTGCTTTCTTTTCTTCAGCAGTGGCTTCCTCGGGATAGGATTGATCATTGCAATACCTGGCAATCTCATAATACCAAGGCTTCTCTTCGTCAGCCAATTCTTCTTCCCAGTCTAAAAGCATGACCTCTTCACCTTTAAGAGATTCCCTCTGCTTAACCTTTTCAAGCACTTGATCCCTAATATCGAGGAATGCGCGATCCTTAATAGCTGGCGTGTCATGCTGATGAATCAGGGGAACATGAAAATCACGCTCAGGAGGGAAGACTAAAGCAGAGGCCAAAGAGGCAAGGGCGTCGACCAAGATGTTCTGGCTACGAGGAACATGGACGAAAATCAATTTGGTGAAGAGCTTGACATAAGCTGAAGCAAGTTCCTGGTAGGGTTTGAGCTTGGGATTGATAGTGCGGCACTTGACCAACACCTGGCGCAGAATAAGCTGACTATCGCCCACAATCCTCAAATGGGTGACACCATATCGATGAGCGGTTTGAAGACCGGCCAAAAGAGCTTCATACTCAGCTATATTATTGGTGACGGGGAAAGTGAGCCGAGCAGCAAATGGGATGGTGACCCCTTCTGGTGTCAAAAGAACCATGCCGATCCCTCTTCCTTGGGAATTTAGAGCTCCATCAAAATGTAATGTCCACATAGGATCGTAGGGTTGATTAATGGACATCAGTTCTTCATCTGGAAACTCCGAATTGACAGGATCAAAACGAGGTAGAGGGTGATGAGCAAGGTGTTCGGCAATGGCATAACCTTTGATAGCTTTCTGTTGATTGTAAGTGATGTCAAATTGAGAGAGGAAGCTTTGCCAGCGTGCTAATCGATCAGTGAGGACAGATTTTTCAAGGAGGAATTTAATCGGATTCATGCGAGCAATGAGGTGAACCTCGTGAGCTAAGAAATAGTGCTTTAACTTTTGCACTACCCAGACTAAAGCAGCGCAAGTCTTCTCCATGGCTGAGTACCTCTGTTCACAGGGGTTAAGAAGTTTAGACAAATAGTATGCTGCCCTCTCCTTACCTTCTTCGTCCACTTGAGCTAGGACAGCACCCACAGAGTCATCCAGGACAGAGACATAGAGAACGAGTGGTTTGCCTGGAATTGGCGGCCTCAGGACAGGAGGATTGGCCAAATAATCCTTTAATCCGTCAAAAGCTGCCTGACACTTGTCATCCCAATTAAACTTGACTCCCGGCTTAGTAAGCTCGTAAAACGGCCTACATCTTTGCGAATGCTGGGAGACGAAGCGGCGAATGAATTGCAACCTCCCGATTAATCCTCGAACTTCCTTCAAATTCTTGGGAGGAGGCATATCTCTAATGGCCTTCGCCTTATTGGGATCAACTTCAATTCCCCTCTTGCTGACAATAAATCCAAGCAATTTCCCTGAAGAGACGCCAAATACGCACTTCTTGGGGTTCATCTTCAACTGATACTCTCGTGATCTTTGCAAGACCTTAGCTAGAACCCCAGGATGCTCAATCCTTGTCCTTGATTTCACTACCAGGTCATCCACATACACCTCAATATAAATATGGATCATGTCATGAAAAATCGCCATCATAGCCCTCTGATAGGTGGCTCCAGCATGCTTAAGTCCGAAAGGCATGACCACATAGCAATAAGTACCCCATGGTGTAGTGAACGAGATCTTCTCTTGATCTTCCTCAGCCAGACGAATTTGATTGTAACCTGAAAAGCCATCCATGAAGGAGAGGGTCTCAAAACCCGCCGTGTTATCAATTAGAACATCAATATGAGGGAGGGGGAAGTCATCTTTAGGACACGCTCGGTTGAGGTCCCGGAAGTCTATACAAATCTGAACTTTTCCATCTTTCTTCATAACCGGGACGACGTTAGCCACCCAATTGGGGTAGAGGACAACTCTAACAAATCTAGCCTTATGGAGCTTGTCAACCTCTTCTTTCATCTTTAAAGTCATATTAGGGTGGAAACGCCTCAACCGTTGTTTGACCGGGACAGACCCTGGCTTAAGTGTAAGGCGGTGTTCAACGAGCGCAGGGTCTAAACCAGGCATATCTTCATAACTCCATGCGAACGTGTCCTTATATTCTTGAAGAACCAAAATGAGCGCCTCTTCTTCAGAGGGCGGTAAATTCTTGCTTATGAGGACAATCCTAGGGTCTTCCTCGGTACCCAAATTAATTTCTTTGGTAGGCTCTTCTACAGAGGCTGATGGTTCGTCAAATCGCCTTATGCCACTAGCAAAAGCATCAGCCTCGTCCTCATATTCTTCATAACTTTCTTCCCCCTCTTCAATAGGGTCTTCATCATTCATGATTTCATAGACACCCAAACCCTCATAAGAAGCAATGACATCCTCATATTCCAGCTCTGGCAGGATGATCGGGTCCTCCACAAATTCGGGGATGGCTAAGCAAGCCTGGCATCTAATGGCTAATTCTAACAGAAACCTACGGGGAATCTGCTTACCCTTGGACTTCTTGTATGAATTTACCCCATGACTTTTGTTATTAGCAGAAGAAGAGGAGGAGGAGCAACTAGCTTGATCAGAAGAAGGAAGGGAAGGAAGTAAAAAGGCGGATACAGGAGGTGATACAGATGAGGGCCCCTCACCGGAGGGGGAGAATAGATCTAACAATGAATCTGGAATGAGCGGCCCCTGGGTCGGGACACACTCGGGAAAGAGATAAGAAGTCTCCTCAACGGAGATGGAGGGTTGGAAAGTTGGAAATTTGACGTTTTTTTTTCGGTTTTTCCTTTATTTTTATTTTCTTTTTCAAGAAGAAAGCAATGTGTGGGGGGAATAGCGAGAGGAGTGGAAATTGCAAGATTGGAGAAAGATTGAATCAGTGACGGCCCGCGCGGGGGCATGATGGAGAGTTCAGAAAATCGCTCGAGGAGCGAGGGAGGTATTGTGAGAGCAACTTGGATTGTATCTGGAGACAAATTGATTATAATCGGAGGCGGTCTTGGCACGCGACCAAACCGATGAGAGTATAAAGAAGCAAGCACAGATGGATGTATGGAAGTGAGAGAAAAGAGGCCGGCCCACAGCCTGTCTACAGTAAAACCTTCTTCAAACGGAACATCCGGTTCTCCAGTATCAGTGTAGTCACTCAGCAGCTGCCTCTTGTCTGTAATTGCAGCTGGCATTTCGATCAATTGGTGTATTAATGGCGGCCATTCTGGATCAGTCGGCATGAAAAGGCGGCTCAAGGAAATAGTGATATCCTGCATATCGAACCACCTGTACCAGTCACATTCTGGATCATCCATTTTCCTTCTCTTGTCAGGCCTTAAAGACTCCAGGGCTTTATATGTGGCCAACGGGGCAATATGACGAGCAAACTGTCTAGCGTGAACATCTTGACAGTCTAATATGGAAGTAATTATGGTAGTTTGCTCTTCATTTTAAAAGCCACCTGGGACAAAATGTGTCTTCAATGTCCAAGTAAGCGGCTGGTGATCTGTCTTCGGAGTGGATGTCATAAATGCCCATGGTTCATCTTCATTTTTGCATGGCCCCTTATAACCTAGGCCGCCTCGTGCAATCAGCTTCTGAGGTTTAATAGGCCTAGTCCTGCCTTGGAGTTTGATACCCAGGCCTTTGCCACTTTGATACCCCATTTTTATTAAGATGTTCCAGCCAGAGGTATTCATCATTGTTTTCTTCTTTTTCCCGTTGGGAAGCAGGGGTGTCATAGCAACTGTTGTGACAGTTTCAGATGGCGTTGGCTGTGGACAAGGGACATCCAGCACAGATAATAGTGACTTATTGGCAGGCCACATAGAAGGAACTGACGAAGCCACATGAATATCCTCCTCTGGCAAAATTGGCATACTGGTGACTTTAATAATGCGGCCCTTGTGTGGAAATTTAAGGCATTGGTGATTTGTGGAGGGCACCGCATCGAGTTGCTGAATGTAGGGGCGTCCCAGAATGCCATTAAATGTTGGATCCATGTCCAGAATGTGGAAATCTGCTGTGATGGCTGCAGGACCCAAACTCACCTTTAAAGTAATCATGCCTAGAGGAGGCTTCTTCGTGTTATCATATGCAGTGACTGTGATAGTGGACGGCCGGATTTGGCTTTCCGGAATACCACACAACTTCAGAGTGCTAGGTGGCAAGACATTGATGGATGCCCCAGTGTCCACCAGACATTGCTTGACAGCCACCTTGTTGATATCAACTGTGATGCACAAAGCATATTTTCTTGCTGGGAGTGGTGCCAACTCATGTTCATGGAAAGTAATCGCCGGCTGGCTGCTAGCAGGCGTTAAAACCGTGACTATCTGCTCAACTGGAATGTCCTCATTGACCATCACCTTTTGCAGATATTCTTTCAATGCTAACTGATGAGTGGTGGACCGTTTGACCAATTCCAGGATTGAAATCCTTGCTGGAGTCCGGTCCAAATGCTTTAACAAATCATATTCAGTGCCCGGCACGGACCCTTGTTCTTGCTCTTGCTCTTGCGGCCCCTGCACAGGCTCTAGCTCTCTTTGTGGAAAAATACGGTGGAAAATCCGTCCACTGCGGAGCGGTGCCATGCCTTGTAGTGCCTCTGTCGGGGCAAGTGTGGGAGGAGGATTAGAAGAAGAAGAAGGTGTGTTGGTGTTAAGAAGTGGTGGAGTGGGAGTTCCCGCAGAGGGAATCCCTGTAGAGGGTGCTGGTGCCCTGGTAGGAGGCGTAGAGGTAGAAAGGGATACCCGAATGCGGGGGGAATTGGTGGGGGTGGAATGAGAAGGGTTCTGGGTACAAAAGGTGGCGGAACCGATGGTGGGGGGATCCTTGCCGGTAAAGGAGTAGTGATGGCGGGCGCAGTGGGTGTTGGTGATGGGCGGATGAGGAGTGGCCTAGATGGCAATGGTGAAGGGTTGGTGGTGGATGGTTTTTGTGGTGGCGTAGGCTGTGGAGGTGGTATACGTGTAAGAAGGGGGCGAACCGGCAAGGTCGGAGAATAGGCGGGGGTAGGTGGGTTAACGGTGCGCAGAAGGGATCGGCCCAATTGAGGAGTAGAAGAAGAAGAATGGGTGCGCAAGAGGCGCGGAGGTTGATTTTGATTGTGATAAAGTGCCCCGACAGAGGCGTTTTCTTCATGCCATCCCTGCCCTCTCTCCACCTCATAGAGAGACGTGACAGGGTTTACGTGCTGGTTTGGCGGGTGCTCCGGCAGTGGATTGTGGACAATCCCCATATCATGCTGAGGCGCTGGAGCTTGTTGTTGCTGCTGTGGAGCTGGTTGCTGTGGCTGCTGAGCTTGTTGCTGCCGAGGAGCCCTTCTTTCTTTCATGGTAGCGATGAATTGTCTCATCTCATCCCAATTGATGTCACCCTGGTCATTTAGATCATAAATGTAATCTCTGAAGTGGAAGCAACGATCAAGGTTGTGACCAGGTGCACGATGGAAAGCACAGTAACGGGATGTGTCAACATTAGCGGGCCACGCTGTCCTTTCCCTTGGTAACATGAGCAAATTGGCGGCCATTAAAGCATTGAAAATATCTGGGAGACTTTCTGGTAGTGGAGGATAGTGGTCCCTTTTGGGGCCAAGCGGTGGTCTCCGTTGTTGTTGGTCGTAGTTGGTAGGTGGTGGTATCTGGTGGTACTGTTGTGGAGCTGGAGGGTTAGCGCGGTGCACTTGGTTCGGCGGTGAAGCAAAGGAATGTTGGGGTGCGAATTGGCATTGTGGAGTGGAGTTGAAATGGGGGTTTTGTTGTGGAGGTGGGTTAGGTCGTGGGTTAGCTTGGTGGTGTGGGTGGCCAACTACACCAACCTGCTCATTTGTAATGGTGCCCTCAGTCGTGGGCCCACTGTTGTTGATATTGGTGGTTTTTTTGAATAGCCGTGGCTTCGGCTCAAACATGCCCATAATGGGCGAATCCTTCATCTGTGTCTGAATATAACGAGCCCTCTCATAGAGCTCCTCCATGGTAGTTAACCGGTTCATGGCCAGTATGTGTCGGAACTGAGGAGTGGCATTGGAGATAATCATCTTGACTTGTTCCGGTTCCGACAGTGTCTCTTTCAACTTTTCGGCCATAGACCGCCATCTATCAGCAAAGATTATGAAGTCCTCCTCGGGCTTCATCTTTTCTGCGACCAGATCTGTGAGCGAAAGGGATGGTCCGACCCGGTCTCTATATTTTTGCAAGAACTTTCTTTGAACAATATCGAAGTCGTCGGCATCAGCGGAGTCTAGTGAATAAAACCATTCAAGGGCTGGCCCCTCCAGAGATCTCCTGAATAAATAGGCCAAAGAGGCCTTGTTGTCTTGCCAGAAGGAGGTCTCGTACATAAAGTCCTTTAGATGAATAAAAGGATTACCAGTCCCATTATATCGCAGGAAGTTTGGCATCTCGGACGGTGGTAAGTGGAAGACTGGCAGTGTAGGGAGCGAGATTTCCGGGGCATTCTTAGCCGTGGTGACCTTCTTTAGTTGCTCCTCCATGCTGGCCAACTTCTGAAGCAATAGAACATTAGTGTCGGACTCGACTGGGGCCGGATTTTGAATAAAGGAATGCGGTATAGGCGTGCGTAGAATTCGGGGAGGTTGGAGAAATTGGTGCCTAACCGCAGAATGACTCGCCTGTTGGGCCGGCATGGCCGCGCTGGGCGTTGGTGGACGGGAAGGAGGTTTATGCAAGACCGCCTGGTCATTAACGGGGTGATGGCCACTCTCGGCCGGAGGGGGATTAGAAGATGAAGAGGGAACCGACTTCCCTTTCAAAGCGGCCTGAATAGCCTGCCGCTGGGAATCGTCTAACTGAGATAAGGCATTAATTAAATCTGTGACATTGAGAGATGGGGAAGGGTTCCCCGAAGTGTTGGAAGGCACAGTTTGGGAGGAAGGCGCAACCTCCTGAGGAGTGGCATCAACCACATGGATTTGAGGATGATGGGACTGAGGAGGAGGGTAATTTCCCTCATAATAGATGGAATCCTGGAGGGGGGTCTCATATTGACCAAAGACATTCTCATCCTCATCATCATAAGAATACCCGTAGCCTGCCATGTTGATGATCTTACCTGAACGGAGTTTCATTTTTAAGAGGAGAGACAACTTTACAAAGGTACTATCAAACAAACAACCACTCAATCCAAACAAGTCAAATCAACCCAAGCAAGTGTATGCAACCAAGTTGAGATGAACGCAAGGTATTAGTGTTACGCTTGAGATTAGAGTGGATTAAATCGCTGAATAGTTCACTCTTGTTTGCAATGTGGGACCTAGTTGATCCAAGTGTAACCTCCGGGTCAACTAAATTCTTTCTCTCTCTTTACCAACGATAGGTTCTCTATACTTCGGGTACTTCAAGGGTACAACCAGCCCGGCGTCCGTGAGGGAATCCATGGGTGCGGGGACTTATGGAGGTCTTGGAAAAGGGATTTCTGGTCCAAAGAGACGGAATGCTCAATGGAGGGTCGTCCCGATTCCAAGAGAGGTGTGTGGAATCCTAGTGTAGAGAGAGGAGGTCTCTCAACCAAATGCCACAATATGCAAAGCAATATGATCAAATCACAGTAGTATAAGCAATATGACAACCAAGCAGACTACCACAGACAGCAACAGGAAGCAAGGTTCTGTAAAACGCAGGAAAGAGACGACCTGGGGCAGGTCGCTATCAACCAAAGCAACGACAGGGTCACTGTCGTGAATCACTGCGAGAGGCTATGAGCCAACAGCGAGTAACAAAGACACGCCTCTGGGTGAGGCGCGAAATATGAAAAGGACACCTCTTGGTAAGGGCGTCAAATCTGAAAGAGCGCCTTGAGATAAGGCGCTACGCAATAAAAGAACGCCCTGGGGCAGGGCGTGAATTCATGGATAGCGTAATAAAAAGCAGTAAAATGATGAACACATCTTGACAGAAGACGTTATACAGTAATAAGACGCCCTGGATGAAGGCGTTAAACTAAAAAGGCACCTCTGGTTGAGGCGTGAATTAAGAAAATATGAGCAATCAAAAACTGGCTGATCCCGGGGAGTGTGCAGGGTGCACAAGGGAGAGTGCCCGCGGGGCACAAGGGAGGGGTACCGTGGGTACCAAAGGGGAAAGGGCACACGTGGGTACCTAAAGGGGAAAGGGCACACGTGGGTGCCGAAGGGAAAGAGATAATCAATAGAAAAATAGTGGAGGTCCCACCGTGATCGCCAATTTGTAGATCGGATTAAAATCCACACGTTAAATAAGAGGAATAAAATGGATAACAAGATTGCATGAAAGTGGAAATATGATGCGGAGATGATAATAAACTCAAAGAAAAGCACGTGGTGCTAAGAGGAAATGTGATCGCCAGAGGGGTTACCTCAATAAGAAAAAGGGATCGCGAGTACCTGGTGAAGATTTGGATGCGGGATGGATGTGGAATTCCTCCTCCTCCTTCAATCGGCTGGCCGACAAAGGGGGGTTTCTCTTTATTGATTATCCTTGCAAAAATAAGACAATGAAACAAACGAACAAAGAGAAGTAAATCAGCCGATGTGTAGAATCAATCCCAAATGAAGAATATGATGTTGAAGAGAGAAATCGACATGCGCACCTCTTTTTTGGTTTTTTTAAACCCCTAGAGAAGAGCTAGGGAAGGGGATATGATATGATGATGGAACTTAATGCGATAAAGAAAAACTAACAGTGGGACGTATTAATGATAGTAAGATGACGCTCACAAACAAGATAAACAAAAAAAGAACCCTGCTGTCCCTGATGACAGTAAAGGGAAACCAAGGGAAGAAGATGTTGATGGGAAGAAGATGAAGCAGTGAACGCAAGCGGATGCCGAGGAAAACGGATGCAGAGGAGGAAGCGGCTGCTCCACCTGATCGCACGAAAAAAAACAACTCTGCAGCAACCATTCTATCCGCTGTATATGGGTGTTAACCCTATGACGATCGATCCAGACTCCCTTATATAAGTTTCAATCGGATGTGATCAAACAAGGGAAGATAAGAACGGGCAAGGAATATCCAGGGAAAGGATTAAAATCGAGCAAGAGTTTGAACAAGGTAGGGAACTGTGAGGGAAAGAGGAGTTTAAGCAGGACACGAAAATGGAAAACACGAGCTTGCGAAGGGCGTCAAATCAAGAATTGACGACCTACACAAAGACGTTACTCAAAACACGACCTCTATTAAGGGCGTCACTTCTTGGATTTAATTTTGGCAATAAAACTTTCTTTGTATGAAAATTATGAGAACACGCCTGAGATGAAGGCGTTAATTAAAAACACGCCCTGAGGAAGGACGTTAACCAACAATTTAAATTGATTTTGAATTTATTTTGGAACCGGATAATACCAGGAATTGACGCCCTCACATTTAGTCATCCGTTCTTGAGAAAACGCCCTAGGTAAGGTCGCTATTTAAATAACGCCCCTCCTCAGGTCGCGAATCAGAAAATGCAGGAACAAATCAAAACCACACAAAAATATAGAAAAACTTCATATTATGAACATATTGAAGTTCACTTTGGGGCGTTAACATAGTGACATGAGATTTGATCAACATAGCGTCTTTTTTGGGGTGTCTACACCGTCAGTGTATGAATGGTGCATGTTAGGATGTGATGGGAATCGACGCCGAGCATGTACATTTTATTTTGCATTTGTGTCCTTTAGTTTATTTTTATATCCATGGGAAAGTATAAGCGCAATTGTACGGCTTTGTAAGCCAATGCGTCATTCCCTTGGATTGTGTGGGTTTTTGTGCAAATGTGTAGTAGGTCCAGTTAGGGGGCCCCCTCCCCTTCCCCATTGGTCCACCTCATCCATGTGGGGCTGGTCAACCATCCTAGGTGGCCATCTAGAAGGTTTGAATGCTAATTGACCACATGGGAGACAAATGGGTTAAAATTTCAAAGGTAGGCCACCTACCTTACCTACCTAGTCAAAGGAGTGCCCCATCCATATGTAATTTATTTATTTTGAGTTTTGACCACATGGGGGATGAAAATGACATATTTTCCACGAAATTATCAGCCCCCCCACCCCTTGCTATTTTCCATATAAATCTATGTGTAGTGTCATTAGAGATTAATGAAGAAATTATGTGAAAATTACTTGAAGCAAGAAGGGTGTGCCCTCTCTCCCTCTCTCCCCTGGTGTTCTTCCTTCTCCAACCCCAAATTCTAGAGTGGTTCTATCTTCAATCCCCTCCCCTCTATCTCCGGTGATCGTTTGTGCCGCCGCCGCCGCCGCCGTTCGTGCCGCCTTCGAGCCGCCACGGGATCGTCTTCAGTTTTCTGTCCTGCTGGACAGAGGCGCAGTTCATGAATTCCTGAAGCCAGCCACGAGTTCTGATCGACTTGAAATTTTGAGGGTCGGTTCCTCTCTTCTATCCCATTCTCCAAAAACAAATCCAGGTTCAAAATCCACCGTTTCATATTTTTACCATTTCGTTCAACCCTCTATCTCAGATCTGTTCTGTCACTATCTACAGTGACAGTAGCCCTGAGTTCTCCACCGTTGACCACCCTTTTGATTTATGTTAGACCTCCCAATTTAACTGGATGTTCTGTCCATCGTCCCCTACCACCACAATTTTTCTTAAATTTTTATCATCCTTCTACCTATTTTTAATAATTCATGTTCTACCAGAGCTATAGTACTTTCAGTCAGATCTCAGATCCGACCTTCACCCAGTAAACAAATCACATAAAATCATAGACACATCCAAACGTGTCCAAACCAATTTTTCTGTCTTCCCAACTCCATTTCCAACAACTTCTATGAAGAACACAACCCCAGAGTCGGACGTCTACCTCGCAGTCAAAGGCAATCCATAGTCAAGTTCTCTACAGGTCTGAGTCTTCAGTTACTGTATAATAGGAGATTAAAAATTCCATAAGTCAAGATCCGAGCAGATCCAGGCCAGATATTTAGGCTTAGGTTGAATAACTTCAAGCTAGCTTTCCAACGGCGCTAGTCTTGTGTCGATCCGACATCGGGGCTGATCGCAGCGCCCATTCTCGCCGGAGCGCGCGCCGAAATACAGAACCGGCAGATTTCCGATCGGGTTTTCCGACCGGTGCCGAACGGAGCCGCCGGGCCTCCGGCCGGCGAACCAGCGTGCCACCATCCCAAGGAGCGACCCTCCGGGCATCCACCACTACAGCGGTGCCACCGGGTCCCACACGGCCCCTCCGGACAGTACGTGGGCCCCACCGTCACGTGTTCGGGTGTTGCCGAATCAACGCGAGAAGCCGCCCGTCAACCCGAATTCGGTCCTCCCGGACCCCATTGTGTAGCCCTTTACCTCCCTGCGTGGAGTGGGCAGCGAGTTGCATTTCTGTAATATCCGTGTATAATTGTTCCGGGAGTACGACTTCGGCCGGGTCCGTCTTCCCCACGTCGAGCGCGTGGAGGTATCGTCTTCGCTCCTACACTTGGCATTTCGCTTATTTCATATATGCTTGTTTATGCCGCTGCTAGAGAGCATGTGTAGGGATATCTAGCTCGATATATTTTCATATCACCGCTGCTGCGAGAGAGTGAGCGAGACCGTCCCGTGACCCGATCCGGGCACGAAAGTGCGAGCTGACCACCCTAGCTCTTGCCGATTTCTCAACCGCGCACGTCCGACGCTTCCCTCGTTAAGGGACGATCGCGAGCTTGTCGTGTCCGTGTCTCGTCCCGCATCAATTTGGTATCAGAGCCAGGTTGAGTCTAGGGTGTCAAAAAGAAAAAAAAAAGAGTGTCATGTACGTCTAGTCATTAGTCATTGTCTAAGTCGTATTTAGGGTCATCATTGTTTTAAAACAAACAAAAAAAAAGTGTCTTTTGGCATCGCATCCCTTTACTTGGTATATCAAAAGGTGTTGTCCGAACGTTAGGTTACGCCTATCGGAAAGACCGCACACTTGCGCGAGTGATCTTCGGATCGCTTATCTCCGCCACGTACCGAGTCTTGGTCGTCATGTTTAGGGTTGTAGTTCATTGTCTAGGTGGTTCATCTACTAGTGTCGACATGCCCACCCACTAGTCCCTAATCCCCATGGATTCCCAAACACCCGGATGGTGGAGATACTATCTCAAATGGAAGGACCACCCGAACCACCCCACGAGGCCCGAGACCCGGGACTTCTACGGGTCCGATGACCCGAGTGTCTATCTAGAATGGGAAGCCATCATGGACGATTACTTCGAGGTGTACCTTATGTACGGGCCCATGCAAGTCGATGTTGCCAAAAGGTGACTTTTTGGTGAAGCCGTCGCAACTTGGAGGAACATCAAATATTGGAGGGAGGATAGGGATCTAAGGCCCATCGAGTCATGGTGGGAAATGAAGAGAGCGCTTAGGTGGGCCTACTTGCCCCGCCCACCTACCTCCAACCACGGAGGTTATACCACTCACCCACCCCACCAACTCACCCACAACCAAGTGGGCCACACCGCTACCCAATCCCACCCCTTCACAGCCGGCCAAGCCCAACAAAGCGACCCCAATCTAGTGGCCAGCCCAAGCACCTCCAACCAACCTCCCCTTGGCACCCCCATCCCAACCCACTCAAGTACCTCCAACCGAGTGGAAGCCCCGCTTATAGCCGAGCCTAGGACCACACCTAGGTCGAGGGACGAGGAGCGAGTCCACCCCAAGGTCCCTACTCCAACCCGCTCCTTTGAGGAATGCAAGAAAATGATTTCGGATTTGTTGGAAAGGATAAGTGCTTCTTCACCTCTCATAGGTGCTCCATCACCACCCACTCCTTCCGAACTCTATTCGAAACCTTCTTCTTTGGAGCTACCAAAGCCCGAGCCACCCGTGTTTCTTACGGGAACACTTTATATAGCCGAGCCACTTCTTAGTTGGCTCAAGGATGGCTTGGTCCCACATCCTTTTCCATCCATGGACCCCATCCTACCTATAGTGCCGGTCAACTCATTCCATACCACATTTCGATCTCGTCACCATGTTGATACGTTGGATGATCTTGTCATGGGATTAGATTTACAATGGGAGTTGACGCATCTTTTGACCCGAGGCTTTGACCAACCCGCTAGTCTTAGCTTCACCCATCCGGCCTTCGGGTCCATTACCTCCGAGTGCACCGTGGGTTGTGTCACCACGGAGGTTCTTCTACTTCTCCCACTACCGGACGAGCCCGAATTCATACCCTTTTGTCCGAGGGAGGAATCATACTTCTTTCCTATGATCCCCGTCCCACCCGTCACAATTCAAGAAGGTGACTATCCACACCTTCAAAACTTCTACACGTAGGACCGTGACTTGTGGGAACCCACCATAAGGGGTCATACCTTCTTTGATCCCTTTGACCCACTCCCTAGTGGATCCTTAGACCCTCCACATTCGCTTCACTTCTTCGAGGGAGTCCGCTACCACACCCCTTCCCCACGGGCCGGGTCATCTATGCCCACCAAGTCCGTACCCTTACAAGATACACCATCATCTAGGGGAGATACTCTTGGCCCTCCCACATCCACATCCCATATGCATGCATGGCCCACCTTAGGAGGTCTAGGATTTTCGCATGATGTCAATTACCGGTTACGTCAGATGCATGCATGGCACACATTCGGGTGTCCTGGTCCGCCGTCACCCATGTACGGGTCGGACTAACATTAGGTATGTCTAGGGTCATATATGAGTCGGTATTGTCTCTTCTTTGTGTGGTTTGTTTGCATGATTTGTGTGTCGTTTATTTGTCTGCATGTGTCTTGTGCAAGCTCGTTGTCTTTCTCTTATGAGTAAGAAGCGAGTGGACTCACTTGATGAGTATGGGATCGGTTCCACATCTATACCCGGATCAGTCACCTATAGGGACACTAGTGAGTCTTCGAGCTGTTTTCTTCCCTTTTGAGAGTGCCCCTTCGGAGTGATCACCTTTAGCCCATAGCAGTTCGCATATTGAGTATATATGGAATGAGCAGGTAACGATCATTTGGAGCGGAGCATAACCGCGCTACTTGGCACGGTGACGGATCCGCCGGAGTACTCGAGCATCCATACCCCTACTCGACGGGGTCGAGTTCCTCCCACCCGGGGAGAGTTGATGGGAATCGACGCCGAGCATGTACATTTTATTTTGCATTTGTGTCCTTTAGTTTATTTTTATATCCATGGGAAAGTATAAGCGCAATTGTACGGCTTTGTAAGCCAATGCGTCATTCCCTTGGATTGTGTGGGTTTTTGTGCAAATGTGTAGTAGGTCCAGTTAGGGGGCCCCCTCCCCTTCCCCATTGGTCCACCTCATCCATGTGGGGCTGGTCAACCATCCTAGGTGGCCATCTAGAAGGTTTGAATGCTAATTGACCACATGGGAGACAAATGGGTTAAAATTTCAAAGGTAGGCCACCTACCTTACCTACCTAGTCAAAGGAGTGCCCCATCCATATGTAATTTATTTATTTTGAGTTTTGACCACATGGGGGATGAAAATGACATATTTCCCACGAAATTATCAGCCCCCCACCCCTTGCTATTTTCTATATAAACCTATGTATCGTGTCATTAGAGATTAATGAAGAAATTATGTGAAAATTGCTTGAAGCAAGAAGGGTGTGCCCTCTCTCCCTCTCTCCCCTGGTGTTCTTCCTTCTCCAACCCCAAATTCTAGAGTGGTTCTATCTTCAATCCCCTCCCCTCTATCTCCGGTGATCGTTTGTGCCGCCGCCACCGCCGTTCGTGCCGCCTTCGAGCCGCCACGGGATCGTCTTCGGTTTTCTGTCCTGCTGGACAGAGGTGCAGTTCGTGAATTCCTGAAGCCAGGAACGAGTTCTGATCGACTTGACATTTTGAGGGTTGGTTCCTATCTTCTATCCCATTCTTCACAAAAAACTCCAAGTTCAAAAGCCACCGTTTTCTATTTTTACCATTTCGTTCAACCCTCTATCTCAGATCTGTTCTGTCACTATCTACAGTGACAGTAGCCCTGAGTTCTCCACCTTTGACTACCCTTTTGATTTATGTTAGACCTCCCAATTTAACTGGGTGTTCTGTCCATCGTCCCCTACCACCACAATTTTTCTTAAATTTTTATCATCCTTCTACCTATTTTTAATAATTCATGTTCTACCTGAGCTACAGTACTTTCAGTCAGATCCCAGATCCGACCTTCGTCCAGTAAACAAATCACATAAAATCATAGATACATCCAAATGTGTCCAAACCACTTTTTCTGTCTTCCCAACTCCATTTCCAACAACTTCTCTGAAGAACACAACCCCAGAGTCGGACGTCTACCTCACAGTCAAAGGCAATCCATAGTCAAGTTCTCTGCAGGTCTGAGTCTTCGGTTACTGTACAACAGGAGATTAAAAATTCCATAAGTCAAGATCCGAGCAGATCCAGGCCAGATCTTTGGGCCTAGGTTGAAGAACTTCAAGCTAGCTTTCCAACGGCGCCAGTCTCGTGTCGATCCGACATCGGGGCTGATCGCAGCGCCCATTCTCGCCGGAGCGCGCGCCGAAATACAGAACCGGCAGATTTTCGATCGGGTTTTCCGACCGGTGCCGAACGGAGCCGCCGGGCCTCCGGCCGGCGAACCAGCGTGCCGCCATCCCAAGGAGCGACCCTCCGGGCATCCACCACTACAGCGGTGCCACCGGGTCCCACATGGCCCCTCCGGACAGCACGTGGGCCCCACCGTCACGTGTTCGGGTGTTGCCGAATCAACGCGAGAAGCCGCCCGTCAACCCGAATTCGGTCCTCCCGGACCCCATTGTGTAGCCCTTTACCACCCTTCGTGGAGTGGGCAGTGAGTTGCATTTCTGTAATATCCGTGTATAATTGTTCCGGGAGTACGACTTCGGCCGGGTCCGTCTTCCCCACGCCGAGCACGTGGAGGTATCGTCTTCGCTCCTACACTTGGCATTTCGCTTATTTCATATATGCTTGTTTATGCCGCTGCTAGAGAGCATGTGTAGGGATATCTAGCTCGATATATTTTCATATCACCGCTGCTGCGAGAGAGTGAGCGAGACCGTCCCGTGGCCCGATCCGGGCACGAAAGTGCGAGCCGACCACCCTAGCTCTTGCCGATTTCTCAACCGCGCACGTCCGACGCTTCCCTCGTTAAGGGACGATCGCGAGCTTGTCGTGTCCATGTCTCGTCCCGCATCAGGATGTCTAGGATTCCATTCCACCAATATTAGGTTGCGTCGTGTGTATGCAAGCCACACATTTGGATGTCCTGGTCCACCATTGGATATGTATGGGTCAGACTAACAGTAGGTTTGTCTAGGGTCTTGTGTGAGTCGGTGTTTTTCTTTATTTGTTTAGTTTGTTAGGAGTCTATACATACATTTGTCTGTTAGGAGTCTGCATACGTTGCATCGAGTCAGTCTAATGCACGCTCGCGGCGTCAGTCTCTTTCGAGTGTGATGCTAGTCGGATCTTAGGCGTACGTTGTAGACTTGCCGAAATTTGGGATCAGCTCTACCACAATGTCTCGGATCGCACCCCTTACTCGACGGGGTCGAGTTTCTCTCACCCGGGGAGAATTGATAGCGACATAAAAGCAAGACCACTAATTTTTTTATTTTACATTTATACCCTTGTGATAATTGGGTTTGTAATTGTATGGTAATTATAAGTCAATATGTTAGTCCTTAGAAATCTTTGGGTATCTTTGCAAAAGGCCTTTGGGTTTCTATGTAAAATGCCAGTAGGTCTAGCAGGGTCCCCCACCCTCTTTCCCATTGGTCCACCTAGGTTCTAGGGCCCACATGGGCTGGTCTTTGGTCCATGGGAGAAGGTTGACCAAGAGGTAAATTCCAATTTGCCTCCCTTGGTCCAAGGGGCGCCCCCCCTTTATATTTTTTTATTTTGGTCATTTTGACAAAATGAGAGATTAATATCCTATCCCCCATTTGCCCCTCCCTAACCCTAGATCAGAGGTTAGTTTAGGACTTTTAGTTAATCTTATAAAACCCTTGTATTTTGTGAATTCCATTGCAATTAATGAAGAAAAATTCTATTTTTTTGCTCAGGAAGGCCAAGGGCGTAGCCCTCTCTCTCTATCCACCCCCTTGTAGTTGTGAAGGCTGATATTCTGAGGTGTGAAGCCTCCCCATCAACCCCTCTCTGAGTGAGAAGCTCAGCACCACCGCCGCCGCCGCCATCGAGCCGCCATCGCACCACCACCGCCTCGCCGTCAAAATTCTATCCACCCCTGGACAGCAAGCTATTGCCCGATTTTTATCTCCCCATCAAGAGATTTGATCAAGCTCAAATTTTGAGGGTGAGTTTCCCACAAAATTCCCCCTCTCCAAATTTTTTTTCAGGTTATTCCTCTATCGTTTAATCCCTGTTTTATCATAGTCTTCCCTGGTCTACATAATCTGTCCATGTGCAGATCTGTGTTCCAGCAAGCCATATCTTCACCCTTTCCCCCTCTTCCCAATTTTAGATCGATCTAAAATTTGGATTGGAATTTTTGTACACCGAAGCCTTCTTCCACAATTTTTTTCA
This sequence comes from Amorphophallus konjac, assembly GCA_022559845.1. Taxonomy (NCBI): domain Eukaryota; kingdom Viridiplantae; phylum Streptophyta; class Magnoliopsida; order Alismatales; family Araceae; genus Amorphophallus; species Amorphophallus konjac. Next base: position 315,953,181 of record CM040118.1, read on the forward strand.
TGATTTTATGAGTTTGTTTGTCTATCCAAAAATCCACTGCAAAATCTGAAATCTGTTCTGTCTCTTCCATTCCAGATCCGACCACCACTAGCCATAAAATATATTTCCCCTGTCAAACCACCTCAGAAAAATACACAAAAATTATTTCGTGTTCCTTAATTCCGCATCTATCATCCATAAAAATTTCAAGCCATTGTTTATGCCTTGATCAACGTGCATCATCAGGCAGATCTGAATCTGCCCAGTGAGATCTGAGCTGAGGAGTCAGCCTGTTCATAAATACCCCACGAAAAACCCAGTACTAGAAAAATTCTTGTAATAGCCTATGTTCGTGGATATCTGAAAGGGCTTCGTAACGACGCCAGTTTTGCGTCAATCCGACATCGGAGTTGACCGCAGCAATTTTTACCGTTGGGTCGCGTGGTTCTGAAACTGCAACCCATGCTCGGGACATCAACCTGCAACACCCGACGAGCTGAGCCGCCCCGCCTTCCACAAGGCATTCCAGCTCGACTGCCTTCCAGGAAGCGATCCTCTAGGAGTCCCCCTCGCAACGGGACCAAGCCCGCCCCAGTCGACCGTCCGAGCAGAACGTTGTCCCCATAACCGTTAGCCCACGCCGTCAGGACAGCACCGACGGAGCGGTCCACATTGCTGCCCGTCAACCCAAGTTCGCTATTCTCGGGTTATTGTTGTCACCATTTACCTCCCTGCGTGGATTGGGCAATAAAAGTCTTGCTGTAATTAAGATTTACCATTGTACCGGGAATACTAGTCTTGGCCGGGGTCGCCTTCTGTGGACGCACTTTTTTTTTTACCTGTTATTCTCTTGTTGGTTTATTCGTTTATTGAGTGCGTGGGCGTGCCAGTCACCGGAGTGACAATTTATTCAGGCTCCGAAGAGCCCATGGTGCGCTCGATCTGACTTCGTCAGACGATTGTGTGGTTCGTGTCGGGACCAAAACCCGCCGCGCCATAAAGGTTACGGCGTCATTTACATCCCCCATACGAGGGAGCATCCTTGATTAATCACCGAGATTTAGGGCCTCATGGCCAAGAGATTAATTGCATGAAAAGTCGATTAGGAGGTATCGAAGTCCCCGTATGAGGGTGAGAAGAAAGCGTTCGCGGTCATGTCGGTCATGTGCTGACCATCTAATATTCGGAGGAATGTCTGGCTCGGGAAAAGCGTGATCGTTGCGGGAAGACCGAAGCATATGTATGCCAGGATATGGCAATTTGCTGTTCAGAAGAACGGAAAACGTTTGGCTAAACCTCGGTTAGAGCGATCGGAAATCGGTAAATCTGTTGGCCCGGTGCAAGAGCAAGCTGCGACCATACTGCGGTGGGCCCCCCCCCCCCCCCCCCCCCCCCCCGCGATCGAAACAAGACTTGCATGAGCGTCATTAATATTTCCGGTGCCAAGGGGCAACGAGGGAATATCCCTTGAATCGGCTGAAAAACCCTGTGTCTAGGGAAGCGGACGTTCGAAACGTGTCGGTCATTCGAGAGACCGTTTAATATTCGGACAGGAGTCCGGTATTGGGAATATCGTAATCGTCACGGGAGGACCTGGAACATATGTATGCCAGGATACGACAAATATATATCATTCCGAGACACTGAAAACATTCGAATAAATCTCGGTTCGTGTAGCAGGAAACCAGCGAGTTTATTGGCCCGGTGCGAGATCGAGTCGGGACCATACCGGGGGCGCCTCCCGCGGTCCAGATGGGGATTGCGTGGGCATCATTAATGTTCTCGGTGCCGGAGGGCAGCGAGGAAGAGTCCCGGGACTAGATTCTAAAACTGAAAATGTGTTCAAAGGGAGCGGGCTGTAGACCGAGGATATGAGCCAGATGATAACCATGATCGGGACAGGCCCGAGGTCTGAGTGTGGCCCACGGAGGTCTTATTGATATTCCCATGGAAGGAGTCCGGGGGTGGCGAGAGCCGTCTCGTTCTAATTCAGATTCCGTCGGTCACATGCCGACCATTTCATGTTCGGGCAAGGGCCCATATTGAAAGTGCGACGCGGGCGGGAACAACCCCGTACAAATGTATGCCGAGTTTACGGCAATTTCGATGAAAGGGTGGGAACGAATCCCGATAGAGAACGGGTCGGAATTGATGAGCCATTGGTCCGGAGCAATGCCAGCTCACAACCATATCGGGGTAGGAGCCACCGGCTATGCAGGTCGCTCACGGGCCTTTTCATGTTCGGACGTAGGTCCGTAATAAGAACGCGACGGGAATCGAGGTGAATCCGTTCAAATGTCTGCCGAACGTGCGGCAATTTTAGTAGTGGCTCGGAAGGGATCCGGCCTGAGAAACGAGTCCGGTTCAATCGGAATGTTGGCCCGAGGCGAGGTCGGGTCATGGCCAGTTCGGGATGATTCCCAAGGCTCAGGCCCAACCTGGGAGGGCGACAAAGGGGTCAAAGGGAAGATGTTAGGCTCGTAGGGCTCTAGGAGAGGAAGGAACAAGCTTCCCATTTGGGCTAAAGACCAAATGTGGAATCCGGGCCCTCAGAGGGGAAGAACATCGACACATAGAATCCACGAACACCGAGAAGATAGCAGGGGAAATGCACAACACACCACACGGAGTTTGATAGATTGAGGGAGGCCACAAGAGACCCAAAAGAAGAGGGGAGACTTTCATTCATAAAGAAAAATGACCGTGACCGTCCATACACATTGTGATATACATCAAGGCCGAAGCCACAGAAGAGGGGAGAAGAAGAAAAGGAAGAACATGGAGAGGAAATAGGAGGGGAGCTGGGGTCGGGCAGAGGCGATGGCTCCCTGCTCTTCCCTACTCCCCCTGCTACACAGGCCCTCTCTCTCTCTCTCTCTTTCTCTTACTCTCTCTCTTTTCTCTGGCCTCCAGGAAGTCTTCAATGCCGAGGCCGCAGCTTCTTCCTCTTCTGTCTTCCCCCGGTGGCAGGCTCTATTCGTCTCTGTGGGTATGCCCTCTACCTCTCTGTCCTCCTGTGGTCGCTGGAGAAGAGGGGGTTTTTATACTCCCAGTGGCGGGAGCCTTCGAACACGAACGGCAGAGGCAGGAAGTGACGGGCATTGAATGGGGATTTGACTTTCTCCGTCCTCGGTGGCAGGAGGTAGCCTGCGTGCCTTCATCTCCGGTTGACACGTCAGACAACCCACTGCGCGCCAGAGATCTCTAGGGCATGGGCTTTAGATTTCTTCTGCCGGACCGGGTGGCAAGGCGTGCCGCTGAGAAGCCAGAAGGCTGTGCCGTTGGAAGACCCAAGAAGTGTGCTGTTGGAAGGCTGAAAAAGTGTGCCGTTGGAAGGCTGAAAAGGTGTGCCGTTGAAGGGCACAAGATAGTGTGCCGTGGAAGGCTAAAAAAGTGTGCCGTTGGAAGGCTGAAAAAGTGTGCCGTTGAAGGGCACAAGAGGGTGTGCCGTGGAAGGCTAAAAAAGTGTGCCGTTGGAAGGCTGAAAAAGTGTGTCGTTGAAGGGCACAAGAGGGTGTGCCGTGGAAGGCTAAAGAGGGTGTGCCGCTGGGGGCTGAAGAAGCGTGATGTTGAGGGGCTGGCAAAGTGTGCCGGCCAAGGGGTGTTTGTACTGCACCGGGTGAGGGCAAGGCCGAAATAGTATCTGAGATGTTATTCTGCAGGCCAAGGCTTCAGTTGTTAGAATTCCAGGATGAACCACGAGAAACGCGTACGTCAGTAGTATTCTCCAGTACACCCCATTGAGCAGGTAATGCAACCAAACCAATTCCTATAATCAATCTCATTGTTGGAAGAAATCCTTTTCATCTGCTTAGACTGAAACATAAGGCTACTCCAGTTAGTAGGATTCTGGATCTGGGCTGTCTGAGTGCATACCCATAGATGTATCAGCGGAACCAATGGAATTGGGTTCCCGATTCATTTCATGGTTCCTTGCTCCGTTTTTGGAAGCTGACACATCGTTGGGATAAAACCCTCCAGACTGAGACAAGTGATATGGCTGGAGGCTCCGCCGAATGGGACTGGAAAGAGCATTTGTGAAAACTGTGTTCTTATTTTGATCAACTTGACCACTCCGAGGGCCATGCGCAGGTTGTGCCTGCCCAAATAATGTAGTGGAACTTTAGAGATTTGAGCCTGCGAGGTGCATGGCAGGTTGAGAATGCTGGTGCTGGAATTGTAATCTTGGTGACATTGATGCCTCCTCTCCACCGTAATCAAACTCATTCTGCAGGTAAGCAACTATGTCAGCCGCTGTCAACCTCGATCCTTCTGCTTGCTGACTCAAGCTCCAATTGTGCACACTCTATACCGGCCTGGGAGGTGACCCTCTGCTGGTTCATGGCCTGCGTGTAGAGCTGGAGGCTGATAGTTTGGCGAAGTCCGGCTGGCTTCGGCGCGACCGTGCTGTGCCCTGGGGGTCACACACAGTGTCCGGTGTGTTTGCCGCCACTGTGCCGGAAAGGGCTAGCAGCGAGCGTGCCGGGCGGAACACCCTGAAGGTGTACCGGCCAAGGGTCGCTTGAGGCGTGTCGGGTGAGGCCAGCAGCGAGCGTGCCGGGAGAGGCCTCTTACAGGTGGGTGCACGGGTTAAGGTGCTTCGAGAGTGCACCGGATGAGGGAGCTTCCCACCGTTGTTAGACGTGCAACTCGTCCTCTGCTGTAGTTGCCGGTCCCAGTGATGACATGTAAGACATTTTGTCTTCCTTGAAACAAGGCCTGCTGTTTGCCCGGTGGTCCTTCATATCGGTGCTTGAGCTTTGAAGTTCCATTTCCTGTTTGCAAAGGTCGTTTGTCATCGTCGCTTTCAGATGTGCCTTAACCTCCTCCTCATTTACCTCAATATCACCTCCTCACACAAGGATTCACTGCAATTTCCTTCACACACGATCGGAATTTTACAGAGTCCAAAGTTCTTCACTCTGATTCACAAACCTTTGCCTGTCGTGAGGAGACGAATAATCAATACTAGGACCAACCGGTATGATCCCGTAGGGATTGATAGAAGGGTGGCTTCCGTAATAATGCCTTTTGATATGCTCCATGTTAACTGTGCTGCTTATTCCAGGGATTTGATAAATGTCTTTGGTATGGTTGAATAGATTTGGATACTCTCGTAAGAGACTTTTGTTGCAGTTGAAATGTACAGTATAAACCTCATCAAACCTCACAAGAGTGACAAATAGACGGATATCACCTGCTAAGGATTTCTTTACATTTGTCCATAGCTTCATATAACCTTTTCACAGCCTCATCACAGGGTCCTTGCTTTCTGGCGAATCCACATTTGTATACACCACTGTTTATTGCATCATATATTCATTTATTAATCTCATTGATTTGGGCTTGCAACTGACGTGGGTACAAGTCCATTACAGCATTTTCTGCTATGTCATTAAATTCAGTGTTCAACATCTGTATTATCTCGGCACTCTCATTGTTCACAATTGTGTTGTTTTTCTTGTTCCGTAAAACATGTACAGTATATTTGCCAGAGTAGCTTGCACTAGCAAGCTCATAAAGTTCCTTGATGCCCTTAGCTCCATCCAGTGGGTCAGGTTCAGCTCCCGGCTCTTCCATACTAGAACTAGGAAATACCCATCCAAAATGTCCGTCGCCCTCCTTTGTTCTTTCCCAGATGGGTTTGACGGCTGTGTAACTGATAGCACTGTCAAGCCCCTTAAGCTTCAAAAATGCAAGGCATCTGGATGCCCGAGGACATGCATAAGAAAAATATAGATGGTATCTTCCAGCTTCGGCAGGGAAAGGGGATGTTTTATCTCGTGAAATGTTGTTTCGAAAAGTTGATGGAGTTCGGTTAAAAGCACCTGACTCTGACATCTCATCCAGTGCTGACCTTGCCATTGGAAATATCTGCACGGCAGAGGAGGAGGGGAGTGTCATCCGGTGCGGTGGTTGGTCATCCGGCACAGTGGTGTTCCGGGTGGAGCGGGAGTGTGCCGTGGTGCGGCTGCTGGAGGTGTGCCGCTCACAGGGCAGCGGGGGTGCACCGGGTGCGGCTGCTGGAGGTGTCCGTTCCGACGCGGGGGGTGTGCCGGGTGAGGAGTGTGCCGCGGAGGGAGGTGGTTGGAGTGTGCCGGCCGTGGAACGAGAGAGAGAGAAATAACAGGAGAGAAATGGAGAGAAAGAGAGAGATAGAGAGAGAGAGGGGGTGAACCCTCCCCTCTTGTTTTATTAATATACATATATATATATAATTTATTATCATTATTATTTTCTTTCTCCTTCTTTTCTTTTTCTTTCTTTCTTCTCTTTTTTTTTCTTTTCTTCTTTCTTCTTCTTTTTTTTTTTGGGTGTCCACAAATGCCCCCCACCCGTGGGTGACGCGAGCGAAGGATGAGCAAAGCGGGACGCGCATGTGCAGCCCGTCAGAGAGATTGATCATGATAAGGAGAGCGGGTCCACAGACCGAGGTTGAGATTGAGAAACTAAATCACATGGGCCAGAATTGGGCAGCAGGCTATGGGAGCCGAAGTTGAGATCGGGCCGCTAGAGCCCGGAGATATCAAAAGCGCGGTGGGACGAGGAGAAGAGTTTGTTCATTTAATGATCTGGACAGAAAGTCCGAATCTGGCGGGTTATTCGTCACCCGAAGGGACGGAGAGAAGAGTTTGTTGATTCAAAAGAGATGTTCGTCGCCCGAAGGGACAAAGAGATGGTCAAGTCGTTGACACAGGCCAGTGTCAGCACAAGGAAAGAGGGTTGATTCCTCACCCGAAAGGCAGGCTCAGGCCAAGGTGGTAGGGTATTTTGTTCTTTGTTGTGCCGGGGGTACTCGCCATGAAACCCGAACTGGGAAAGTGGGCCACAAGGGCCAAAATCGGGACAGCGGGCTACAGCAGCCGAAGTTAGAAGAGCAGGCCCGAAGGCTGCAATTGGGGCCACGAGGGTTGAGGGATGTTGGGAAGCAGGCTGTAAAAGTTGAAATTGAGAAGCAGACTATGGAAGTCGAAGTTAAGAGATTAGCAATCCGTGAGGGCGGGAAGTAAGCCGTGAGGGCCAAGGTTGGGCTCTGCGAGCCAAAACTGGGAAAGCAGGCTGTGATAGGCAAGATTGATTTTTTTTGATTTTTTTTTATTTATTTCTGTTATCCAAGCATGCAAGCAGGCGTCAGCAGTCATAACACAAATATACATAAGGTATCTTCCTCTATAGAGGATGGGATAAGGACATCACCCATAATTCGTAGACACGGCACGGGCCACAAGGCATAATTGAGGGGTGGTGCCCCCGTCAAGAGGATGTCGCACGTCTTGCATGCATAGCCTAAATTCACGCATTTCACCCGAGATAATTCTCTGTGGCGTGGCAGTGCAAATGTGTGAACAAAGAACCCTAACCATAGGGATATGCAGGTTTTCTTGGTGACACTCGAGGATCACTCTAGCGCCTACACATTAGTTCCAGGCTTTCGACTTTCGGTAGCTTCACACAGCCCCCATTTGTTTATTTTGATAGCGGATTTCACCGTTCGGCGTGAGTCTCCTCATGTGTCTCAATGGGGATTCCTAGCTACTAGGATTCATCCTTATTATAATTCTATTACGGATTCCACCGTTTGGCGCGAGTCTCCTCATGTGTCTCAATGGGGATTCCCGGCTACTAGGATTCGTCCTTATTATAATTCGCTTCACCATTTCACGCGAGTCTCCTCATGTGTCTCAATGGGGATTCCCGGCTACTAGGATTCGTCCTTATTATAATTCGCTTCACCATTTCGCACGAGTCTCCTCATGTGTCTCAATGGGGATTCCCGGCTACTCGGATTCACGTGTATCTCTTTTTTTTCTCCTTTTTCTTACAGTGGGGGTAGGCAGCTTTTTCCTCACGATTACCTTTCACGCGAGTGCAGGAATTCAAGCATCCGTAGAGTGCTAAGAAGAATGTCGGGCAATCCCTGTAGTCGAAGGCCATTGAACACATTAAGTGCGAAGCATAGGAGTGTTGCCTCGGATTTATTTTGTGAGTTGGACTTAGCAATTTAGCCATGACTCTTCCCATTGATGTGTGCACCTGCCATAATTGGGTTCCCTTTGAGCGTATGCCGTGACGCGCGTGCATCCGGAATCGAGGCATTATTATTTAGCAAGGAAACATGGTCCTAGAAAATTCAAAGGAAGTGTCTTATTTTATATTATAAGCAAACATGCAAATAAGGTAGCCAAGCATCAGAAAACTCCTTTTTTGTTCGTTTCTTGTTTATTCTTCCTTTTCTTTTTTGCGTAAGAACATATAGTTGTTAATGTATAAATGTAGTGGTAGTAAATGTATTAGGGAAGCAGACCACGAAGGGCCAAAATAAAATTAGGGAAGCGGGCTGCAAGAGCCGAAGTTGGGAAGCAGACTGCAAGAGCCAGAATTACAGGAAGCAGGCTGCAGGAGCTGAAGTTGGGAAGCGGGCTGCAAGAGGCAGAGTTACAGGAATCGGGCCGTGAAGGCCGAGTTCTGGGAAGCAGGCCGTGAAAGCCGAATTCTGGGAAGCAGATTGCAAGTGCCAAAGATATTGGGAAGCGGGCCGCAAGAGCCGAAATTATGGGAAACAGGCTACTAGAGTCAAATCGGGGAAGCAGGCTACAAGAGCCAAAATTGGGAAGCGGGCTGTAGGAGCCGAAATTATGGGAAGCGGGCCGTGAAGGCCGAATTCTGGGAAGCAGGCCGTGAAGGTCGAATTCTGGAAAGCAGGCTGCAAGAGCCAAAGATATTGAGAAGCGGGCTGCAAGAGCCGAAATTATGGGAAGCGGGCCGTGAAGGCCGAATTCTGGGAAGCAGGCCGTGAAAGCCGAATTCTGGGAAGTAGGCCGTGGAGGCTAAATTCTGGGAAGCATGCTGCAAGCGCAAAAGATAATGGGAAGCGGGTTGCAAGAGCCGAAGTTATGGGAAGCGGGCCGTGAAGGCCGAATTCTGGGAAGCAGGCCGTGAAGGTCGAATTCTAGGAAGCAGGCTGCAAGAGCCAAAGATATTGGGGAGCAGGCTGCAAGAGCCAAAATTGGGAAGCATGCCACGAAGGTCAAAGGGAAGCAGGCTGCAAGAGCCAAAATTGGGACGCAGGCTGCAACAGCCGAAATTAAGAAAAGCAGGCTATGAGAGCCCAAGATCGAGGGAGCAGGCTACGGGAGCCAAAAATCAGGAAGCAGGCCACGAAGGCCAAAGGGAAGTGGGCTACAGAAGTCTAAATTGGAAAGCAGGCGACAAAGGCCAAAGTCTTAGAAGCAAGCTATAAAGCCAAAGATTGGGAAGCGGGCCGTGAAGACCGAAATCAGGAAAGCGGACTGTGAAAGCCAAAATTTGGAAGTAGGCTACAAAAGTCGAAGTTGAGAAATAGGCTGCAAGAGCCAAAAATAAGGGAAGCGGGCTATCGAAGCCAAGAGACATCAAGAGAGCAGGCCTTGTATGCCAACGGGCCTTGAGAGTAGGCTATAAAACTGAAGGATTGTTGAGAGGGGGGATTGACGAACACCGGTGACACCTCCCTTCTTTGTACTTCTGTTCATCTTTTCTCTCTTCTTCTGTGCTCTTTTCTTCTCTTCCTCTTGTTCTTCTCTTGCTCTTCCTTTCTCTTTTTTTTTCTTTCTTTTCCTCTCTTCATTTTCCTTTTTTTTTTGCATAAAGCATGGCGAATGATTCCTGCGAATGAGGGATTCAAGTCGGCTATCATACGGATAGCACTTGCAGCAAGTTGTCACCCCAAACATTTATAGACCCGGTGGGCCTTAAGTAAATCATGGTATTTCCATTTCTTCAGCGGGCTGTTAAGCTGCCCAAGTGTCCTTACAGGTTCGACGGGGCCTGTAGACGCCTAAATGACATTACAGCTCAAGGTGCCCCCAGGACGGGGGTGAATAAGTGAAGGAGCTGCTCAAAGCAAATCCCTGCACATGGTGACTTGTTCTCTTCATAAAAAGTCATGTGAATAGATGATAGCGGGGCACATGGGGCCCGAGGCACCGTTTAGTGCTTGTGTTGCTCCGACCGACGCAGAGGGGCCTTGTTAGCCGCCGCCTTGAAGACAGGCATCTGGTGAGGGCACGGTGGTTCCACCGTATACTTGCCCATTTGCAATTCACCCGAGTTAATCAGGCCTTCTATGATGTCTTTGAATATGTAACAGTCCTCAATAGAATGCCCAAGCCCTTGATGGTATAGGCAAAACTGAGGGTCCTCTTTTCTTTCTGCCTCATTCGGTCTCTTGGGCTCTGGGAGCATTACTTTGCCATATTCTTGGGCCCACTCAAAGAGAGCCCGAGTCTTGTCCTGTGGAAAGGAATAGGGTTTCATCATTTTGCCCCTCAGTGAAAAGTGCCGCTCAAAGGGCTTAGGGGAGGGAGGGCCAACCGCCTCTTTCAATTTCTTCTGTCGTTGCCCAAAGGTCTCAAGGTCAGCAGGATTTGTCTCCATTTGTACCGGTGACTCATCAATCGGCCTATGTTCACAATTCTGGACAGTAGTAGACGGGTAATGTTTTGCCAAGAGGTCTTCAACATCCGTCGCAAGATCATCCAGTTGTTCGAAGGATTTAATTTCGACGCCAATCGCCCTCAGCAGGCGGTGCATCTTCATGTTGTGCTGGCATATTTAGAGAGCATCCTGGTAATTGGGCGAATGTTTGCACCTCGCATTGAGGTCCCTCCATCGCCAAATGTAATCCGAGGCATATTCATCATTCCTCTGCTTGGTCGTATGCAGCGTTACCTGGGTGATCTCTTCTTCGGCTAGCTTTAGTTTAGCAGCACGCTCCATTCTCGACTTACTCATTATTGGCAGAGTCGAAAAGCCGCGGCTCGAGCCAGTCGGTTGTGGAAGCGGGGCCATGGATGACATGGCGCGAGATGTGCTAGCTGCCCCCTGACATGTTCGGGGAGCCAGGAGATGCGCGGGAGGCGCGTGATGAAGATGCTGCGAGGGGGTGCCCCCAGTATAATCACGTGTCATTCGGGGCTTAGCGCCGCTTTGCGAAACTTCGGGAGGTGACCCGGCCTGTCCGGGTATAGCTAGGTATAGACCCATTTCACTTAATTTTCTTCTTAGCACTTCAGTCTCCTGAAGCTTTCGATATAGTTCTGCTACCATGGCAGGGTCAGGTTGAGGGGAGCTGGAAGTGCTGCCTTCCGTCTGGATTCTGGGCGGGGCCAGCAGCGTCTCGTCATCATCGTCGGGGGAATCCCATGCTTTAGAAGTTGGCATTCTTGCCCCCATGTTCTCACGTGGAGAGGGAGTATGGTGGCGTGCCTCTCTGACGGGCGGTGGACAACATGGTTCTTCATTTCTTTCTTTAGCAGCTTGGCTCGTGCCGGGAAGGCTAGATAATGTATCGCAAGAGAGGGTAACCCCCTTCCCTTTGACCTTCAGCTTCCTCCTTTCATTCTTCTTTGCGGAAGGCCTTGGCCCTTCTGGTGGTAGCGGGTGCAAAGACACCATATTGACCGCCCTTTTAAGATCGGGCAACTAATGAGGAAGTGGAGGGTCAACCTTGTGGTCACCCATCTGGAGCTCCCCCCTCCTGATCAACCGTTCAATGGCATCTTTGAATGGATAGCAATCTTCAATGGAGTGCCCGATCATCTGATGATATGGGCAGAAGCGGGGATCGTCCTTTTTGCTAGCATCCGTCGGCCTCTTTGGCTCTGGGAGGGTGACTTTGTTGCACTGGGTGGCCCATTCAAATAAGGCCTGAGTCATCTCCTTGGGAAAGGAGTATAGCTTCTTCATTTTGGTCCGCAAGGATGGGCCCTCTTGAGGTTCATTGGGCTCAGCAGGGGAAGGGCTAACAAGCCCCTTGTCTCTATTCTTTTGGGGTTCAGACCCCTTGAAGTTGATCGTGCAAGCTTCCTTCGGCTCTTGTCGCTTATCGACAAAGCGGGCCTTCTGACTTGCAGAAGCGGGAATGTGAGGATAGCTGGAGAAGAAGGCTTCGATCTCGGCCACCACATTGTTTAGTCGATCGAAAGTCTTAACCTCGACCCCAATCATCTTTTCGACTATCTCCGGCCTCAAGTTCTGTTTGCAGATTTGGACTGCATCTTCTTGGTGTAGCGGGCGTTTGCATCTCATGCTAAGGTCTCGCCATCTTTTAATGTAATCCAGAGCAGCTTCATTATCCCTCTGCTTGGAGACATAGAGCTCAGCGATGGTCATTTCTCTTTCGGTCACATGGAACCGCTCCCAAAATTGCCGCTGCATGTCTGGCCAATCGTTGATTGCTCCAGCTGGCAAGTTGGAATACCACTCAAAAGCAAGTCCCGTCAATGAGGACCCGAAGAATTTTAATAAGTAGGACTCGTCAATCGCCATATCACCCATCACGTTGATGTAATAGGCTATATGCTCCTTTGGCGAGCCTTGTCCGTCGAATTTATCAAATTTCGGCGGCTTAGTGACGCTGGGAGGTAGCCTTTTAGCAGCATGGTGGACGGGGTACGGCACCTTGTAGGCATCGAACGAGGCATAATCGTCACCACCTCGATCTGCCAGCTTCTTTTCTATCATCTGCTCTATCATTGTTTCATTTACCCCTGTCAGGTCAGCCGGGCTCGGGCAGCATAAAGCTTGTTGGGTCATTGGTGGCATTAGCACCATTGGTTGAGGTGTAGTAGCCGTCCCCTGCAACGGGAGAGTAGGCTGTAGAGTCGAGGCCGTGCCCCCATCATGATCAAGTGACGGCTGAGAAGCCATGGTTGGAAGGGCAGCTGCATGTTCATTAGCACCTCTCTGTGAGGCTTCAAGAGGGAGCTCGACCTGCCTTGAAGCCAGAGCGTGTACATTCATGCCGCTGAGTTGTTTCCTCAGCATTTCAATTTCTTGCTGGTATCTTTGCATCATGAGCATCATGGTGGCCTGATCAGGCATGGAGGAGCTGGGAGCATGACCTTGCTCTCCCGCCGGAGCATTTGAAGCAGGCGCTGGTTCCTCGCCATCATTTCCAGTGGTGACCACATTCACAGTCACTATGATCAGATCTGCATCGGGTGTTTCAGTATGGGCTTGTGCTGTAATCACAGCCCCTTGTCTTGCGATAGCGGGTTCTAGCCCTTTAGCGAGCCTAGCGGCTTCATCATAATCCGGGGGCAGAGCCCCATAGTGGCCGACCGTTCCGGCTATGTTCCAGGAGCAAGCCTGGAGACTTCCATTCTTCTTTGCTTTTCTAGGGGATGGTCTTTGGAAAGTAGCTGGTTTCTCAAAGACAGGAATCCTTGCCCCCAGCTTGGTGTGGTGGGACACCTTCCCCGGATGGGCCTGGGTAGCCAATGCTGGCGAGGGATGAATTGGGGCTGCCACCTCAGCCTGCGCATCTTCCTTTGGTCCTGCTTGGCGGACCCTCAGAAGTTCTCCCCGGATGGCGGGGACAACATGGGCTCTCTTAGGCACCCAGATCTGCTTGAGCTTGGTTGGCTTTGGGAGCAACCGACCCCTTGTCTTGGACTCGGCACGGTCCGTCTTGATGTGGGCCAATGCTTCAAAGAGTTGCGCACTGGCACTGCGGTGATCACCCTCTCAGGTGTAATCCTGGCTTGGCAGCCATTCAAGAACAGTTGGACTCCTCCGATAAGAATGGACTTGCCCGAAGCAGATAACCGGCCGTGCAGTATGCCGCTGTTCTTCTTGGCTACCCGCCTCGCAGCCGGTGAGCACTTCCGATTGACGGAGGCACAAGGAGAAGCTTGGTGGACGTAGCAGTCCATCACATTGGTCTTGTCTAATGTCATCGTTGCAGTGGCGATGCAGTCCACCTCCTGGGTCTCCAAGCGTTCCACGAATGCGACCCCCAAGAAGTTGGGGAAGCCGACGATGGGTGGAAAGCTGCCGAACTGCATCGGCACAGCCAAGTATCCACGGGTGACATGGTTGGCAACATCAAGCGGTCCGCAAGAGACGACCATCGAGATCTCACGAATGCAGCCCTGCAATTGAAGATCAAATAATTAGTATTTTAAGAAGGGGCCATAAGGCCCTTAATCCCGGCGAAGAGATGAAGGGTGATTTTGGTCCCACCGGACGTGCCAGAATTGTGGACGCACTTTTTTTTTTACCTGTTATTCTCTTGTTGGTTTATTCATTTATTGAGTGCGTGGGCGTGCCAGTCACCGGACTGACAATTTATTCGGGCTCCGAAGAGCCCATGGTGCGCTCGATCTGACTTCGTCAGACGATTGTGTGGTTCGTGTCGGGACCAAAACCCGCCGCGCCATAAAGGTTACGGCGTCATTTACATCCCCCATACGGGGGAGCACCCTTGATTAATCGCCGAGATTCAGGGCCTCATGCCCAAGAGATTAATTGCATGAAAAGTCTATTAGGAGGTATCAAAGTCCCCGTATGAGGGTGAGAAGAAAGCGTTCGCAGTCATGTCGGTCATGTGCTGACCATCTAATATTCGGAGGAATGTCCGGCTCGGGAAAAGCGCGATCATTGCGGGAAGACCGAAGCATATGTATGCCAGGATATGGCAATTTGCTGTTCAGAAGAACGGAAAATGTTTGGCTAAACCTCGGTTAGAGCGATCGGAAACCGATAAATCTGTTGGCCCGGTGCAAGAGCAAGCTGCGACCATACTGCGGTGGGCTCCCCCGCGGTCGAAACAAGACTTGCATGAGCGTCATTAATATTTTCGGTGCCAAGGGGCAACGAGGGAATATCCCTTGAATCGACTGAAAAGCCCTGTGTCTAGGGAAGCGGACGTTCGAAACGTGTCGGTCATTCGGGAGACCGTTTAATATTCGGATGGGAGTCCGGTATTGGGAATATCGTAATCATCGCGGGAGGACCTGGAACATATGTATGCCAGGATACGACAAATATATATCATTCCGAGACACTGAAAACATTCGAATAAATCTCGGTTCGTGTAGCAGGAAACCAGCGAGTTTATTGGCCCGGTGCGAGATCGAGTCGGGACCATACCGGGGGCGCCTCCCGCGGTCCATACGGGGCTTGCGTGGGCATCATTAATGTTCTCGGTGCCGGAGGGCAGCGAGGAAGAGTCCCAGAACTAGATTCCAAAACCGAAAACGTGTTCAAAGGGAGCGGGCTGTAGACCGAGGATATGAGCCATACGATAACCATGATCGGGATAGGCCCGAGGTCTGAGTCTGGCCCACGGAGGTCTTATTGATATTCCCATGGAAGGAGTCCGGGGGTGGCGAGAGCCGTCTCGTTCTAATTCGGATTCCGTCGGTCACTTGCCGACCTTTTCATGTTCGGGCAATGGCCCATATTGAAAGTGCGACGTGGGCGGGAACAACCCCGTACAAATGTATGCCAAGTTTACGGCAATTTCGATGAAAGGGTGGGAACGAATCCCGATATAGAACGGGTCGGAATTGATGAGCCATTGGCCCGGAGCAATGCCAGTTCACAACCATATCGGGGTAGGAGCCACTGGCTATGCAGGTCGCTCACGGGCCTTTTCATGTTCGGACGTAGGTCCGTAATAAGAACGCGACGGGAATCGAGGTGAATCCGTTCAAATGTCTGCCGAACGTGCGGCAATTTTAGTAGTGGCTCGGAAGAGATCCGGCCTGAGAAACGAGTTCGGTTCAATCGGAATGTTGGCCCGAGGCGAGGTCGGGTCATGGCCAGTTCTAGATGATTCCCAAGGCTCAGGCCCAACCTGGGAGGGTGACAAAGGGGTCAAAGGGAAGATGTTAGGCTCGTAGGGCTCTAGGAGAGGAAGGAACAAGCTTCCCATTTGGGCTAAAGACCAAATGTGGAATCCGGGCCCTCAGAGGGGAAGAACATCGACACATAGAATCCACCAACGCCGAGAAGATAGCAGGGGAAATGCACAACACACCACACGCAGTTTGATAGATTGAGGGAGGCCACAAGAGACCCAAAAGAAGAGGGGAGACTTTCATTCATAAAGAAAAATGACCGTGACCGGCCATACACATTGCGATATACATCAAGGCCGAAGCCACAGAAGAGGGGAGAAGAAGAAAAGGAAGAACATGGAGAGGAAATAGGAGGGGAGCTGGGGTCGGGCAGAGGTGATGGCTCCCTACTCTTCCCTACTCCCCCTGCTACACAGGCCCTCTCTCTCTCTCTCTCTCTTACTCTCTCTCTTTTCTCTGGCTTCCAGGAAGCCTTCAATGCCGAGGCCGCAGCTTCTTCCTCTTCTCTCTTCCCCCGGTGGCAGGCTCTGTTCGTCTCTGTGGGTATGCCCTCTACCTCTCTGTCCTCCTCTGGTCGCTGGAGAAGAGGGGGTTTTTATACTCCCAGTGGTGGGAGCCTTCGAACACGAACGACAGAGGCAGGAAGTGACGGGCATTGAATGGGGATTTGACTTTCTCCGTCCTCGGTGGTAGGAGGTAGCCTGCGTGCCTTCATCTCCGGTTGACATGTCAGACAGCCCACTGCGCGCCAGAGATCTCTAGGGCATGGGCGTTAGATTTCTTCTGCCGGACCGGGTGGCAAGGCGTGTCGCTGAGAAGCCAGAAGGCTGTGCCGTTGGAAGACCCAAGAAGTGTGCCATTGGAAGGCTGAAAAAGTGTGCCGTTGGAAGGCTGAAAAGGTGTGCTGTTGAAGGGCACAAGATAGTGTGCCGTGGAAGGCTAAAAAAGTGTGCCGTTGGAAGGCTGAAAAAGTGTGCCGTTGAAGGGCACAAGAGGGTGTGCCGTGGAAGGCTAAAGAGGGTGTGCCGCTGGGGGGCTGAAGAAGCGTGATGTTGAGGGGCTGGCAAAGTGTGCCGGCCAAGGGGTGTTTGTACTGCACCGGGTGAGGGCAAGGCCAAAATAGTATCTGAGATGTTATTCTGCAGGCCAAGGCTTCAGTTGTTAGAATTCCAGGATGAACCACGAGAAACGCGTACGTCAGTAGTATTCTCCAGTACACCCCATTGAGCGGGTAATGCAACCAAACCAATTCCTATAATCAATCTCATTGTTGGAAGAAATCCTTTTCATCTGCTTAGACTGAAACATAAGGCTACTCCAGTTAGTAGGATTCTGGATCTGGGCTGTCCGAGTGCATACCCATAGATGTATCAGCGGAACCAATGGAATTGGGTTCCCGATTCATTTCATGGTTCCTTGCTCCATTTCCGGAAGCTGACACATCGTTGGGATAAAACCCTCCAGACTGAGACAAGTGATATGGCTGGAGGCTCCGCCGAATGGGACTGGAAAGAGCATTTGTGAAAACTGTGTTCTTATTTTGATCAACTTGACCACTCCGAGGGCCATGCGCAGGTTGTGCCTGCCCAAATAATGTAGTGGAACTTTGGAGATTTGAGCCTGCGAGGTGCATGGCAGGTTGAGAATGCTGGTGTTGGAATTGTAATCTTGGTGACATTGATGCCTCCTCTCCACCGTAATCAAACTCATTCTGCAGGTAAGCAACTATGTCAGCCGCTATCAACCTCGATTCTTCTGCTTGCTGACTCAAGCTCCAATTGTGCACACTCTATACCGGCCTGGGAGGTGACCCTCTGTTGGTTCATGGCCTGCGTGTAGAGCTGGAGGCTGATAGTTTGGCGAAGTCCGGCTGGCTTCGGCGCGACCGTGCTGCGCCCTGGGGGTCACACACAGTGTCCGGCGTGTTTGCCGCCACTGTGCCGGAAAGGGCTAGCAGCGAGCGTGCCGGGCGTAACACCCTGAAGCTGTACCGGCCAAGGGTCGCTTGAGGTGTGTCGGGTGAGGCCAGCAGCGAGCGTGCCGGGCGAGGCCTCTTACAGGTGGGTGCACGGGTTAAGGTGCTTCGAGAGTGCACCGGATGAGGGAGCTTCCCACCGTTGTTAGACGTGCAACTCGTCCTCTGCTGTAGTTGCCGGTCCCAGTGATGACATGTAAGACATTTTGTCTTCCTTGAAACAAGGCCTGCTGTTTGCCCGGTGGTCCTTCATATCGGTGCTTGAGCTTTGAAGTTCCATTTCCTATTTGCAAAGGTCGTTTGTCATCGTCGCTTTCAGATGTGCCTTAGCCTCCTCCTCATTTACCTCAATATCACCTCCTCACACAAGGATTCACTGCAATTTCCTTCACACACGATCAGAATTTTACAGAGTCCAAAGTTCTTCACTCTGATTCACAAACCTTTGCCTGTCGTGAGGAGACGAATAATCAATACTAGGACCAACCGGTATGATCCCGTAGGGATTGATAGAAGGGTGGCTTCCGTAATAATGCTTTTTGATATGCTCCATGTTAACTGTGCTGCTCATTCCAGGGATTTGATAAATGTCTTTGGTATGGTTGAATAGATTTGGATACTCTCGTAAGAGACTTTTGTTGCAGTTGAAATGTACAGTATAAACCTCATCAAACCTCACAAGAGTGACAAATAGACGGATATCACCTGCTAAGGATTTCTTCACATTTGTCCATAGCTTCATATAACCTTTTCACAGCCTCATCACAGGGTCCTTGCTTTCTGGCGAATCCACATTTGTATACACCACTGTTTATTGCATCATATATTCATTTATTAATCTCATTGATTTGGGCTTGCAACTGACGTGGGTACAAGTCCATTACAGCATTTTCTGCTATGTCATTAAATTCAGTGTTCAACATCTGTATTATCTCGGCACTCTCATTGTTCACAATTGTGTTGTCTTTCTTGTTCCGTAAAACATGTACAGTATATTTGCCAGAGTAGCTTGCACTAGCAAGCTCATAAAGTTCCTTGATGCCCTTAGCTCCATCCAGTGGGTCAGGTTCAGCTCCCGGCTCTTCCATACTAGAACTAGGAAATACCCATCCAAAATGTCCGTCGCCCTCCTTTGTTCTTTCCCAGATGGGTTTGACGGCTGTGTAACTGATAGCACTGTCAAGCCCCTTAAGCTTCAAAAATGCAAGGCATCTGGATGCCCGAGGACATGCATAAGAAAAATATAGATGGTATCTTCCAGCTTCGGCAGGGAAACGGGATGTTTTATCTCGTGAAATGTTGTTTCGAAAAGTTGATGGAGTTCGGTTAAAAGCACCTGACTCTGACATCTCATCCAGTGCTGACCTTGCCATTGGAAATATCTGCACGGCAGAGGAGGAGGGGAGTGTCATCCGGTGCGGTGGTTGGTCATCTGGCACAGTGGTGTGCCGGGTGGAGTGGGAGTGTGCCGTGGTGCGGCTGCTGGAGGTGTGCCGCTCACAGGGCAGCGGGGGTGCACCGGGTGCGGCTGCTGGAGGTGTCCGTTCCGACGCGGGGGGTGTGCCGGGTGAGGAGTGTGCCGCGGAGGGAGGTGGTTGGAGTGTGCCGGCCGTGGAACGAGACAGAGAGAAATAACAGGAGAGAAATGGAGAGAAAGAGAGAGATAGAGAGAGAGAGGGGGTGAACCCTCCCCTCTTGTTTTATTAATATACATATATATATAATTTATTATCATTATTATTTTCTTTCTCCTTCTTTTCTTTTTCTTTCTTTCTTCTCTTTTTTTTTCTTCTTTCTTCTTCTTTTTTTTTTTCGGTGTCCACACCTTCCCCACACCCGGTAGCGTGGAGGTATCGTTTCCGCTCCCCACTTGGCATTTTGCTTACATCGTATATATTCATATGCCGCTACTAGAGTGATAGGAAATTAGCTTGATATATTTTTATCACTGTTGCGAGAGTGAGTGAGAGACCCGTCCCGTGACTTGATCCGAGCATGGAAGAGTCTCATTGCCGGTTTCTCAACCGCACACATCCGCACGCTTCCCTTGCTAGGGACGAGTCCCGAGTTTGCTTAGAGTCCAAGGTTCGCATCAATTGGCATCGAGTTGCGTCCCGTCCGGCATCACCGAGTTGCCTGAAAAATGTTAAAATAGGGAGTGAGCAAGAAGCTCAACAGGAATTAATCATTTCATGAATATGCGTGAATGATGCGTAAAAATACAAATAAGGGGACTAAATATATAGCATGATCACAAGATAACTGACATGATATAGGATTTGAGACATTGCAGAATATTTAACGGCCAAGAGTTCCAAGGTCAAGCTATGTAGCAAAGACGATACATGTAGGAAATTAGATTTCTTGAAGGATTTCTAAGAATTAATAAGCTCTTCAACTAGAAGAACATACCTATAAGTCATTACAGGGAATGACCTTCAAGGAAAGGATTGTGATGTAGACCCATCAAAGGTCACATTCTCGAGATAGAATAGCTTGGAGAGGTTAAAGGGAATAACATACAATAAAACCATGAAATTAACAAATCCACGGGAGAAAATGGTCGCTAATAGGGCCGCTAAACAGAAGAGACAGTCCGTAATGGGCCGCTAACAAGAATTGCGGTCCAAGGAAGGCCGCAACTAAGTTGGGTACAACAATGACAAGCAGTCGACTTACCGGGCCCTAGGTCAGCCTGAGACATGGTGGGACCAAACTGGGGTCTAGCCCACACATCCTAGATCATACAAGGGGCTTTAGGTCGACTCTCACAGAGCTAGGTCAACTGGAAATCAAAGGAAATCAACCGGTAAACTTGGAACACAGGCCAGAACAAAAACAGAGAAATGGTCACCCTGTGGCCGCTAACATACAGTAGCAGTCCCAGAAGGGCCGTAATAAGCAGAACAGTCCCGATTTTGGGCTGTAGAAACACACAATTCGATCGAGTCGGTGGGTTCACGTTTGGGGGTACAACCCGCCCGACGTCCTAGTGGGAATCCCAGGCTTAAGGGGTCTTACGGAGGTCTCATAATAGAGGTCCTAGTCTGACGGAAGGAATATCCGACGGAGAGTCCTAACTATTACAAGAATTAAGGTGTGAAAGGTGGTAAGCAAGAATAATTGGTCCAGTTGACACCACCGGAGTGGCACAACCTTCCAGCAAACTCTAAACTGTACATAGCAGAAATAGAATATGTGAACTAATTAATTAACCAATCATGTTATTCTACTCTCTTTCTAATCCTTTTTATAACAAATGAATGATGATCATGAAGGAACAAATATAAGGAAGAGAATTAGACTTAGATCAAATGTTTCAAAGCCTTAATTATTAGTGCGTTTATACAACGTAATTAACCCTAATATCATACTGTTAAATAAGGAATGACAGAACATAACACGCCAAAAAATGATCGACACTTTCACTGAAACAGGGATAAAAATAATATCTAAGAGGACCGCCAAAAGCATAAGACGGTCAAGGGGAAGGCCACTACCCTTGGTTAGCGGTCAACTTATGACTGCTAGAGTGAAAATGCAAAACAAGAGCCTTGCGGTCTATCGGGCGGCTGCAAGGCCCAGCGGCAGTCTGTCAGGCGGTCGCTAAGCCCAGCATAACCCTCAACAAGAAACCAAACTGTCTGTCGAGCGACCGCTAAGCCAAGCGGCGGTCACTGGTAGGGCCGCTACCAGGTCCTCGCCCTGGCCTCCGGCGAGTCCCGACAGACCTTACTTATATCTCAAAATTCGTGCAGTATGGTGAACCAAAATTGGGCAAATCAGTGTCAATAGAAATATAACAAAATTTTGAACATGATATCAATGATTATTTAGAATTTTAGCCTGCCAATCCAAACATCATATCAATATAAGTGGAACTAACATGGACGGTGTCCTAACTTGACATGCCTCGGTTCAAAACTGAAATACGATCGCTATACTAAACTAAAATTAGGGCTTTTGGCATCAAAATGAAGAGGACACGAAGACGATCAAGCTAGCATGCTTTAATTAAAGTTTGGCCTGAGAGAAACCTACCTGTTGAGTCCCGAACGGTGACAATCAAGAGGGGAGGGGTGAATTGATTGGCCAATTAAAAATTTCTTCCAAGTGGAAACTATGTTAATTAAGCACACAAGCACTTGGCCTCACTCAAACATGATCACACTTGTGAATGCGTGTGGATGTGGGTAGGTGTTTGATTAAGGAAGTGGTGTATGCTCAACTCACCGTGAAGCCCACTCGATAAAGAATTCGGAAAATCAAACCATAAGTAACACATGGAGTTTTTAGGTGGTTCGGGTACACTGAAGTGTCCCCTACGTCCACCCCTCACAATGAGGATTAAGACTTCACTATGAAGTGAGCCACACACACATGCTGTGTAAACCAACAAACACACACACACGGCACCCGATTTGGACTGCCACACACAAATACACACACGTTCGTGTTTCCGAACACGAACACCACACACAAGAATCTGATTCAAGTTTTCACAACAAATGCTCAAGCTCAAACTAAATGATTCTGAGAATAAGGAGTGAAGAATGATTTATCGTAGTTGGAGCTCCCCCTTCTTCTTCTCCGAACGTAGTTTGGTGCTTCGGCAGGAAGAAGATCGATCCTTGAGGAAGAATGAAGCTATGTCGCACAAATAAGATTGCAGCTTTGATATCCCACGCAGCTTGCTGTTGGAGATGATGTGGAGGCTTGATTCAAGCTTCTTCCCTTCATTTTCAGGTTCAGAACAAGGTGGAAGAAGCCCCTGGAGCTGCTGCTGCGACCCTGCACTCACAAATGTTAGAGCAAAAATGCACTCAGATTTCTCTCCGAATTCCCCTTAGGTTTACAACCCCAATGAGATGTTTTATATGATTTGGACGGTCAAGAGACAGCCTAGGGACCAGATCCACAAATCCTGGAGTGATTTGGGGCATTAGGACTGGACTTGGAAGACTTTTGGCACGTCTACACGAAGGTCGTAATTGATGGCGCCGTCCCAAACCGGAAAGGGTCGACCCTTAGGGTCGACGCTCGTGGGGTTTTGAGAGAGTCAAGTTCAATGGGTCGACCCTCGTGCCCCTCCCGTGCGAGTAAAAATTATGACTCTCAGGGGTCGACCCTCGCGTGAATGGGTCGACCCTTGGGGTAGACCCTTGCAGTTATGGTGAAAGGACCCGTCGGGAGTTAAATTCAAGCAAACAGGGGCGACCCTTGTCCCTGGACTTCCAACAAATAGAACAAAGACACCCTAGGTTCAAGTATCAAGTTACGGGATTCCAAGTTGGGTTTAAAACATCAAAGGGAATGTTGTTAAGATATGAATATGAAAGCCCAATACATTTAAGCTTAGATAAGACTCAAACCAATATAACCCTTGAGATCAAAAGTAATGAACTTCAAACCACAAGATCAAGGGCCAATAAGTTAAAGTTGATCTCACCGACCGTCTTTGAGCTCCTTAAGCGCTTAGGCACGTTCCTTGCCCTGCAAAGACATAATTGGTGAATTAGATGTAGCCTTGCTATTTGAGTTCAAGAGGCTTACCCGTTGAGGTTGTTCTTTAACCTTCTTAGCTTCAATACCTCAATAGGAAGTTAAGCTTTGCAAGAGTTTATATGCTAGAACACATCAAAGACAGTGTATATATACATATAGTGTTTGGTCATCATCAAAAGCTATCAAATTAGACATTCACTCAAGGAGGGGGTTCAACAATCTCCCCCTTTTTGATGATGACAAAATACTATATATC
Organism: Amorphophallus konjac; assembly: GCA_022559845.1. NCBI lineage: Eukaryota > Viridiplantae > Streptophyta > Magnoliopsida > Alismatales > Araceae > Amorphophallus > Amorphophallus konjac. The sequence continues at coordinate 315,976,525 of CM040118.1, forward strand.
TTGCATAAACATATGCCTTCAAAAATAATTTAGCATTCATATGAAAATAAATCTTCAACCTCCATATTGAGAAAAAAACTTTCATCCTTCACATAGATCATTCAAGAAACAATTTTATATGAACCATACTGATCCAAACATATAAGATTGACCATAAAAAGGCATGTTTCAAACATTTCTTCCGACAAAATAATTTAAAGGGAACAAGGTCTGAGGTCAAAGGCAAATTACAAGATGCAATGCATGAGATGGAATTGAAATGCAACACAACTTAAATGCAACATTGCTAATAAACAGAAATATGATAAAATCACACATGCATGCAAGTACACAACACACATAAAGTATATGTAGCCGATTGCCGGGCACACATAGAGTATAAAATTTCTCCCCCTTTGGCATCATAAAAAAGGAGGGGGGAATGTGGGATAAGAAGTGTGCCATTCTGCGGGAGTGCAACCATCTAGTCATCATCCGAAGTGGGTGGAGGCGGTGGATGTCGAACATAATCCAAAATCTCCTCAAACATGTGGGCTTGATGTGCCAAGGCATCAACGAAGGACTGAGTGGATTCTTTGTGAGATAGCTTCAGATTAGACAATTCTTTTTCAATAGCCTCCATTGTCTCCCCATACCTATCTAAACGGTCATCAATTGTGTCCAAACGATCCATGAGCAGTTGAACCTCCTTGGAAGGCATCCCTTCATTAGGAACAGGTGGGTGTTGCTCTCAAGTCGGCTCTCCATCATCATCATCGTCATCCTCCTCAGAACTGACCACTTGGGCATGACGTTTCAGTTGGTGAACCAAGTCTCCATCTCTCATTTCATAACCCATGTTGTGACAAATGGTGTGAATTGAGTAAATGTCAGCAGTGCGTATTGTTTGGGAGGGCTCTTTTGAGAGATCAATGTCTTTGTACTCAAAAATAGCAGATAATGCTGCGGCATATGGTAATGTCATGTTCTTGTGCTTTATGCTTGAAGAAATGTGGTCCAAAATAAGTGTTGGAAAGCTTATAGGAATGCCACCCAAGAAGCAATAGAAAAGAAACATATGAATCTCAGTAACCTTATCATGGCCTCCTCCTCTTGGTATCAAAATAGTAGTGATCATTCTATGCAATATATGCTGTATGGGAGGAAAATGGTTGGCATTCAAACCAGCTAGTGATCTATCTCCTTTTTCTTCGGATGTCATGTATAGATACACTGTTTCATCCGGAACCACAATATCGCCAAAAGCATAACCTTCAGGAGATAAATCAAATGCTGCGCCTAAAAGCTGCAGTGAAAGTATAATCTGAACCCTATTTACCACAATGATTGGTGTGTCACCCGACATGGACAAACTACTATAGAATTGATGCACCAAGTTTGGATAACTGCGGTGATGTGCGGACATGAAAATGTCTAGATTTGGTTGACTGCAAATAAGATCCACAAGACTTGGGACATGGTGACTAAGATTATCGAAATTGACCGCCCTTGGACGGAGCACTTTTCTGTCCAAAACCTTGCTTGATGATGGGTTTCCTCGAAGAGCAGCGCTTTGTGCGGCCCGTTTAGATCGACGCTCTCTTGCTGAGCTCAATGCTTCTCCTCTTTGAGAAGGACTCCTCCTTGGGGCTATCTAGAACATAAATCAAAGGAACCGCTTGATGAGGTTGTAGATCTTGATGGTTCAACAAGAATGGAAGGCTAATACATGGAATAAAAGATCCTCCACAAACCAAGAACATACCTCAGACGGATTGGAAAGCAAGAATGATGCCTTGAACTGTTGCAAGGATGAATCTGCGGGATGCCACCGGAGGAACCCGCGGCTAGGGATTGGAGCACTTTGGGTGCCAAGAGGTGATTTGTGGGCTTGCAAGAGATGGTGGCTAGGGTTAGAAGGGGTCTTGAGGGGTTTTATGAGATGGGAAGGGGGAAACATAGGATTTTCACCCACTTTTAGGGCGGTTCGGACACGGCTAGGGCCGCCCGACAGTAACGGGTCGACCCAATGGGTCAACCCCTGTAACCCCGGCCCCAGACAGATTTCAGATCCACGAGGGTCGACCCTTTAGTTCAGGTCCGCGTGGGTCGACCCTTGGGGTCAACCCTTCCGTTGTATATCAAAAAAATGTGACTGAAGTGTAATGGAAAATCAAAAAGGTTCGGCTCTAGTCCCTAATGACAAATTCAAGTTGGAATCAAGGAAAATTGATTTGTTTAAGGGTTGAAATCGATTAGGGAGTTGTTTAAGAAAATTGAAGATCATACTTGACGTTTCTCATCCAATACTCCAGATTTTAGATTTTGAACGATTTTTGATCCCTTGTTGGCATTTGAGTGTATTCAAGGTAATATCGGCCATAGAACTAACAGTAAATGTGTCTGTAATTATAAATAGAAGTAATGCAATACACACCATAAGGTTTTTCACACAAAATTTTTCCTTTTGTTTTTCAGGCAACATAATGCACATGCATGTCAAAGAAAATCAATTATGCACCTTACTAATACAAATGCATGCAATGCAATGACATATACACATAGTTGTGCAGATGATCATGATTCAGACCCGTCAATCCTACAAACCCCTAATTCTCTCATGAATGTTGTGAATTTATCTTCACTTAGAGGTTTGGTGAATATGTCGGCAATTTGTTGGTCTGTTTCAATGAACCTGATTTCTACATCACCCTTGCTCACATGATCCCTAAGAAAATGATGTCTAATTTCAATATGCTTCGTGCGAGAGTGATAGACATGGTTCTTTGACATATTTATGGCTAAATTGTTATCACAAAGGATTGAGGTGTTTTTGAAGGAAATGCCATAGTCAATCATTTGTTGTTGGATCCATAACACCTGGGCAACACAACTGCCTACAGTCACATACTTGGCCTCGGCCGTTGATAATGCCACTGAGTTTTGTTTCTTGGAGGCCCAAGAGACCACACATCCCCCAAGAAACTGGCAATACCCGCTGGTACTTTTTCGATCCACTTTACAGCCCGCATAATCGGCATCAGAATAAGCTACCAAATCAAAACTCGAATTATGCGAAAACCATAGTCCCAAATTAACTGAACCAGAAATATATCTGAAAATCCGTTTCACAGCCGACATGTATGATTCTTTCGGATTGGACTGAAATCTCGCACATAACCATACAGCAAATTGTATGTCAGGCCGGCTAGCAGTTAAGTACAACAATGAACCTATCATGCTTCTGAATAGTTTTTGGTCTACGTATTTACCTTTTTCATCTTGATCAATCTTTATTGAAGTGGACATGGGAGTTGGTTGTGGTTTGGTTGATGTCAAATTGAATTTCTTTAGCAACTCCATAGCATACTTCTTTTGGTGTATGCACATACCATCAATCATCTGTGTGACCTGTAATCCCAAGAAGAATGTTAATTCTCCCATAAGACTCATTTCAAATTCACTTTGCATCAATTTAGCAAAGTATTTGCTTAAGGCATCTTTAGTGGAGCCAAAAATGATATCATCTACATACGCTTGAACAATTAGGATTTCCTTACCATCTAGTTTTGTAAAAAGAGTTTGATCAACATTACCTCGTTTGAATCCATTTTGAACAAGGAAATCACTTAACCGTTCATACCACGCTCGAGGTGCTTGTTTCAGACCGTAGAGTGCTTTGCCTAGCTTGTACACGTGGTCTGGATACTTTGTGTCTTCAAACCCCGATGGTTGCTCCACATACACGTCCTCCTGGATATAGCCATTCAAGAATGCACTCTTAACATCCATTTGAAACAGTTTAATATTGTTGCAACATGCAAATGCTAATAAAACTGTCACTGCCTCGAGTCTTGCTACAGGAGCAAAAGACTCATCAAAGTCAATCCCAAGCTCTTGGCTATAGCCTTTAGCTACTAGCCTGGCCTTGTTCCTAGTTAACACTCCTTGATCATTTGTTTTGTTGTAAAAGACCCACTTTGTTCCGATCACCGAGTGGTTTCTAGGACATGGCACGAGAAATCACAGTTTGTTCCTTTGGAACTGATGTAGTTCTTTTTGCATAGCCATGATCCATGACTCATTTTTCAAGGCCTCTTCTATGGAGTGAGGTTCAAATTGAGAAAGTAAGGCTATGTAATATGTATTTTCAACTTCCTTGAAGGAGGCTCGTGTTCTTATTCCTTCATCAACATTGCCCATCACATTCTCCGGCGGATGGTCCTTAGCAAATGTCCATTACCTTGGTAACTGCTGTTCCAACTGATCTTTCAGATTTGCATCATCTTCTTGTGGTTCCTTTACTTCTTATTTTTTAGTTTTTCCTTCAATCTTCCCGATATCATCGTCATTCAATTCATCGCCCATGGCACGGTTGACTATGTAGCAGGTAGTGTTCACTACTTCAGCTCAAAAGTACCTCGACAAGTTGTTCTCATTTAGCATGGTTCTTGCCATCTCAATCAGTGTCCTGTTCTTCCTTTTAACAACTCCGTTCTGTTCTGGGGTTCTTGCTGCGGAGAAGTCGTGCATATAGCCTTGAGTCCTGCAAAAATTACTGAACTCATTGTTATCAAATTCTCTACCATGATCGCTCCGCACGGCTTTGATGCAGCACCCCTTTTCATTTTAAACAACCCTACAAAATGCTTTAAACTCCATCAGGGCATCATTTTTATGGGAAAGGAAATATACCCAGCAAAATCTTGAGTAGTCATCCACAATTACAAATATATACAGTTTACCACTCAAGCTATGTGTTCTGCTTGGTCCAAAGAGGTCAATGTGGATTAACTCAAGGGGCCTCAATGTGGTTACATCATTCTTGCACTTGAATGATGTCCTTGTTTGCTTACCCATGCTGCATGCCCCACAGACTCCTTCATCAATAACCTTCAGCTTAGGCAAACCAACTATCAAATCATTTCAAGATAATTTTAGCAAAACATTAAAACTAGCATGCCCAAGTCGGTGATGCCAAAGCGAAGCATGATCATTATTCCTTGCAACCAAACACAAGTTTTCATGAGAGGCATCATCCAAATCTATCATATATACATTGTTATGCCTAAAACCAATGAATTTTATCTCATGATTATTTTTATTTACAACAATGCAGTGATTAGAATCAAAAATCACTTTGCATTCTTTATCACACAATTGACTTATGCTTAGAAGATTGTGATGCAACCCTTTCACTAGCAGGATATTTTCAATGGCATGATTTTGATTCTTACCTATATTACCTTCTCCAACAATTTTGCCTTTGTCCTTACCACCAAATGCTACTGTCCCACCATTCTTTTCATACAGGTCCGCAAACAAATCTTTGTTTCCCGTCATGTGCCGAGAGCATCCGCTGCCTAAATATCATCTATTCTTTTGGGCTCTCAAGCAGACCAGCAAGCACAACACAAGTACTTATGCGTATTTTGGTACCCAACAAGCTTGGGTCCACGATGGTTAGAGACATGAGATGTGTATGATCTATTTCTCATTCTAGCAAAGCTTTCATCGTCAAATTTCAAAATTTTGCAATCATACATGTCATGGCCTGACCTTCCATAATAAAAGCATGTAATGGCTCTATCCCTATTTCTTCTCCTGCCTTCATTCAAGAATGAATTATGCACATGTGTTTTTGACGAGGATGGGGATGAACTTCTGGGAGACAAATGAGTTGAATGTGTTTCAGATTGTAATGTTTTTCCTTTTTCAAGAATGGTAATGGCATCCTTCAACTTATTGATTTCATGCTTTAATGAATGAACCTTGTTTTCAGTCATTTCTTTGGCTTGAATGCATGCATTTCTTTCCAACTTTTCTTGTTCTAAATCTCTTTTTAAGTCTTCATGCATTTTGGTAAAAGTGGCTTGGTCCTCTCGCATGCATGAATTCTCATCTTCAAATAACTCAATCTTAGACACAAGAATTTCATTTTCATGTTTCAACTTTTCAGATTCAGATTTTAAAGCATGACAATTCTCACAAGACTTTGCAGCATGCACAAAATGATTAATTTTATTTTTCAGATTTCTGTTTTCAGATTTGAATTTTTTACATTTTTCATACAAAGACTCATAAGCAATCTGTCATTGTTCACATGTAAGAGATTCGATTTCAGAATTTACCTCATTGGCGCCGTCTTCATTTGCCATGAAACACAAATTCTGAACCAACTCATCCAGTTCATCTTCATTCTCGTATTCAACCTCGTCTTCACTCCATGTGGCCACTATGGCCTTTGGCTTCTTGAATTTTCCTTTCTTGAATTTTTTCACGAGATTGGGGCACTCACCCCGCATATGACCAGATTTTTTACATTCATAGCAAATAACTTCTTCCTTCTTGCTACTTTCACCTCTGTTAGGACCTTGCTTCCTTGGTCCTTTTTTGTATTGACCTCCGAACTTTCTTGTTCCTTTGACGAATCTCCTCGCTCTTCTTGTGATCATGGCAACCGGCTCCTCATCTTCGGTGTTGCCGGTGGAGCCATCGTCACTGCCCTCTGAGTCTTGTTGGTCGACCTTCAGCGCCAATGGTGTGACAACTTTCTTCTTCTTGTGCTCCTCCTCGCTCCTCTTGATGTTGATTTCGTAAGTCATCAAGGAGCCAATTAACTCGTCCAGTTTCAAGGTGCTGAGATCCTTTGAGTCCTCGATTACAGTGACCTTTGTGTGCCACGGTGATGACAAGGATCTTAGAACTTTTCTGACGAGCTCCTTATCTGAATATTCCTTACCTAGACCCTTTAGTCCATTTGTTATTTCTGTCAATCTTGCGAATATGTCAGAAATGGACTCGTTTGGTTTCATCATGAACAAGTCGTAATCCTGAATCAGCAGGTTCGCCTTGGTTTCCATCACTTCTGATGTTCCTTCGTAGATTAGCCGTAGCTTGTTCCACATCTCCTGCGCAGAAGAACACATGGAAATACGCGAGTATTCATTTGGATGAATGGCACACTATATTATATTCATGGCTTTAAAGTTTGCTGAACACTTATTTATATCTTCATCATCCCACTCATCCTCATTTTAAGACAAAGTATACGGACCCTTGCTAATGACGCGCCACACGTCATAGTCTTGGGCTCGTAGAAAAACATACATTCAATTTTTCCAATAAGGGTAATTTGATCCATCAAAGAACGGGGGTCTTTGGATCGAATGTCCTTCGGGCATCATCCCCTTGTTTGCCATATAAAGAGATCTGCTCTACGACCGTGTGGTCGAGTGAAACAGAGACCAAGACTCTGATACCAATTGTTGAGTTCCGAACAATGACAATCAAGAGGGGAGAGGTGAATTGATTGGCCAATTAAAAATTTCTTCCAAGTGGAAACTATGTTAATTAAGCACACAAGCACTTGGCCTCACTCGAACATGATCACACTTGTGAATGCATGTGGATGTAGGTAGGTGTTTGATTAAGGAAGTGGTGTATGATCAACTCACCGTGAAGCCCACTCGACAAAGAATCCGGAAAATCAAACCACAAGTAACACACGGAGTTTTTAGGTGGTTCGGGTACACTGAAGTGTCCCCTACGTCCACCCCTCACAGTGAGGATTAAGACTTCACTATGAAGTGAGCCACACATACACGCTGTGTAAAACAACAAACACACACACACGGCACCCGATTTGGGTTGCCATACACAAATACACACACGTTCGTGTTTCCGAACACGAACACCACACACAAGAATCTGATTCAAGTTTTTACAACAAATGCTCAAGTTCAAACTAAATGATTCTAAGAATAAGGAGTGAAGAATGATTTATCGTAGTTGGAGCTCCCCTTTTTTTTCTCCGAACGTAGTTTGGTGCTTCGGCAGGAGGAAGATCGATCCCTGAGGAAGAACGAAGCTATGTCGCACAAATAAGATTGCAGCTTTGATATCCCACACAGTTTGCTGTTGGGGATGATATGGAGGCTAGATTCAAGCTTCTTCCCTTCACTTTTAGGTTCAGAACAAGGTGGAAGAAGCCCCTGGAGCTGCTGCTGCGACCCTGCACTCACAAATGTTAGAGCAAAAACACACTCAGATTTCTCTCCGAATTCTCCTTAGGTTTACAACCCCAATGAGATGTTTTATATGATTTGGACGGTCAATAGATAGCCTAGGGACCAGATCCACAAATCCTGGAGTGATTTGGGACATTAGGACCGGACTTGGAAGACTTTTGGCACGCCTACACGAAGGTCGTAATTGACGGCGCCGCCTCGGACCGGAAAGGGTCGACCCTTGGGGTCGACCCTCGTGGGGTTTTTAGAGAGCCAAGTTCAATGGGTCGACCCTTGGGGTCGACCCTCATGCCCCTCCCGTGCGGGTAAAAATTATGACTCTCAGGGGTCGACCCTTGGGGTCGACCCTCGCGTGAATGGGTCGACCCTTGGGGTCGACCCTTGTAGTTATGGTGAAAGGACCCGTCGGGAGTTAAATTCAAGTCAACAGGGGTCGACCCTTGTCCCTGGACTTCCAACAAATAGAACAAAGACACCCTAGGTTCAAGTATCAAGTTACGGGGTTCCAAGTTGGGTTTAAAACATCAAAGGGAATGTTGTTAGGACATGAATATGAAAGCCCAATGCATTTAAGCTTAGATAAGACTCAAACCAATATAACCCTTTAGATCAAAAGTAATGAACTTCAAACCACCAGATCAAGGGCCAATAAGTTAAAGTTGATCTCACCGATCGTCCTTGAGCTCCTTAAGCGCTTAGGCACGTTCCTTGCCCTGCAAAGGCATAATTGGTGAATTAGATGTAGCCTTGCTATTTGAGTTCAAGAGGCTTACCCGTTGAGGTTGTTCTTTAACCTTCTTAGCTCCAATATCTCAATAGGAAGTTAAGCTTTGCAAGACTTTATATGCTAGAACACATCAAAGACAGTGTATATATACATATAGTGTTTGGTCATCATCAAAAGTTATCAAATTAGATATTCACTCAAGGAGGGGGTTCAACACTACCTTAATTGGATCGAAAGAAAGACGATGCGCCAAATCCTAATACGAACTCTCAATGTTCTTCACCGTCCCACGCCCTTGATCGTTCACGTCGGCGGCTGCAGCGGCCAAATAGGATTTATGGGAGTATTAGGCGTTGATTTATAGAGGTGGGGTCGAAGGAAGAGGCGTGAAGGATCAAGGAGATCGACTAGAAGAGTCCGCTGCGTGGAACTCGCGGTTGACCAAGTCCATGGGTTATCCACCTAAATTCGGCAGCTAGGGTTGAGGTTTCCGCTGGATTCAAGAGGAGAAATGGGCTTCAAGGATGGGCCTATCAATTGGATCTGGTTTGGGCTCGAATGGTTTAGAATTATGCTCGAATTGGATCGAATTAGGTTGGACTATCAAAAACTCCGACTTTTGTTTCAAAACCTTAATTCTGGCATAATTTGATTTTATTTGAGGTCGGCCCAGTTTTTAATGTTGTTAAGCATACCATTTTCTACAATAATATATATATTTTCATATTTTAATAAATCGATCGAGATTTGACCTAAGGGTGAAAAACTGATTAATCTAATTAATTAAGCTAGTTTCGTATTACCGTGAAAATTCGATTGAACTCAAAATATGAAATTTCTTTTATGATCTTTGTAGGAAAATAATTATCTATTTTCATGTATATAGTTTGGTCATTTTCAAAATCAATTAATTATTATAACCTCATTTAATTTGAGAAATATTATTAAAATTATTAATTAAGAAAATAACTATTTTACCCCTTCAGGTAATCGACCTCACTCTTACGTCGATTACAATTCAACAATTAGTTCCATTCTTGAAAAATCTACTTTTGATTTATTTTATTTATTTTTAATTATTCGTAAGAGATTAAAGAATTGAGGCGATTTCATAACTTAATTCATAATATATTTTTCATATATTTTTTTCTCATTTTTATTTTAATATATATTTTAAAATTTAATTTTTTTATCTTTTATTATTAGACTGAGATGTTATAAAAAAAAACTCACTTGACAAGCGGCATACTTAGACTGTTGACCAGTCCATTCGCGGGATCCACTTTTGCCCGTTCCCATTTAATTTCTCATCCACCTATTTAATTCTACCCGTTGTGGCCTGTTTAGCAGGTATTGATGAAGCGGGAGGTCCCTCACGTACCAACAGGCAACAGCCCTTTAAAGCACTCTCCCGTCTCTCAAGCTGGGGGAACCGAGTTCAACGTAACCAGGCAGGCGCCTCCCCCCCAACTCCCACCATTTATGTCGCCCTTGCGTCCCCTCCTATGCAAACTTCCGTCGGATTCGAACCAGAGCCTGCCCATCTGACGGACAGATATAACAGGTTTCGTACGGCCTCAATTCTCCCGACGGTCGAGATTTGAGGTTCTTACTTCTTGAGTTCGGTATCCTGGGATTTGGGGTTCTTACTTCTTAGGTTTTGCTGATCTCTTTAGTCGTCACCACCTAGGCGACTCTTGTGGCGATCTTCTTGTTCTTCCTGAGGCTGGTGGGCCCTTGCGGCCCCGCACACGTCTGGCGGGCCCATTTGACGGGCCCACTTGGTTTCTTCCCCTCCCCCGCCAGATCTATAAGAAGGCCGTTCTCTTTTCCCTCTGATTTCAGTTCCAAGGTCACGCAGCAGGGAAGAGAGAGATAGAGAGAGAGAGAGAGCAGTGGGAGGGGGCAGGGAGGGAGAGGAGGGGAAGACGAGACCCCTCCCCCATCATCTTCTTCCTCCAATAGGTAAATACCAAGACCCATGGCGTGTAACACAGCTATCCTGCTTAGAGTACCAGCGTCCGCGGCTAGGGACGTCAATGCCTGCGACCAGCACCCCCGCGTCTTCGGCGGCGGCATGCGAAGGTCGTGCTCCGCCAGGGATGCCCTCTGTAACGGGCGTGGGATGGTGCGGCGGTCGCGATCGGAACCATTTCTGCTACGGTGCGCCCTGAAGCCCCCGCCTGCCGGGTCCTCTACCCCCGAGCCCAAGCTTAAGCACGGTGGGTCAGTCGGCATCTTCCCTTATGAATACGGGGAGGCGAAGATGGTGGTGTTGGAGGAGGGTAACGACGTCGAAGGGCCTCATCTGCCTCTGCATGAGCTGGGTAAAGGGGAGAGAGCCAACTGGGTGGACAGGCTGCTGGAGCTGAGGCGGCAGTGGAAGGGACGCCAGCTGATCGAGGAGGCGGCAGGTGAAGGGGCGGGCAGCGAAGAAGAAGCAGAGTGCTGTACCGTCGTCTACGAATCAGAGGAGGAGGAAGAGGAGGGTGAGGGAACGGAAGGGAAGCCGACGGACTTCGACAGGGAGGCGTTCTCTGGGCTCCTGGCTGCTGTGCCTTTGGGGGAGATCAAGCTCTTCTCTCAGTTAGCCTTCCTATGCAATGCGGCGTATGTGATCCCCCAGCTCAAGGTAGCTTTTTGCTCTCTCCTTCACCATGGATCCTCTTCGTACTGTGGTATTTTTTGATTGGTGGTCACAGTACACTTTTGGTTGGTTCATTACTTTAATCAAACCCCAACTAATAAACTTTTGATTTCTCGTTCACATCAAAACGTGCCCTCGTGCCCTCCACTACTAAACCCTGATCACATGATACCACATGGCACCAGCTGTTCGATCGTTTCGCTGTGTGTTTGGCCTGGCCTGCCAACGCATGTCTACACTACACTATTTATTCTCGCACCCACCTGACCTGACCACGCCGCACTGGCTCTCGTCCGGTTATCGACCACCTTCCCCTCCATGTTAACGATGGGTTAACAAGTCAGATAAAATGGTGAACAATGCGGCAGGCGGAAGACCTGAGGAGTTATTACGACCTCCGGTGGGTGACGTCCTCGCTGGAGAAGAAATCCGTGGCCGCGGCGGTCGAAGAGGAGCTCGAGACCGATTCCACCTCCACAGCGGTGCCGGGACTCGCCGCGGAGCCTCCCCAGAGCCGCCCTGACAGGACGGCCGCCGCTTATGAGATCGCGGTCTCCGCCGCCTCCTACGTCCACTCCCGCACCTCCTGGGAGACTACACACGTCTCCGGGTCCCGCGGCGGCTTCTGCCCGAGCGGCGCTCGCGTCGACGCTGGGGGAGGAGACGGAAGGGTGCACGAGTCCGAGGTGGCCGCGTACGTGGCGACGTCGACGATGACAGCGGTGGTCGCGGCCGAGGAGGCGGCGAGGCTGGAGGCCGCGCGGGAGCTGCGGTCGCTGCGGTCGTCCCCATGCGAGTGGCTGGTCTGCGACGAGCCCGACACCTGCACGCGCTGCTTTGTCATCCAGGTTCGGTACCGTACGCGACCCACCGCCACCTCCACCTAGCCCACCCAAGCCAGTTCATACGGATCCATTCTTTTATTAATACGCCTGCAACAACGTGATGGGCAGGGTTCGGATTCCTTGGCCTCGTGGCAGGCCAACCTCTTCTTCGAGCCCACCAAGTTTGAGGTGAGAAATATGGCAGTATCTGTCACGGTCAGCGATCGTCCTATCACGGCGAAGACCATCTGATCGAGTTGCGAGTGATATGGTGTAACGCAGTGCGATGGGTGTTACTGCAGGGAACCGAGGCGCTGGTGCACAGGGGAATTTACGAGGCCGCCAAGGGGATATACGAGCAGTTTATGCCGGAGATACTGAACCACCTAAGCAGGCACGGGGAGAGGGCCAGGCTTCGGTTCACGGGCCACTCGCTCGGGGGCAGCCTCTCCCTGCTGGTCCACCTGATGCTCTTGGCACGCGGGGTCGTCCCGTCCTCCGCGCTGCTCCCCGTCGTCACCTTCGGGTCACCGTTCGTGTTCTGCGGCGGCCGGCGCGTGCTGGACGTTCTGGGTCTGGACGAGGGCCAGGTGCGCTGCGTGATGATGCACCGGGACATCGTGCCCAGGGCCTTCTCGTGCAGCTACCCGGACTACATCGCGCAGCTGCTCAAGCGCGTCAACCGGTCCTTCCGCACTCACCCCTGCCTCAACAAAGATGTGAGTACATTGATTGGGGCGGATGTAGGGGGCATATTCCCTAGCTGCCTTCTTCCTTTTGGGTAATGAGATGTACTCCCAAGCACGCAACTGGAACTGTATCCAATATTCTTACATACGACTGGGTGGTTTGTGCATGTGTGGGTGTGCAGAAGCTGCTGTACTCCCCGCTCGGCAAGCTCTACATCGTCCAACCCGACGGGAAATCTTCGCCGCCGCACCCGCTGCTCCCACCTGGATGCGCCCTGTACGCCCTGGACGGCGGCGGGGCGAGCAAGGCAAAGGTGGAGAGCGCGGTGAGGGCCTTCCTCAACTCCCCCCACCCGCTGGAGACGCTGAGCCAGCCCGCGGCCTACGGCTCGGAGGGCACGATCCTTCGAGACCACGAATCGGGCAACTATCTCAAGGCCGTGAACGCGGTCCTGCGACAGCACACCAAGTGGGTGGTGAGGAGGTCGACAGCGCAGCGGCTGCAGCACTGGTGGCCGCTGCTCACGGTGACGGTGCGAGAACACCCATGCAGGCCTAGTGTTGGCGGCTGACGACGTCGTTGCCTGGGTGTGAAGATCCTTGGTGGGGTGCACGGGAAGCTTTATACGCTTCATATGTGCCCTTCACATCGGACCCCAATTTAAGCTTCCACGGGTTTTCTCTGTATTATTCGCATCTGCTCTTGAAGACTTGTAAATGCAAACACCGCGCGCCCACATGGATATGCAGAGGGGAAAAATCAAGTGGGTTGAACACCTTCTTCTGTGTCTCCTTCCGCCGGATCTTGCAAGTTGGTTCTGTATAAACACCTCCCAGCCGCGTACTTCTACCTTGTACGTACGTGGAAAAAAGACTATCAATTCGTGCTTGAAAAGCGATTCAAATGTTTGATAATTTATCCCATGCCTATCTTTCTTTCGTCAGTGGGCATTCCAGGTTCCTCGTTTTGAACGACTGGAGTCTTAAAAGTTCGGCTAAATAGAAAGATTCTGTGCCTACACGGCAAAAGGGCAAACCTATATTGACGTGGGTCCAGCCCATTTGGCCCGACAAAGCTTGCGTAACTGATTGGGCTCGGCCCGGCTCGGCCCGGCCGAGAGGTCGAACCAAGCCATTCGCAAGAAGAAGGCCAACCCAGAGCCAGCAATCAGTTGTTCACTGGAGGGATCCGGGATTCCAGAGTCAACCGGCCCAACAGCGGTTTCCTCGGAGACGCCGAACGTGGAACGGCCCAGAGGTTCGCAGGGTCCAAATCTCAGGATCGGGCCGGATGTGCCGTTGGCCCAATCTGAGGGGACAATGCCCGCCGCCATGGCTTGTGCACGTAATACTTGTTGCTGCTGCCATGGTTTGTTGACCCGTATTATTCTCGTGCATGTCTGTCGACCCATATGATATCATAGAAACTGATATGGTACGAGTCCTCCTTTGAATAATAAAAAAAAAACTCAAAGGCAATCAGTCCGAAAAAAAAACCTCAAAGGCAATCAGTCGGACAGGCGTGGACCTGTCAGATGCCATATCACACACCGTACCGCCAGGGAATTGGGGCACCCTGATCCGACAGTACGGTGATCCTTCGTTATTGTACAGTATGGTGTGTCAAACGCATGTGTAATTGGTTCACATGCACGTGACAATGGTTAGAACAAAACGATATGAGTTTTGATAGGTCCAGGTGAGACAGGATAAAAAAAATTCAAACATATTTTATAAGAAATAAATATATCTATTTAATACGACGAATAAGCTTTTAAAGTGGCGTATATTTGTTTGGAACTATATATTTGTCTGTTAGGCTGGGCCGGAATATTATATATGGAGAGAGGTAAATTCGCAACCCAAAAAATATGCAGCATAATACGGTCTAATAAGACCTGCATAGTCCAACGAGTGACAGCCCCCTATTGGGCTCACTCATTAGGAGGCCCAACTGATTCGGACCAACACAGTCTATTTGATTTTTTAGCTCAGGAGTCCGAATAACGGTACCTCTTACGCGCGGAGAAAGCCCAAAGGGTGACCGAGAGTAACCGGCCGCATGAAGTTCAGGGGATAAGAGAAGGGCAAAAGTCCTCGAACTGTGAAGAGCCCTCACCGAGGAGGTAACGTCCCCTAGGCTCTCCCGCTTACCCTGCCCCAAAAAGGGAACGAGCCGTTATATAAATCCGGGAAAAACTCTCCGGAAAGATAAGCCAACTCTAACCACTTGACTGGTGAGGAGCAATCTCGTGCCTATCACCCCTTTGTCTCCTTCTCACTCTTGGCTCTTACCATTGATGACTTAAGCATCGAAAGATTTTTCCCGGGATCTCAACCTCGGGCCCTTGATCGCTTTTTTTCCATTATTTGTAGAATTCTCTCTTGAGGTGAATGTCCCTCCACGATAATCTCAGATCCGACGATACACGGCTTGACACGAGATTTTCCCTCTTCAATATACATGTCCCAAGAAGGTATATTTCATTAGATTTTTTTTGAACGTATATATTTTATTGTAAACAGATATATGCCATTCCTAACACTTACTTTGCTCCCAGAAAATATACTTTATTCTCACAAAAATGTGTCACAAATCTTCCCACCATCTAGTGCATCACGAGCGGCTGCGTGGGGTTGCCCAGCTGTCCTATTGAATGCACACCCATGAATCAGGTGAATGTAGAAGATGACCATTAGACCGTTTGAGAACCCTTGTTCGGGAGATCCCCTCCCAGTTATATCCCCCATGACTGAGAAAAGGCAAAAAGAAAAAGAAAAAAAAGAGAAACCTTGTTTGTGGGATTCCGAGCTGCTTTTCGAGCAGGGATGACTAATGAGCCATCTTTCCAACCCTCAAATACACATGAACATCAGGCGTTGCTCATATGAATTTTTTTTTGGATTGTACCAACACTGCCAAAATTAGTTCTGCCAAGTATAATTACACACCGGTGTGTAACAAGTGTTACTCCCTTGATAAGGAGGAGACCGGGGCCCAATGTAGTCGAGACTTCTTGGTCCGGACCCAGCTTTGCCGGCTAACTGGGCTGGGGCCTTCCAGCATCTGTAGATGGGCCTCAGTGGGCCGCATTGCGACCGGACTTGATAAGATTAGGTTTAAACTCCATGCGCAGAGCAGCCCATGTGTCTGGTCAATTCACCTCATTTTCTCACAACCACGTTTAGGCCTTTGCCTACCCTCGATTTCCAGTCGACATCTGCTTAGCTCTGACTTAGTAGAGGCGAATTTGACATCAACCAGAACACTTACAACCCTTGAGTGATCTTGAGTGTTCCTCCTATAACAATACATGCATGACTTACGTTATCTTTATTTACATAATATAAATAGCGACTCTATGGAGTGAGTACTGTTTCGCCTGCTACGTGCCGTGGTAACCCATACTTCCATGAGAAACCCAAGCCACGTTAGATGATGTATCTCAGGTTGGACAAGGATGACAGAGGCTGCTGGCCAGAGCATCCTTACGTTAAACCATAATTTGAAAGGTATTAGGCTGGTTGTGGAGTGGCTTATGCAAATCTCGTAAGGTAAGGTGTAAGCTTTTAAGATATAATGACGCGTAAGTCTCAATAGTGTGAGAAAATATTTTTAAATATATTAAAAGAGTAAAAAATAGTATTAATTTGCATGAGTTAATGTTATGTCAACTTAACGATAGATCAATGTCATTTCAAAAGTACTGAATCATCAACAAAAGATATATATATTCCGAGGAAGATGACGAAGACAACTTCCAAGAAGACAGACCATGCTTAACTCACCGGGCAGTTTAAGAAGGTCCAAAGAAATCGAGATAAATTCTAGAAGAAGAGGACGCCACAAGTAAACAAAATCTCCAATCTCAAACTTGATCAAATTAAAAGGTCCCACAAAATCATCTGCTATCAATGCAAGAAATCAGGGCATATGCGAGGAGAATGTCATGTGCTGCTCAAGAAGATGACCAAGGCCAAGGGAAGGATGCCCAAGGCAATGGTCTGCACTTAGAGTGACGACGAGGAGGAAGATGAAAACTCCTCTACAAAAGAAGAAGAAGATGACCTCTACTTGATGGCGAATGAGAGTGAAGGCTAGGTAAACACTCCCTTTGTGAACTTTTCAATTGAAGAATGGGAGGATGCGTATACTGATTTGTTTGAAAAATATGAGATCTATAAGAAAGAAAATATGCAGTTGAAGAAGAAAATCAATACCT
The DNA here is from genome assembly GCA_022559845.1 of Amorphophallus konjac. Taxonomy (NCBI): domain Eukaryota; kingdom Viridiplantae; phylum Streptophyta; class Magnoliopsida; order Alismatales; family Araceae; genus Amorphophallus; species Amorphophallus konjac. Next base: position 315,993,644 of record CM040118.1, read on the forward strand.
TAACTATGATAATCCAGTTAACAAAGAGCTGGAGATCCTAAAAGTTGAGAATGAAAAATGAAGAAACCAAATCGAGGAATCTGGATCCAAGTGCTCAGAACAGAAAAGCACAAAAGAAGAAGACGATAATCTTAGAAAATAGAGAGACCAAGTTAAATTGAGATGTTGGGAATGTGAAAGACAAAACCAACTCAGCTTTGGAAAATATGAAGCCATAAAAGCCGTCAATAATGAAATGCAGAAAAATCTTGAGAAGGCTGAAAATGAGTTGAAGGACAAACAGTCTGTCTGAGAAAAAATGGCTCAGGGTAAGTCCAACTTAGATGCCATCCTAGGCACCCGGGTAAATTTCAGAAAGGAGGGGATGGGGTTCAACCCCACTAAGAAAAATGCATTTGAACTGAAGACTATTTCGTTCTGCCCTAAAAAAGGAAAAGGAAAATTAATCATAGAGGAACAAACAAGGCAGGATGTCCCTGAGCCAAGAACAATTAAAACTCAGAACCTTAAAGACAAAGGACAAAACTTCAAGAATCAAAGAAGCAACCAACAGTCTGGCTACTGGAAACATGTTGAACAACCAGGTCGATGCACCACTGGTCAACCAAGGTCGGTTGGACAGCCAGGTCGACACATCAGGCCACTGAGTCGACGCGGTTCAGCCTTTGATACCAGGAAGAACCCTGGCCAACCCATCTATAGAAGACACATAAAAACAAACATGAATCAAAAATATAAATCAAACTTTATCCAAAATGCTCAGTTTGCCTTTGCCTATAGCAGGCCAAAATGGAACCAGTACGGGCCCAGATTGAACATCAACCACAATCTCCACTCTAATCAGAGAAGGAACAACTGGCAATCCAACATGAATGTTCACTAAACCAAAATCAACAAACTCAGAAATCAGAACACACGACTACAATTTGATCCATGTGCTATAAAACCTGTCTGCCATACTTGTAACCGATTAGTACACACAAGCAACCAATGTTAGTCTAGCCAGAACATCAAATCATTCAAGCAAGTATGGATTCCAAAAAATTTACTACATGTTTTCAACAATGACTGTGGACCCAAATTTTCTTGAGTTCCAAAAGTTTATACTTGATCTGTTCTATGCAGGAATGCCTAGCAGCCCATTACAATCGATGATACTTGGACAGCGGTTGCTCAAGGCACATGATAGGAGATAAGAAGAAATTCAGTCATCTGATAAAGAAAGAAGGAGGGCAAGTAAGGTTTGGAGGCAAAGATAAAGGCAAAATCATTGGCACATGAACAATTGGTAAGAACTCGTCCAATCTCATTGAAAATGTCATGCTTGTTGAAGGCCTCGAGCATAATATGCTCAACATAAGTCAGCTGTGTGATAAAGGCCACAAGGTATTGTTCGATGCCAATAAATGTAAGATATTTGAACAAAACTCTGATTCTGTGAAGTTTGTAGGTCATAGGTTGAATAATGTTTACATGGTGGATCTTGATAGCCAATTTTCTGAAAATCTTTGATTGTCTGCCAGTCAGCCTAATGACGCATGGCTGTGGCATAAAAGGCTAGGGCATGTCAGTTACAATGTTCTGCATAAACTGGCCAAGCATGAAATGGTAAGGGGTATGCCTAATTTATCCTTTAAAAGGAACACAAAAGTCTGTGAAGCATGCTCCCTAGGAAAGCAAACTCTCAAAAATCCTTTAAACCTATAAGTGAGCCATTGTCGTCCATGCCATTTGAATTTCTGCACATGGACTTGTTCGGACCAACTAGAACTATCACGCCCTGAGATTATGCAGCGGAAACAATTGGGAACATGAACAGTCGGCTAGTACTTCTCGAGCAAGTAATATAATCAGAGTGCAAAACAATCACATAAAAGTAATTGCACAAGTAATTCAATCAAACCTTTAACTTTATTTCATAAAATATCAAAGTACATAAGATCTTTGACTCTTAACATCCTTTACATCATAGACTCAAGAAAAATCAAAATTCATCTTGACTAGACACTAAATTCACTAAGGCTTCTCTCGAACCATCAATCACTCTCGGATCCATCACTTGAGTAATCCGAATCTGACCCGCTAGAATTTCCTGAAATCATTGAGAAAGTAGGTAATGAGCACACTTGTCTAGTAGGTATATTCGTATCAACATGTAGGTAAATTTAAGTGATTAGCATTTTACCTCTAGAGAATAAGATAAATCATGCAGATATGATGAAACACGTATATAACCAAAGTAACAAGATACGATCAAGTACTAGGTATGAGAACATGATTGATCAAGTATATAACAAGAATGTAAATTTTGACCTTTCCATGAACAAGAATGTAACAAGAATCTACTTTTCATAACCATGAAGGCTATGCACTAGAAAGTCATGTAACAAGCAAGAAAGTACTCTTCACTTAGTAGCAAGTACTTTGTGAATTTACGTGGATCTTTACTCATGTTTCATGGATTTTTACTTATTTATAAAGAAAGTACTCCTAGCGCAATGCGACGCCAGTAGCATCATACTCCATGGTTTACAGTATATTTCGAAAATCAGTCGAGGGGACTAGCATAGAGCCCTTGAACATAATCAGTGCTTGAACTGCATCTTCAAGTATCAATCAAGTTACTTCTATGATTATAACAATAATAGGGCGAATAATGTGCAAATTCAGCAATAATTTCATGATAAAGTAATCAAGGTAAGAATGCTTCAATTAAGAGTAAGAGATTTCAAGGATGACTTAAAATGGACATCATGATACAGAAGAAATTCGGCAGCACACTGGTACTTTTATTACGTCCCATAACTTAGCATTAACATTTAACTATGAGTTTATCTTCCAGATAATCCTAAGATCATCTAGGAATTCAAGAAAACCAACCCCAAAGGTCAAACCTTGGGTTAGAATAAATCAGGAACCAAGCGGTCTATAATTGGATCGTTTAGCACGCCTGGCGGTCTAGTGCATGACCGTTTGATAGAATAAAATCATCGATGTATAGAAACTGCTCTGAGTCCCATACGGTCTAATGAATGGCCGCCTGTCAATCGTTAGCAATCTAGTAAAGGGCCGCTTGCAGAACCAGATGGTCGTCCAAATGACCGCTAAGGTCCAGAGTTCATAAAACACCGGTAAGTGCTTTTCTAGACAATGGGTTTTAACGGTACAACCAGCTCGACGTCCTAGTGAGAATCCCAGGCTTGTAGAGTCTTATGGAGGTCTTGAAACAAGATTTCGTAGTATGTTGGAAGGAATATTCAATGGAGAGGTTATCAAGTCCAAGATTGTGTACTTAATGTGTAAAAGTGTAACTAATGTCATGTACTTAAGAAAATGACTCTTAAAAGAGAGAGAAAGTAGTAACAACGATCAAATTAAATCATGAATCCTTTATCATTTGAAACATGTATTTATTACAAGAGTATATGATTTTTGGTCATAAATTAACATAGGTTAAAAATAACACTAATGTGCATAAAACATGAAATCTACTATGATGACCAAGAAAATTAACTAAGTATAGGAAACCAGTACTCAAACCAGGAATAAAACTTAGTTAACTAGACTTATCATACAATAATTATGGCTAATATGCAATACGTTTCGAGTTAACAATATTGCAGAAATCAGAAAACTAAAACGGTCTAGTGCAGGACCGTTTCACTGGGCCAAGCGGTCTATCGTACGACCGCTAGGGTTTTCTGGCGGTCCACAGGAAGACCATTTCCTCCCGTATTATAGAAACTCAATAATAAAAAGGTGAGATATTAATCTAAGACACATCATGCCTGAAAATCAACATAGATAAACTTTTACAACATGATAGAACGAGTATAGGCCAACAAGATGCATGGGTTTGTGTAGTAAATAAGAAAATTTCCTTCTTTTCTTCATTAGGGCTAAGAATTTTGGGTGTGAAGTATACTAGATGCATAGTCCCAATAAATCATAAAATTCACAATGTGCAATACATGAAATCCACTGAAATCAAAGGACTTTTATTCCTGACCTCGAGTTTAAGCCTTTCATGAGATAACCTACTTTAATTAGTGCTCCTAGGTAGCCAATTTTTGGACTGGAAGTAAGGCCTAGTTCTGTACGTCCTATGCTAAACCAGCAACTTCACGCTCTTGTATCTCCTGATTCCTTTAACCTAAAGATGTGAAATTTTGAGGGTAAGAAGAAGGTACTTAAAGGAACAATTTATTCTAAAGAACCTCTATCTAATTATCTTGTTTAGGGCTTCTAATTCCCTGATCAACTTGGGTTGGTCGCACAGTTCCCTGAGTTGTTTGCACCAAACCAGCGTCTTTGCAGGCTTCTATCTCCCTGTAAGCTCGATCTCCTAGAACAAAATTTTGAGGAGAGTTAGACCTAAGTATAATAAACAAATTCCTAGAAGAAACTTACCTCTAATTCTTCCTCTTTACCTTAGTTCCACGCGAGTCAAAAGTAAGGGTTGCACAGGTGAAATATGGGGTCTATTTATAGGTTTAGCTAGGGTTTTGAGGATTAGAATGAACTTAGAGTCTCAATTAGGCTTTCAATTCAATCTCGTAGCCTTCTAGACTTATCTAATTAGTAGATAACATCGATCCTAGGTGATTTGGATGTCAAAATTTCAAGCTTTTCACGTTCTCTTCCTTCCACGGAATCTGCAGAGCTAGCGATCTAATGCTAGACCGCTTTCCTTGGCTATGCGGTCTCGCGATAGACCGTTTTCTATCTTGAGTGCCGAATTTGAACTAGTTCAAACTCTTTTGATATTATCCGTCCATTTATCCTATTTATCTCCTAAATTCCGTGATTACACCCACTTTAGGCTTCTAATATGGGCTAAGGTCCAAAATAGTCTTTTTGGGCCAACTGGGTCTATGTAAATGGGCCTAATCCTCTTGTATTAGTGTAGGGACACAATAATTGGATTTAGTTAACCATAATTCTTTTAAATAGCCCTTTTAAATGCTCAATAATTATATTTTTTTCCAAAAATTCTTAGAAAATCCTCGGGCGTTACACCCTCCCCCACTTAAAAAGAATTTGGTCCCCAAATTCAATACATGGATTTATGGAGAGTGTACTTACATACAAATATCTCTAAAAATTTTTTGCACATAGCTTCTTCAGTTTCCCATGTTGCTTCATGTGGACATGTCTTGGTCCATTTGATGTTGACCATATGAATAGTTTTATTCTGAAGTTGACGTACTTCTCGTTCAATGATCCTGATTGGCTTTTGCTCGTATGTCAAATCCCTTTTAATTTTCAGGTTGTCGTAAGTAATGACATGAAAAGGATCAGGTACATACTTCTTGAGCATTGAGACGTGAAATACATCATAAACTCCTGCTAATTGAGGGGGCAAAGCTAGTCGATATGTTACCTCGCCAACCCTCTCAAGAATTTCAAAAGGGCCACTGAATCTTGGAGTAAGCTTGCCTTGGATACCGAATCTTTGAATATCTCGACCTGGAGAAACTTTAAGGAATACATGGTCTCTTACTTAAAATTCCAGGTCGCGCCTTCGATTATCAGCATCTGATTTTAGTGGGTACATTTGTATTGGCATATAGTTAGCTATTTAGACTGTTTCGTTAGGCCTTACAGCTTTGCTATACCTGTGTTGTTATGTCAATGTATGTTTGTTGTAATAAATGCGTACTCTAATTACTTTATATTTGCATGCCTGCTTGTTAGTGTGAGGTAGGGATCCATGTGACCCCTACTGAGTCTGGCTGTGACTCACTCATTCTCCTTTTAGGTGAGCAGCAGCAGCCTCCCGTCGGTGGTTCCCGCGTCTTTGGGGATCGTGTATAGAGTGCCAGCAATAGTTCGACGGTCCTTTTTGGGTACTTTTGACCGGGGTATGCCCCGTGTAGTTGTACTTTTGGACTTCCTTCGTTTTGTGGACTTGTACTTTTGTGACTCTGGACTAGTGTATAGTTTAGCTATCACTCTGTCATTATGAATTGCTTCCGCTTAAATCTTCTAGTTATAATCTTTTTTTATCGCGTGTGCTTGTGATCCCAATTCATTGTGCGCCTCCTCAGCAAACATACTAACCCTTCAGGGGCCTCATCAGCCTCTTGGGTGGCTTCCCCAGTTCTTGGTATCGGTATATCAGTATCCGGATCTCCGGGTCATCATAGTTGGTATCAGAGACGTTTTGAGGACTCGTACAAGGAATTGAAATCCGTGCTGGTCCAGAGCAAGTCCATTGTGTCGTCCATTGCTGGCTTAGGTTGTTTCTCGCGATTATTGATGGATTTCGTATTATTATGTGTTTTTTCAAATTCAAGATGTTGCCTCGTGATTGGTGGAGAGCTCGGGCACCTCGGGAGGAGAGTGGCACATCTTTTACCCCAGCTGCGTTGGCTCCTGTAAGTCCTGCCCCACGTGATGATTTGCCTGGTGGTCGTGGCAGAGTGTTGAAGGAATTCTTGCTTTTCCACCCACCTATTTTTGAGGGTCAATCAGACCCGGAGGCGGCGAGAGCGTGGCTTGATGCCACTGTGAGTGCGTTTCAGTTGATGGAGTGGGCGGAGGATGAAAGGGTCATGCTGGCGACCTATCAGCTGCAAGGTACCGCGCGCACCTGGTGGACTACGGAGTGGGAGATTGCTTTCCATTACCGCCTGCTCCGGTAAATCACCTGGGCGGAGTTTGTTGCTGCTTTTGAGCGTGACTATACTCCGGCCTGTCTTAAGCTTGCTAAGATGTATCAATTTCTGGAGCTAACGCAAGGTGACCTGACCGTGCTGCAGTACCAAAAGAAGTTCTTTGAATTGGGACGGTATGCGCCCCACATCTTTTCTGATGAAGCGATGAAGACTTAGCAATTTCTGCGAGGGCTGAAAGCAGAGTTGAGCCTGCCATTGTTTGCAACTCGGGTAATCGACTTGGATGCGGCATACCAGGCAGCTATCGCTCTAGAATTGGAATTGGCAAGGACTCAGGGGCTCTCTCAGACTGGGATAGTTCAACAAGCAGTGCAGTTTCAGCCGACGTACCAGCCGACTATTCCAGGAGCTTCCCCTATGTTTCCTGCTACTGCTGGTGCTTCTTTTTCTAAATCCAAGGGCAAGAAGTTCAAATTCAAGAAGTCCAAGAAGAGATTTGATCAGCAGGCGTCTCTTGGTGTTGTTCAACCTTCTGCTCCTTCTTTTCCTCAGCGCTAGGGTTCCTCGCCCAGTCAGCCTAAGCGGTGCTGGAGGTGTGGCGGTAACCACCTGGGCAAGCCATGCTCGTTGCCGGTGGTTTGTTTTCATTGTGGCCAGCCGGGTCACATTGTTCAAGACTGCCCAATGAAGTCGATGCCAGTGTAATTCTCTCAATCTGTTCAGCCTCAGCAGTCTCAATTCAGACTCCCTCCGCCACCTCTACCTCCGCAGTTCTATCCTCAAGCCTCGGCATCTTCCCAACAATCTTCTACAGTAGCCAGGAAGCAAAAAGGGAAGGTTTCTCACATTACTCGTGCGGAGGCTGTTGCATCTCACCTGGTGGAAGGTATGATCATGCTTTATGGTCATGCAGCTCGCGTATTATTTGATTTGGGTGCTTCTCACTCCTTTATTTCTAAGGATTTTCTTGCATGTATTGAGGAGCCCACCACTGAGGTCACTTGTGATTTGTTGGTTGAGTTGCCATCTGGAGATTTTATGTTCACCCCATTGTGTCTCGAGGAGTCTCCTGTTGTGGTCAGTGACCGTCGGTTGCTAGCGAGACTGTATGCTTTGCAGTTGTTAGAGTATGATGTTATTCTGGGCATGGATTGGTTGGAGCAATATGGAGCCATGGTTGGCTGCAGATCCAAGAAAGTCTACTTTCAGCTACCTGGGAAACCAGCATTCTATTTCCAAGGTATTCGATCCCGTTCCTCTCGCTTGATTATTTCTGCTATTCGAGCCCGTAGATTGCTTGATGCAGGTTGTCAAGGGTTCTTAGCTTTAGTGGTTACTGTTGAGACACCTCAGCAGAACGTTAGTAGTATTCCTGTGGTGTGCGAGTTCCCCGATGTGTTCCCCGACGAGTTGCCGAGCTTACCTCCATAGCAAGAGATTGAGATGTTAATAGATTTGATTCCGGGTACGGCACCATTGGCCAAGGCACCGTATCGGATGGCTCCAGCTGAATTGAAAGAACTGCGGGTGTAGTTACTTGAGTTGCTAGATAAGGGTTATATCTGACCCAGTTTTTCTCCTTGGGGTGCTCCTGTTCTATTTGTTAAGAAGAAAGATGGGGGTCTGAGATTGTGTATTGACTATAGGCAGTTGACTCTGGTGACTATCAAAAACAAGTATCCTTTGCCTAAGATCGATGATTTCTTTGATCAGTTACAGTCTACCTCTATCTTTTCCCGGATTGATCTCCGCTCTGGTTATTACCAGTTGAGAATTCGGGAATCTGATGTTGAAAAGACTACTTTCAGCACGCGGTATGGTCATTTCAAGTTTTTGGTTATGCCTTTTGGGTTGACCAATGCTCCTGCAGCTTTTATGGACTTAATGCAGCGTGTGTTTCGGCCATATTTGGACCAATTTGTTGTAATCTTTGTTGATGATATTCTTGTCTATTCGGCTTTTGAGGAAGAACATACACATCATTTGAGGATCGTGTTACAGACTCTACGAGACCATGAGCTCTTTGCTAAATTCAGTAAGTGTGAGTTCTGGCTTCGGAAAATTCATTTTCTAGGCCACGTGATTTCTGGTGATGGAGTTGCAGTGGATCCAGCTAAGATTGAGGCTGTTCTTTAATGACAGAGACCGAGGACAGTGACAGAGATCAGAAGTTTTCTGGGTCTTGCATGTTATTACCGCAGGTTCATCCAAGACTTTGCGAAGATTGTAGCACCAATGACTAGAATGACTCGTAAAGATGTTCCTTTTGTCTGGTCAGATCAATGTGAGCAGAGCTTTAATGAATTGAAAAGGCTACTCACTTCTTCTCCAGTGTCGGTGTTACCTTCTGGCTCGGGTGGATTTGTGGTCTGCACAGATGCTTCTCGGGTTGGCCTTAGGGTAGTGTTGATGCAACATGGTAAAGTTATTGCTTATGCATCCCGACAGTTGAAACAGCATGAGGAGAACTATCTGACTCATGATTTAGAACTTGCTGCAGTGATCTTTGCTTTGAAAATCCGGATGCACTATCTTTATGGTGAAAAGTTTGAGATCTTTACGGATCACTAGAGTTTGCAGTATGTGTTCTCTCAAAAGGACCTCAATCTCAGACAGTGCCGATGGATGGAATATATGAAGGACTATGACTTTACACTCTCCTATAAGCCAGGTAAAATGAATGTTGTTGCTGATGCTCTGAGCAGGAAAGTGCAAGTCTGTCAGCTATTGCTTTAGGAATGGAAATTATGGGAATAGCTTCCTAGTGAGGCGGTTAGCGTGGACATTCCAACTGATCCAGTGGCAGCTGTGTGTGCTAGTTTGGCCATGTCTTCAACTCTATATCAGCAGATTAGAGAGGCTCAACAGGATGACTCTTATTTGACCCATGTCATATTGATGCATGACATTGAATTTGATGATGAGCTGGTTGTCAGTTTTCGTGGCCGGTTATATGTTCCAGCTATTGAAAAGTTGAGAAATGCAATTCTGAGCGAGACACACGGATCCCGTTTTTCTATTCACCCCGGCACTACCAAGATGTATCAGAATCTAAAAAGACAGTTTTGGTGGCCAGGCATGAAGCGAGATGTGGCTGTGTTTGTTTCCAAGTGCTTAACTTGTCAGCAGGTGAAAGTCGAACACCAAAAGCCAGGTGGATTGCTTCAGCCGTTGGAAGTTTCACAATGGAAGTGGGATCATGTCACAACTGATTTTGTGGTGGGTTTGCCTCGGACTTCACAGGGCTTTGATGGAATATGGCTGTTAGTTGATAGATTGACTAAGATAGATAGACTTTTGCCGATTAAAGTTACTTGGAGTGTGTAGAGATTGGTCGACCTGTACATTGAAAAGATCATGCCACTGCATGGTGTTCTAGTCTCACTTGTGTCAGATCGTGACCCACGTTTTACCTCCGGCTTTTGGCGCAGTTTTCAGAAGGCCTTGGGCACTGAGTTGGATTTTTCTTCAGCTTATCATCTGTAGTCTGATGGCCAGTCCGAAAGGACAATTCAGACTCTTGAAGATATGCTGAGATCATGTTGTCTTGAGTGGTAGGGTTCGTGGGGTCAGCATTTGCCACTTGTGGAATTTGCTTATAATAATAGTTTTCACTCCAGCATCGGCATGGCACCTTATGAAGCACTATACGGCCATCCTTGTCGTACCCCTTTGAACTGGTTTGATGCCGGTGACCGGCTTTTTACAGGACCTGACATGGTGCAATAGTGTGCTGATGTGGTCCGTCTGATCAGGCAGAGAATGTTGGCAGCTCAGAGTCGACAGAAGATTTATGCAGATCAGCATAGGCGACCACTGCAGTTTAAGCCTGGAGATAAAGTGTTTGTGAAAATATCTCCGATGAAAGGAGTTTCCAAATTTGGGAAGCATGGGAAGCTCAGTCCGCAGTACATTGGTCCATTTCCTATTGTGGAGTGTGTGGGCCAGGTGGCTTATCGGCTTCAGCTACCAGCGGCAATGCAGGCTATTCATGATGTATTCCACGTCTCCCAGTTGAGGAAATATGTCTCTGATCTATCTCATGTCCTCGATGATGCTGTTTGGCCAGAAGTGACTGCTGACCTATCTACACCAGAGTATCTCATCAGAATTGAAGACCGTCGTGAGCAATGGTTGAGAAATAAAGTGATTCCCCTGGTTAAGATCGTCTGGCAACGTCACTCGAGCAACGAAGCTACTTGGGCACGTGAAGATAAGATGAGACAACTTTTTCCTTTCTTGTTCACTTGAGGTATGATTCCTTTGTAGTTTCCTTTTTGTTCTCCTTCTTAAATTTCAGGGTCGAAATTTTTATTAGGAGGGAGGGACTGTAAGGCCCGTGTCTTAACGAATCTTTGATGGTTCGGGTTTAGGATTTATTCCGTGAACTTTGGCCATTTTTCCAGATTTTTAGGCCATTTACTGGTATTTATTCGGATTAAGTAATAATGTTTATGGATTTTATTGGGCATTTTCATAATATTGAAGATTTGGGGGTCTTTTTTCAAAAGGTGATTTTTTTTCAAAAAAAATATATCTCAACCCTTTTTCTTCCTCCCCACGTTCACCACCTCACCCCCCTCCACCCCTCACGATCTCTCTCTCCCCATTTCCTCTCCCCCTCTCCCTCACGATCTCTCTCTTTCTCTCTCCCTGGGCAAGCGGGCGAGACGGCGACGGATCGCGGCGTGGAGGGCACCGTTGGACTTGTGGTGACGAGTGGAGCGCGTTGACGTCCACCTCGGCATGGATCGTGGCCCGAGGAGACGATACGGGGCGAGGAGGAGCATGGAGGTTTCGCCCTTGCATGCGGCCGGTCGTCCACTTTTGGCTTGAATGAGGTAGGGGGATGGAACCCTTACCTAACTAGGATCGTCTGGACACCGCTTGCACCGCCATGCACGATCGTTTTCTCCATTTTCGGTGAAATCCCCATGTTAGTGTGATTTAGCTCAATTTTATGAAAAATCACTCCTTGGGCTTTGTTTTCATGTTTCCTAGTGTTTAATTGATGTTTTGGATGTATGCATGAGCAGGGAACATGTTTTTAGCGCGAGCCCCACGATTTCGGTCGATCGGGGGATGTTCCGATTTCAAACCAGACATACTCGCAACCCAACACGTGTGACGGTCATCCCAGCGACCGTCACACGCGTAACGCACCCAACTGGGTGCGTTACGTGAGTGTGACGGCCCCTTTCGGGTGCGTCACAGCTCTTGGGCAGTTGGGCGGAGGATCCACCTAACAGACCCAGATAGGGACGTTAGGGTATTGTAATGTGCCAGCCTAGGTGCGTTACATTCCCCTGATACCTGCGTGTGGTTTATCCCTCGGGTGGGTGTAACGACCTCGGATGGTGCGTTACATTAGTGTAACGCCCCTACCTTAGACCGTCACACCCTGTGCTTTCTGTATTTCAGTAAAAAAGCCCTCGGGTACCTCTAATGGACCTAAGGGGGTATGTTACAGTCATGTAACGCACTGCCCCTGGTGCGTTACGCACTGTTGTTCCCTGTGTGTGGGGACCCGGTAGGCGCGTTATAGTGACGTAACACACCTACCCTAGACCGTCACACTCTGTAACGGTCTAGACTAGACCGTTACATCCTCTGGCATTCAACAAGATGGTTGGTTCATCTTCTAATGCATTTCATGTTGTATGACCGCAATGTTTAAGTTATTTTATAAACAATGGCTCACTTTTAAATCTCGGTAGAGTACTTCCTCTTTCCTCGTGATAGAACCACTAGACTTAGCCCTGAGACTTCAGTGTCGCTCCGCCTGGCAAAGGTGGAAGGGTGTACCCGTTGAGCGGTTTGTAAGCTAGTCACCGTGGGCCCCTGACTCTTTACTGTAGCATCCTACGGGGGGGGGGGGGGGGGACTAACTAGAGGCCTAGCTCTAGGCAGGAGTCAGTGTATGCACACGTGGTCAGAGGCCTGGACTGACACTGACGAGTGTTACTCTGACTAGTTCTTGATTCGGTACTATTACGTCTCTAGCTTGTTGTTAGCCTGACTTGCGAGTTTCTTGAGACACAGTGTAAGTCGTTAGTGGACGCTTCTGGTCTCTGTTTTCTAGTGGGTACCTTCTGCAGTCTCTTGTCACCTGGGGTAATTGGGATTCTTTCTATTGGTAGATTTAGCTTCAGTCGCTAATGTATACATTTGTATTGGCATATAGTTAGCTGTTTAGACTATTTAGTTAGGCCTTACAGCTTTAGTATACCTATGCTGTTATGTTAATGCATGTTTGTTGTAATAAATGCATGCTCTAATTACATTATATTTGCATGCCTGCTAGTTAGTGTGAGGTTGGGATCCACGTGACCCCTACTGAGTCTGGTTGTGACTCACTCCTTCTCCTTTCAGGTGAGCAGCAGCAGCCTCCCGTCGGTGGTTCCCGCATCTTTGGGGATCATGTATAGAGTGCCAGCGATAGTTTGACGGTCCTTTTTGGGTACTTTTGTCACGTCCCGAGCGCAGAAGCTTACCCGTGATGCGACAGTCCTTTATATAGAACTAAAGCGATCTAGCTAATTAGTGGAGATCTTCCTTAGACAATTTAAAGAGTGCGCAAATGACTAAGCAAATGACTAAGCCTAGATTTGAAAATAACATAAATAGTTTGAGCTATCGATTATTACAACTAATCAAAATGTCAAATTCATAGAATTAACTACTAGTCCTCACTCCTTTATTAGTTTTGATCAAAGGAAATTGATGGAACATCAAAGGTGATTTCCTTATACGGGTGGAGTGTATTTGTGTGTTATGGCTTGTATGAGATTATAATTGTGTAATTTCTTTCATTTGGGCTCCTTGTAAAGCTTATAACAAGCCATTGGGCCATTTTTAATGTAGAGTCCATGGCTAGGTTGCCATTAGTAGAGTCCATTAGAAGCTTATTCCATATTGGGTCTAAGGGCTATCATTATGGACCTTAATGGCCACTTAGGCCCAAATAGGTTTCTCCCTCTCATGGGCCACCAAGGGTGGAAGAGTCTAGCATGGTTAGTGGGCTTGTTACATGGCCTTTGACCATACTTGGCCCAAGGGAGGCCCATGAAGGGGGCGTCCCCTTCTTTGGCCTTATTAGGCTTGGTAGGTGTGATTTAGGTAGAGTTGGAATGGAATTAGTCTAAGTTTGAATAGAAATAGTCAAGTTAGATTAAAAAAATGTATTAGGTGTGTTGTTCACATTGCATCCCAGCCCTTCAATCCCCATCCCTAGATCCAAGGGTGCACAATTTATTTGATTGGAGTCATATATAACCTTGTATTTTCATTTAGAAATCAATGAAAAAACCAGAATTTTTGTTGCAAGGCTTGAAGCTTGGTGCGCCCCCAGCCCTCTCCCCTCTGGTTCCTCTCCTCCAACCTCAAGTTCTAGAGTGTTTATACCTCCTATCTCCTCCTCTCAATCTCCGGTGATCATCTGTGCCGCCACCGCCGCCGTTCGTGCCGCCTTCGAGCCGCCGCGACTCCGTCTTCGGTTTTCTATCCTACTGGATAGAGGTGCCTTCACGAAAATCCTGCTATCCTCCAGGGCCTCTGCTTGGCTTGCAATTTTTATGGTGTGTTATCATATTCTATCACCCTCTCTAAAAAAAAATTCAAGTTTAAAATCCATCGTTTAGTATTTTTACATTTTCGTCCAACCTGTCATCCCAGATCTGCCAGGTTTCTATCTACAGTGACAGAACCTCTGAGTTCTCCACCTTCGACCACTGTTTTGATTTTTTTTAGGGATCCCAATTTTACTGGGAGTTCTGTCCATCATCCCCTACGTCCACAAAATTTCTTACATTTTTATCAGCCTTCTACCTATTTTTCACAATTCGTTTTCTATCTCTGCTACAGTGCTTTCAGCCCAATTCCAGATCCGCCCACCCACCAGTTAAAAAATCATAACAAATCACAGCCTCCACCAAATCCAAATCCAAAAATAGGCCTGGTTTCCTAACTTGATTTCCTACAACTTTGATGAAGAGCACAATGCCTGATTCAGGCGTCTACCTCACGGTAAAAGGCAATCCATAGGAAAGTTCCCTGCAGATCTGAGAGTCCGGTCACTGTACAACAGCAACTCAACAATTCATTAAGTCCAAGATCCAAGCAGATCCAGGTCTGATCTTCAGATCTAGGTTGAAGTACTTCAAGTTAGCTTTCCAACGGTGCCAGTTTTGTGTCAATCCGACATCGGGGCTGATTGCAGCGTCCGTTCTTGCCGGAGCGCGCGCTGCAAAACAGCAGCAACCAGTCCGTGGACAGCAAACCCGACGGGTGTCGATCGGAAACGCCAGGCCTCCGGCCGGCGAACCAGCGTGCCACCAGCCCGGGGAGTACTTTCCTAAGTGTCCCCACCACAGCGGGGCCACCGGGTCCCACACGGCCCCTCCGGACAGCACGTGGGCCCCACCGTCACGTGATCGGGTGCTGCCGAATCAACGTGAGAAGCCGCCCGTCAACCCGAATTCGGTCCTCCCGGGCCCCATTGTGTAGCCCTTTACCTCCCTGTGTGGAGTGGGCAGCGACGTGTATTTCTATATTATTATGTATTATTGTTCCGGGAGTACGAGTTTCGACCGGGTCCGTCGTCCCCACGCCGAGCGCGTGGAGGTATCGTCTTCGCTCCTTACTTGGCATTTTGCTTAATTTTCATATATACTTGTTTATGCCACTACTAGAGAGCATGATAGGGTAATTAGCTCACTTTCTATTTATATCACCGCTGCTGCGAGAGAGAGCGTTACCGTCCCGTGACTCGATCCAGGCACAAAGTGTGAATTGACCACCCTAGCTCTTGCCGGTTTGTCAACCGTGCATGTCCGGCGCTTCCCTCGTTAAGGGATGATCGTGAGCTTGCCGTGTCTGTGGTCTCGTCCCGCATCAGAAATACAATTGACATAACTGGACAACAACTGACATACGTAGGGATTACAATTTAACACAAAATAGCGGAATTACAATAACACAACATGACAATTGATGACTCCATCCATACACTCATCACTCAGATTCATCCCCATCCAAATGTTGGCTGATATCCAAACTACCTGAAACGTTAGAAAACCACTTGATGAGCGAATCACTCAGTAGGATTTACATCTCAAATTGCAACATGTTTTAAGTAAATTACAAGTTCATTTGAAGTAAATAATGCATGCAGACAGGTAGTTGTCAAGGAATTATAAAATCGATAAGAACAATATAGATATGACAGTGTAGAGGTAATAGCAGGAAAGTAACAAATGGGATACCAATAAAGATCTTATATCAATCAAGCAATGGTGAACAAGTAATTCAATCATGTATACAAGAATTGGCTATTTCAATTAATCAAATAATATCTCAAGTCATGTATTGCCCATTCGGGCCACTCAAGTCAAGTCAAGTAAAGAGAGAGAGAGAGAGAGGCGGAATGTCTCCAATCTATCAAGTACTCCGGTGTAATGCTAGACACCGCAATGTGGTCAATAAACTCCCATGGGTACAAGTACCTTCGGGTGCTCCTCCCAGGACCAGACAGGGCCTTATATGCATAGCATTAGTCATGTTTTGACATCCACTGCCAATATAGAATTTCAAGGCTTGACCAGTAGGAGATATAAGGTAGATTTTGTGGAATGGAAGCCAAGAACTCACATTATGTAGGAAAATCAATGTAAATCATGCGATAGGTTAAATGGTAAAATCAATGCAAATTATGAGACAAGTTAAAATCAGAAATTGTATTAGACCAAATTGGCGCCCTGGGGTTAAGCAGGTTTATAGGTGGGTGATTTGGTGTAATTTTCTGAAATTTCACTTTTTTTTTTACGATGCCATCAGGCGTCTTAAATTCTGAAATTGGCACCCTGGTCAGGGGCATCATTTTAGATGGGGGTTACTATTTCTCAGTATAAAAATTGTAAGATTTTCATGATTTAGTTCAATAGTTATGGATTTTGAATGGGTTAAACAATTAATATGGAGATTTACTACTTGCTTAACTTTGGTAACTGACACATTCTAATAGGTCGTTAGAACACTTAAAATGGATAGTAATATGTTCTAACATATATAACATGTTTCTAACATGTTGGCTAACTAGTAATATATTCTAATGTATTCTAACAGGTTGTAAGTGGTCTAACTAGTAATATGTTCTAACATTTTCTAACATATAGGTTGGCTAACTAAACAGGTTGTTAGCCGAGTCGCTAACGTGGTCAAACATGTTACAGGTTAATATGTTCTAACATATTCTAACAGTTTAACATGTTGGCTAATTAGTAATATATTCTAACATTTTCTAACATATTTCAGGTTGGTATATATTCTAATATATACCAAGGCAGTAGGTCCGTGCATGTTACATTCTAACATTTTCTAACAGGTTGCAGGTTGGTAACTAGTCTAACAGATTGGTATATATTCTAACACTTTTCTAATTATTAAGAGTTACAGGTTGGCTAACTATTAATAACATTTTCTAACATATTCTGATTGGTATATATTCTAATATATACCAAGGCAGCAGGTCCTCCCTGGGGTTAAATTAATTCTTTTATGCTTTCAGAAATTAATTTACTAAAAATAAAAATTATTTCATACAAAAATAATTTTTAGTATTATAATATCTGAAATATAGAAATATACTTTTAAGTTAACTTAGAATATTTTAATATGATGCTATACACATAACATGGCTAAACAAGTTTAATTAAGATGGCTAAACATTAATTTTGTTGGCTAAACAGTGAATAGTCTTTGACAGGTTTAAGATGTTTAAACATTGAATGTAAATGTTGATAGATATGACATTAACAAGTTTAATACTTGTCTACATAATAGAAATGACTCAAAGTCAACTTTTGTAGCGTATTATTTGATTCAATTGTAATGTTGTGTTAAACAAGTTTATGGTAGCGTCTGTTATAACAGACGTGAGCTCTTGTTTGCATAACAGATGTGAGCTCTTATTTTACAGGAGACGTGCCTCAAATATACTTCTAAACATGTCTGCCTAAAACACTTAATATGAAGATTTACTTCTATTAACTTTGGTAACTAACATGTTCTCACAGGTTGGCTACAGAGATGATTGATTATGGATTACAAAAGCATGATAGATCTCTACAAGTCAGAATAAAACGTGCTATATAGACAATAATATCTCATGGAGATGAGCCTAATTACCTTGATTGCTTGGCTAATTAGCTACTGGTTTAGTTAAAAGATGAGAACACCTACCTCTGTGAAGACAATTAGGTACGGGTAAAAGAAAAGGGCAGCTTTCTTCCCTCCTCTGCAACCTCTGCAACTTCAGAGAATGCTCCCCCCTCTCTGCAGCAAGCCTTCGGAAGAATGGAGGGAGCCTCAATCTAGGGAATATTATAGTGTTTTGGATAGACATGAGGGGAAACAAGATCCTAGATAATCACGTCACAGTGCGATGCCAGCTCAAACGTGTTGTTCATGTCTGAAAAGGACAGAGGATAATGGGATGCCAACCAAGGTTTGTATGGAAAAAGTCACAACGTGGAGGGGGTCGTGTAAGCTAAATTATAGGGGCGCGCCATCATATGTTAACAATGATTACAATGCTTAGAAATTTTATATCTAATTAACTATGTTAATAAAATAGTAAATTACATATTTTTATGATCCCTAGATTTTTCTGATATTTATCAAAATATGCCAGAATAAAATTCAACTCGAAACTCCGTATCTAACTTTAAAGATTTTTATCTTTAAAAATTGATGGAATCAATTTATGAAATTTCATGGCTAGGATCCTTATATTTTTCTCTTATTTTTCATAAAATTTATTTCTCAAAATTTTATTTAAATAAAATTGACACTATTCATGTACCTAAGGTTGGTGCAAAACATGTTCAAGCGTAGGTATAGGCCAATATACTTCCAGTGCAAACGATCACGATCAAGAGCTTGAACAACACTTCCAGTACAGCCAGTGCTCTTCATGCATATACATAGTCAATGCATTGATTTGTCGCGCACACACACTAAGTCTATACATCTTTCACTTCAAAGTCTGTACATCGCATGCCTGAGCATCCCTCTTTAATGTGCATACTTTCATATATGCATTTGTGCATCATTATAGAAAGTATGTACATCGCCTTGTAGCATGCACGCATTCAAAGTCTATACACTCCTTGCCATTGCATGCATTCAAAGTATGTACACTCTTCTCGCAAGTCTGTACATCATCTTGTAGCATGCACGCATTCAAAGTCTATACACTTCTTGCCATTGCATGCATTCAAAGTCTGTACACTCTTCTCGTAAGTCTGTACATCGTCCTGTTGCATGCACACTAAGTCTATACATCCATCAGCTCAAAGTCTGTACATCGTCCGGTCGCATGCAAACTAAGTCTATACATCCATCAGTTCAAAGTCTATACACTCTCGGACCAAGTCTGTACAGCCCAAGTGCTCCATGCATTCAAAGTCTATACATTCCTATCTTTACCTACGTTCACTAGTTTAGTAAACACACAAGTCTATACATTGTTGTCACAAGCACATTAGTCCATACATTCGTTCATGACATGTCTGAGCATCTATTTCCCATGTACATACCTTACTATCTGCATTTGTGCAATCCTTCAGGCAAAGTCTATACATTGCTTGTTGTTGTGTTTGTGCATCAATTTACCAAGTCTGTACATTATGTTGCATATAGGTTTCTGTCTCGGTGCAAGTTTTGCTAGCCTATAACGTATAATTATTTGGCACAAAAGGTAAATGGTGGATGCTGGGATTGGAACCCTGGTCACTAGGTTGAAAGGCACGTCACTTAACCAACTACACTATCAACCGGGGCTATCAATCGGGGAGAGGCCTCGGTGCGCAATTGCAAGGAATGACCAAGCCCATACCCAAGGGAAGAAAGATGGGCAGGAGGGGTCTCGGCTACAGAGAAACCGCATTATCTATGATGGGTGATTCCGGGCCACTCACCTGGGACTACAGTCAACATTTTGTTAGAGGGCCTCTCCAGCCCGGCACATTAGCTTCGCAGCCAGCTCTGCCGACAAAAGATACAGTCTGTCCGATTGCCAATCCGCCACCAGCGCTGAAAGGGCTAGAAGATGATATGCTCGATTATGGTTAGGCCCTTCAGGGGTTGTTTCATGAAGAAGACTACAAGAAGCAGCAAGAGACCCGGCTTGTTCAGTGGAGGCCGAAGAAGCGGCCAGTTGATGATCCACGGGAGAAGGGGAGCTCGCCGATTGCCTTTTCTTGGTCTCCTTCCCGCTTTCAATCTCTCCTCCAGCAGAGGGAGTTCTTACCCCGTCTTCCTCCTATCATGGTAAATCCATCCTTCATTGATCCACCTGAAATTCCGTTTATTCCTTGTGCTTGCAGGCATTGCCCGCCCATTGATCTATCCACTCTATTCACTCCTCCACCTCCCAACGCCCAGCTCCACGAGATGTGGTTCTCTTCTTCCGATCCGTTCTTCGATTGCATCTTCCCCGAGCTGTTCCCCATGCAGCTCCCGCCTCCTCCGTCCTGCTGTGTAGTCTCTACTGATCTCCAAAAAAAACGTCAAATTTGAAATGGAGATTTCAGTGGAAGATTATGCTACCTTGTCTCCATCCTCCTCCCAGGGGCACGAGTCCCCTACTCCTTCCCTTCCACTAGGTCTTCTTTCTCCTGGGTTAGGATTAGGGTCCATCGAGTCTAGGGAAGTAGAGCCAGTTAGATCTAGAGAAGTAGGGTCTTATTCTAGGTCATCCAACCCTTCCTCTTCTGAGCCGCGCTCACTTGCACGTCCTTCCAGATCTGTTCCTGATAGGTTCTTGCAAGATCTAGCTCAGCGTTGTCATGCCCTTTTGAAATGTCCGGAATTTGTTGCTATGACAATTGTGATTGAAGATGAACAGGAAATAGAAGGGGTGTGGAGCAACGACGGACTTGGCGTCTATGAAATCCTAGATGAAAAAGATCCGATCAACGAGGACATCGATGTAGATGACACTGCTGATCAGTACGCGCAAGGACTAAAGAGATTTGACGAGCCATCGTCGGTAGTGGATGAACCTACGAAGGAAATCAATTTGGGAACTGAAGAAGACCCAAGGCCCATCATTATTGCCACTAATCTCCCTCCACAAGTAGAAGAAGATCTAATCAAGGTTCTAAGGGAGTATAGTGACTCTTTCACCTGGTCTTATGAGGACATGTGATGGGAATCGATGCCGAGCAAGTACTTTTCATATTACATTTATATCCTTTAGTTCATTTTTATATCCACGGGAAAGTATGCGCGCAATTGTACGGCTTTATCGGCCAATGCGTCACTCCCGTAGATTGTATGGGTTTATATGTAATTTGCCAGTAGGACCAGCCAGGGGGCCCTCGGCCCTTTCCCATTGGTCCACCTAGACTATGTGGGGCTGGTCAACCAGCCTAGGTGGCCTTCTAGATGAGTTGAATGTCAATTGCCACATGGGTAGACAAAGGGGGTGATTTTTCCATGGTAGGCTACCTACCAAGTCAAAATGTTCCCCTTACCTACCCATAGTCAATAGGCCGCCCCCCCTTCATTTTTTATGTATTTTTTGTGTTTGTGGCATGCAATCCCAGCCCTTCAATCCACACCCCTAGATCCAAGGGTTGAGGTTGGATTTGGTTGGAATCATATATAAGCTTGTATTTTCATGTGAATATTAGTGAAAATCAGAAAAATTTGTGAAAGCTTGAAGCTAGCTGCGCCCCATCCCTCTCTTCTCTGGTTCTCCCCTTCCCAAACCCCCATTCTAGAGTGGTATCTCCTTTCCCCCACCTCCGGTGATCATCGGTGCCGCCGCCGCCGCCGTTCGTGCCGCCATCACGCCGCCGCGGAGCCGCCTTTGGTGTTCTGTCCATTCTAGATAGAGGCTTCTTGTCTGAATATCTTCTCTCCACCACGTGAAGATCTCAAGTTGAAATTTTTATGGTGTGTTCTACCCTTGCACCCCAAGTTCCACCTAAATTTTCAGGCCCAAATTCCATCGTTTAGTATTTTTACATTTTCGTCCAACCTGTCATCCCAGATCTGCCAGGTTTCTATCTACAGTGACAGAACCTCTGAGTTCTCCACCTTCGACCACGTTTTTGATTTTTGTTAGGGCTCCCAATTTTAATGGGAGTTCTGTCCGTCATCCCCTACATCCAAAAATGTTCTTAAATTTTTATCAGCCTTCTACCTATTTTTCAAAATTCGTGTTCTATCTCTGCTACAGTGCTTTCAGCCCAATTCCAGATCCGACCACCCACCAGTTCAAAAATCATAACAAATCCCAGCCTCCACCAAATCCAAATCCAAAAATAGTCCTGGTTTTCTAGCTTGATTTCCTACAACTTTGATGAAGAGCGCAATGCCTGATTCGGACCTCTACCTCGCGGTCAAAGGCAATCCACAGGAAAGTTCCCTGCAGATCTGAGAGTCTGTTCACTGTACAATAGTAACTCAACAATTCATTAAGTCCAAGATCCGAGCAGATCCAGGTCTGATCTCTAGGCCTAGGTTGAAGTACTTCAAGCTAGCTTTCCAACGGCGCTTGTTTCGTATCGATCCGACGTCGGGGCTGATCGCAGCGTCCGTTCTCGCCAGAGCGCGCGCTGTAAAATAGCAGCAACCAGTCCGTGGACAGCAAACCCGACGGGTGCCGATCGGAGCCGCCCGACCTCCGGGCGTCGTTCCTACGTGCCGCCAGCCCGGGGATCACTTCCACCAGTGTCCCCACCATAGTGGTGACACCGGGTCCCACACGGCCCCTCCGGACAGTACGTGGGCCCCACCGTTACTAGTTCGGGTGCTGTCGAAGCTACGCGGAAAGCCGCCCGTCAACCCGAAATCGGTCCTCCCGGGCCCCGTTGTGTCGCCCTTTACCTCCCTACATGGAGTGGGCAGCAAGATTGTACTGTTGTAATATTCATGTATTAACTGTCCTGGGAGCACGAGTTCGGCCGGGCCCGTCTTCCCCACGCCGAGCGCGTGGAGGTATCGTATTCGCTCCTTGCTTGGCATTTTGCTTACTTCATATATACTTGTTTATGCTGCTGCTAGAGAGCTTGCTGTAGGATCTAGCTCGCTATAATTTTCATATCACCGCTGCTTTGAGAGAGTGCGTGACCGTCCCGTGACCCGATCCGGGCATAAAACTGTGAATTGACCACGCTAGCTCTTGCCGGTTTCTTAACCGTGCACGTCCGACGGTTCCCTCGTTAAGGGACGATCGCGAGCTTATCGTGTCCGTGGTCTCGTCCCGCATCAACATGCCAGGTCTTGACCCCTCTTTGGTGGAACATCGACTCATGCTTAAACCAGGGGCAACACCTTTGAAACAACGGTCAAGAAGATTTCACCCCCACATAACCTTAAGGATCAAGGAAGAGGTTGACAAGCTGTATAAGGCCAGATTCATTAGAGTTGTCCTATATCCTTAGTGGGTGGCAAACATAGTCCCTGTTATCAAGAAGGATGGAAAAGTGCGCATTTGCATCGATTTCAGAAATCTTAACAGAGCATGTCCCAAAGATGATTTCCCGCTGCCTCATATAGACGTCCTAGTAGACAATACTGCCGGGTATAAAGCTCTATCGTTCATGGATGGGTACTCGGGATACAATCAGATCCGTCTCACTCCGGAAGAGTAAGAGAAAACTTCTTCACCACGCCCTGGGGCACGTACTGTTATGTGGTCATGCCGTTTGGTCTGAAGAATGCGGGTGCCACCTATCAAAGGGCGATGATGGCCATCTTCCATGACATGATGCATATCTATATGGAAGCTTACGTGGATGACATTCTGGTGAAGTCAAGAACCAAAGAAGAACACCCCTCTATTCTGGCCAAGGTGCTGCAAAGAGCCAGGGAGTACAAGCTCAAGATGAATCCAAAGAAGTGTGTATTCGGAGTCTCCTCAGGGAAGCTGCTAGGTTTCATAGTGAGCAAACAGGGGATCCAGATTGATCATAACAAAGCACAGACCGTCATGGACATGCCTCCGCCTAAGAACATCATGGAACTGCGAGGATTGATTGGTCGATTGCAATTCATTAGAAGATTCATATCTCAACATTCTCAAAGATGCCGTCCGTTTTATGAATTGCTTAAGTCGGGGGCCAAGTTTGAATGGAATGAAGACTGCCAAAAGGCCTACGAGGATCTAAAGGAATATCTATCCAATCCCCCGATTTTGCAACCTCCTGTCCCTGGGAAACCCCTAATCCTATACATCTTAGTTATTGAGGACTCCCTAGGGGCGGTTTTAGCACAAGTAGATGACGAAGGGAAAGAGCGGGCTGCTTATTACCTCTTTCGATTGTTTAACCCAGCTGAGTCCAGATACACCGCTATGGAGAAGACTTGTGCCGCCTTAGTGTGGGTAGCTCAGAAGCTTAAATATTACTTCCTTGCCCACCCAGTTAGGTTGATCTCTAGAATGGACCCGATTTGCTATCTCTTAGAAAAACCTATCCTTTCTAGTAGGTTAACTCACTGGCAGAGCTTTCTCTCTCAATTCGATATCACATTCGTCGTTCAGAAGGTGGTTAAAGGGTATGCCATCGCTGAGCATCTTGCCCATCTCCCCATTCCTCACACCGATTTTATTCAGGACGACTTTCCTGATGAACATCTCTCTGCTATCTCTCATCATCTCTTTTGGTCTCTGCACTTTGATGGTGCACTCAACTCTCAAGGCCGAGGGATCGACGCTATTCTGCTCACTCCAGAGGGAGTGACTATTCCCTTTACTTATCAACTTCAGTTTCCTGCTACCAACAACATCGCCGAGTATGAGGCTCTCCTAGCTGGATTGAAGCACGCCTACCTTCTAGGCGTTCGTTATTTGAATATCATAGGAGATTCTCAGCTTGTCCTACGGCAAGTTCTGTCCACTTACCGCACTCGTGACCCCAAACTCAAGCCGTATCAAGATTTGGTCATGCTTCTTGCTAGGCAATTCTGTAAGCTGATCTATATCCATACTCTCCGCTCTCAGAACATTCTAGCTGATGCATTAGCTTCACTCGCTTCCTCCCTATCTTTCCCTCTCAGTCGGAGCACTGAGACTATCGTCGTTCAGAGACTGGACGCACCCTCTCTTCAGGATCCTTGATACATCAACCTTAGGAAATCTGTAGAGGCAAGGGCTGAGAAGGAAGATCTTCAGGAGGTATCGTTATTGGAACTAGAAGAGATTCTGGACGAAGAAGAATTGCCTTGGTATCATGAAATCGAATTATTTTGCAAAGAAGGATCATTCCCTGAAGGGGCAAACGCCGAGCAGCGTAAGTCAATAAGAAGAGCTGCCTCAAGGTACACCATTGTTGTAGGAGAATTGTATAGGCGTGCTACCAATGGGACGCTCATGAGATGCTTAGATGATGATGAGGCTTGGAAAGTGGCTGAAGCAGCCCATTCTAGCGAGTGTGGAGGTCATGTTAATGGCCAGGCTCTAGCGAAGAAAATCCTTAGGCAGGGCTATTATCGGCCCACTCTAGAGGAAGATTGCTCCCTCTATGTCCGAAGGTGTCTTAAATGCCAGCTCCATGCTGATAAGATCCATGCTCTAGCTTCATCTCTCATCCTCTTTCCGCTCCTTGGCCATTCTCTATGTGGGCTTTCGACGTTGTCGGCCCGCTTGGTGATCCTAATTCTTAGATCAAGCAGAAATACTTTATCCTTATAGCCACTGAGTACTTCACCAAATGGGCCGAAGCCGAGGCGTACACAAAGATCAAAGCTTCAACGGTGTGCCGCTTTATCATGAAGAATATCATCTCACGGTTCGGAGTGCCAAGCAGCATCATCACCGACAACGGACCCCAGTTCGTCTCTCAAGAGCTCAAGGACCTATGTAAGAAGTTCAATATTGCACTACATCATTCATCTCCATATTATCCTCAAGGCAACGGTCAAGCCGAGGCCACTAATGAAACCCTTCTTAAGATCATAAAGAAGACATGCGAATCTTATAAGTTTTCCGATTGGCCAGAAAGATTAGTGGAAGCTCTGTGGGCTTACCGCACCTCCGTCCGTACTCACACGGGACAAACTCCCTATGCTCTTACCTACGGGATGGAGGCGGTGCTCCCATATGAGATTTTAATCCCTTCCCTTAGAGTGCAGCTCGATAAGGAACTTAATCTCGATGAACGTCGAGAGGTGTTGTTGGTTCAGCTGGAACTCTTAGATGCAAAGAAGATGAATGCGGCCGATCATGTATCCGTTTATCAAAAAAGAGTTTTGCGTTATTTTCAAAAGAAGGTAATCGAACGCAAATTTCAAAAGGGTGATATGGTTTTGAATTACAAATTCATTCGGTCTACAGGTCCTAGGTCTAAATTGTAACCTAACTGGGAAGGGCCGTTCGTCGTGAAAGAAGCTTATCCAGGGAATGCTTATCGCTTAGTGAACGCAGAAGGTGAGGAGCTCTCTCACGCGTGGAATGGGTTGTATCTTAAGTGTTTCTTTCCTTAGAGTCTAATCAATGCCACCCGGCAGCAAGATGTTCCTCCCTTTCACTAAAAGGGTCCCGAATAAGGCAATCACACACTACACGACGTCCTTGGTCAGGTTTTCCGCTTTAAAGACACCCTTTCTCCTTGACCATGCTTTAGGGGAAAGTCGAAGTCCCTGTTCGTTTCTTCCTTCGGCTGAATCAAGGGGCAAGAGGTGAATAAGGAGGCGACGACCAATCCAGGCACCCTGACAAGAGGAGGTCTCAAATAGGGGCAGTCCGTTATGACCTGATGCCACAATCAAAGAAACGAGAAAAAAAGAAAGCAAAGGAGCTATGACAAAATCAAAAAAACATTATCTCCAAGGTCTATTGATTATGATTCCAAAAGCTCCAAAAGGCAAGAAAAAAGAAGCTAGGCATGACAAGAGTGGCAGTACAGTTCCCCGCCGGACGAATGAGCCCGGTCGCACGCATGCCTAGAGTGGACTAAGGTTCGATGACGGACACAAAGCCCCAGCACAACAGACCAAATCTCTAATGGGTTACACGAAAAGGAAATAAAGTCCTAAAGACTTCTAAATCTAGCCTAAGCTTACCCCCGTATTCTATTTTTCCTTTTTAGGATTGAGACCAGTACCCTGGGTATGACCCTGGTAGAAACACCGTCATGGAAATCTGGGCCCTGGCTAGGGATGGTCACCTTATTTCACGCCAACCTCGGGACTCTCAATGCGATACGGAGGGCTCACGTTGCTAAGGGAAAGCACTGGTTTTCAAAATCCAAAAACAACATATATTTCAAAAACCCCAAAACAACATATATTTCAAAAATCCAAAAACAACATATATTTCAAAAATCCAAAAACAACATATATTTCAAAATCCAAAAACAACATATATTTTAAAATCCAAAAACATCATATATTTCAAAATCCAAAAACATCATATATTTCAAAAAATCCAAAAAAACAACTTATATTTCAAAATCAAAAACATCAAATATTTCCAAAACTCACAAAAATTCAAATATTTTCCAAACTCCAAAAAACACCATCATATGCATTGCATGCATCGCTTTACTTCTATTGTATTTTCTGCCTATTTAATAAGGCTCCACCCCTTGACCAAATATCAAGAAGCGGTCATTCTCTAACTTGCTTTAAGGCAAGGGGTTGAGTCTAAGAACAAATCTAACTTGTCTCTTGTTTGAGTGTGTACAGAACGCAGGTTCAAGCTTGAGCTGAAATCTCACAGCTATGCAGGTTCAGGACTGTAACGCGCCATCATTAGACCGCTAAGTTCATATAACGGTTCCCCCTTGACCGTTACATTCTCTTCAGACATTGGCTTTGATTCTCTCAGCAGCTATCTCTCTAATGGTCTGGGTCATGACCGTCACGCCTTTCTAACGGTCTATCTTGTGACCGTTACTTTCTCCAGAGAATTTAGTTCGCAGTCTACTCTTCCGTTCTTTTTGACGGCCTATCTGCCGACCGTTATATCCTTCTAATGGCCCTGCTCGGATCCATTACATTCTCCAGAGGCTGTATTCTTCAGATCATTCTAGCCAAGTCAAGCCACAGAATTCATGTCCATTCAATTAAGGCATTCCCATCTCATTCAAATCAACCTAATGGAACATAAGAGTAACAACATTTCAAATCCTGATTGTCAATTACAAGCAACATCTTTTGTGAACCTAAGAGAAAATCAAATTACATTCAGCTTCTTGTCCGCAAGAGGGCGGATCTTCCTCAACTCTTTCACGTAACCGCGGCGCACTTCGTCGTTTTCTTCAACTTCTTCTTGCCACGGACGCACCTTGCTGATCTCCCACATGGTCAGCACATTCCGGATTGCTCTCTCATATTCCTCGGTCCCCATCTTCCTAGGTAGAAGGGGAGGATAGTGTGATAGTGTAGGAGCTTCGGTTCGAGGTAGTCCGATCTAAAGATAGCACCGGTGCGGGTTGTAGATCGCCATGGTAGTATTTCCCACTAGCTGGAGGTCCAAGCCTTGATGCCGCTGTATTCTAAGAAGAGTGCTCCGAAGGATTCTTGGTCGCATGATGAACTTGTCTATTGGAAAGGTGTTGAAGAAGAGGCGCCATTCATCCCATGTTTTCTTGTCCGCCGTCTTACATTCAACCTGTGAAGAGAATCCATATGCCCCTCCAATAAAGAAGAGAGGGTGGCTCCCGAAGATCTGGCTAGCAGAAGTAATATCCTCATTGGGTTGGAATTTGACTCTCACTCCCATCCAACACTCGAGGAGTATCATGGAGCCGAACAAAGGACCTCCTAGGCAAGCCGAGCTTAGTCCTTCATAGAGATATGAAAGGATCGCTTGAGAGATGGACATTCCCCGCCACAACCCGCTAATAATGCTGAGATTTTGGGTATCTAAGAGGTGGTTGTTGACACACGTTTTATGCCGATAAGTCAAGTCGTTTCCCTTACTCCCATTAGTTGATGCCTCGAGTTATCCATTATTCATTGGGCCATTTTGTGGCATATCTTGGACTCCTTTTGGGTCATCTCCCTCCTTGGTGCTATTTATATCGATTCGGGACTTGATGGGCCTTGGTTTTGGTCAATCGAACGTATAGGTTGAGAACCAAGTGTCCAAGTGCCTGAACGGCCTAACATCAGCCGTTCAAAACGTGGGTGGTTGACTAAGGACCGTTCAAACATCTTGGTTAATTTCTGAGGGTTTTCCCTGAATATTTGATAACAGGCTTTTATGCGGCTCTATGAAGCCCGTTCAAATCCATGGACGGGCGGATTCTAACCGCCTATATCTCAGAGTCCTACGCTTGCCAATTTCCTCAGATAATTGTCCAAATAGTTGAATTATCACCGACAAGGCTGAAACGGCTTGACTCGAACCGCTCTTTTGTGGGACGGTCTCCTTTGAGCCGTTCATCGTTCAGGGTCCAACGGCGGGCGTTTCGGCCAGTTGGAGAGATAATTGGGCTGATTTTCCTGGTTATTTGAATTTCCACCGACAATATGAGCGGTCTGTGCCAGACCGCCCATATGTTGAGCGGTCTATCGTAAGACCGCTCATCCCGTCGATGGAGGATTTTTAACAGATTTTCATCCCTTTTATTCATGGTTTTATCCCCAAGTTGTTTTGATGATTTATCCGTGGATAATTAACCATTTTTGATGCCGTTTCGACCGGATAAGAGATCATGGTAATATCTATGATTTATCTGTTATAATCTCGACCTGAAAATGACTAAAAACCCTAATTTCGAGGTGGGCTCTCTAGGCTCTATAAATAGACCCTAATGGCTGGACGTCGAAAGGGGGGGAAAGATTCTGGTAGACGGCGAAGCCCTGCCGCATTCTTGAGCGACCTAGCACCCAGGAGGGAGGCTTTCTATGTCCACATAAGCCTCCGGTTCAGGGAGTAGTCCGGTTTTGAGTCCTTTTGTTTTATAGCCTTCACCGTTTTCTCTTCCATTGCATGCATCGTCTTCTCCCTGTGTCCCCCTCTCTTTCTCATTATCATGCACACACCTACCCTTGCTTTTGTTACCCTAGGGGTTTAAAACCCCCCAGGTATCCCCCTTTCCATTAAGTTTATGTTATACTCTTTTACGTGAATATGTACTACTTTATTCAGTTCTGATTTGGGTGTTCTTTTGGTGTCTTCACACTATTTTGCAGGTCAGCATTCCATCAGCACGAGGCCCATCCTCTCTGGCCGGCTGGAGAGGGTGGAGGTGAACCCTTGTTGCAACTCTTGGTTCGGTGGGCTTACGCGGTTCCTGTAGGCCCGTTCAAGGCGAAGAGCGGCATCCTCTACACCGCCCTTATTCCTTCTGCGGTCCCCTTCGAGCCGTCCGTTCTCCAGGAGTTCTCCTCCCGTGCGTTTGGCAGCACTCGCAGACGGTCTATCGTAAGACTGTGTGTCTTTTAAGGCGGTTCTTCATCAACCGCGTGTCATCCCAGTGCTACATCAAGGCGAGTGTCTCCCATTTCTTTCCAAGGCAAGGCGCCCTCATTGTGTGCTGCGCTTTGGTGGCGATCACGATCACCTGTGAGTATTTCCTCCTCTTCTCGACGTTCTCCGTTCACTTGTGCATGAACTCATTGCCCCATTATATAACTCATTCATCCATTTAAACGAGGAGAGAGGAGAAAAATATATATCTACACCCCTTTTGTGGCGATCACGGTGGGACACCTAATGCCCATCGTGCTATTGAGATTGCTGACCCTCCTTTGTTTCCAAGTCTTCTGTTCTTCCTGAGAGTGATTTGCAGGTTGGGGTGCGTTTCTGTCCCCTGAGCGGTTCTTCTAGAGCCGCCCAACAACAGGCACGGCTGAAATTCTGCCGTTCCTCCTCTACAGTCAAATCAGTCTCGCCGGTCTTTCCTGTTACAGACGGTGCGATATAGACCGTCCCTACCGTAGAGCGGTCTGGATCTGGCCGTCCAGTCTTCCAGCGTAGGTACGTTTTGCTCTGTTCTTATCGCAGGTACGCGGTTGCTGGAGGACCGTTCGTGCGCCTACACGGTTGTCTTTTGACCGTCCGTCTGGTATCTTCTGCCATTGCACCCTTCGTGTTTTTAGGTCCTGTGGTTACTCTGTATTTCTGTTTTCTCCCTGGAGTAGACGGTTCCACACAGACCGTTCGACTGTTGGAGCGGTCGCAGAGGGGCCGTTCATCTGGTGCCACAGTGTATTTAGGTTGTACTTTGATGGTCATACTTCATGTGGTCTGATATGCCTGGTGCAATTCATTGATTCCCCCCTGCTCCCTTATTACCATTGCATCACCATGCTCTTTATTGCTCATGTGTATACTTACTCATTGATTGATAGCTGCTAGGCTAGTTTGTGCATGCACTCTGGTGCACATAGGAGCATCGGTCTTTTCTCATATTAGTTGCATTTCTACCGAAGTGGGGTTTCCTCTCGTCTCCATATTCCTTGGAGCCAACTAGGGACCTTGCCGAGGACCTCCGTAAGCCCCCGTGAGCCGTGGATTCCCACACGGACGCCGGGCAGGTTGTACTGTATCCACTCCAGTCTAGGGTTGCATCCGCGAGTGAGAGATCCTGATAGAGTCACGCAGTTCCTCATTTTTCCTCCCAGTTAGGCACCTAGCGGTTGAGAGGATTTATATTCTCATTAATCCACTAAAGCTCAAAGAGGAAAAGATAAGAAACTGACGAGCATCATTTTAAGAACTTGATTGCATTACTAGGTGATTCTGCTCTCATCTCTCTCCATTGTATGCTTGTTAGTTGCTTGGTAGATCTGGTTGATTAGTTTTGCTGGTTCTAGTCATAGGTATCTTGGTGTATGTGGGGTTGCCTTCTTCCCCCACGATCACCTCCTAGGGTTGACTCTTATTTCCATTCCTACTCCAACCCCTTGTTTGATTCGTCATCTTCCATGTCGTCGTACGACTTCTCTCAGTCCCACGAAGACTCCCTTCCTCGTGGTCTCCTTGAGGATCCCCCTAGGGTCACCCATCTGCCGGGAGGAGAAGGGACGGCCCCTTCACTCCCGACCATTCTTGGCGAGGGTCCCCGACCCTCTCTTTCAAATCCACCCAATCAGAATTCAGCCAATATGATCCTCGACATGATGGCCCAGCTGGACCCTACCCAGCTCCATCTCATCAAGCAAGCTCTGCAAGGGGGCGATGCCCCGGCCTCAATCCCGGATCATGGCACGACCGCTGTTGCCACCACATCTCATGTTGTCGGGACCACCTCGGTGGCTCCCCTTGACCTTACTCTTGTCCGCCCTCAAACCCTTCGCTATCCCAGTGTAGAGATGGGCCAGGCTTCCACTTCGGTCCATCAACAGCTTGATAAGGGGAAATCTCAGATCCCCTCCACTCCTTATCTTGATCCGTACAACACAGTTTCTCCATCGCCGCAGGCCCTCGTGGCCCCGGCGGATTTCATTAGGTTGCAATCAGGCGCTGCTCAGTTTGGTCATGCGGATATGGGGCCCTCCTCGACCCATTATCCCTCTTACGTGCCGCCCCTTCAGTCGGCTCACCCCTCTGCTCCCTATCCAAACATCGCTCTTCCTGCTCCTTCTCCCCCTTCCTGGGAACGGGAAATCCTTGACAAGTGGGCTGCTATGCAGCAACAGATTGATCTCCTCCAAAGGCGGGTTGGCCCGCAATCCCTTGCTGATGTCCCTATCCCTAACTTCAGGGACATTCATTTTCCGGCACAATCCGAGCTCCCCGTGTACCGTAAATACGACGGAAATGGCAACCCGTTCATCTATGTTCGGGAGTTCCTGTACGAGTCAGCTCAGTTCCAGCAGGATGATCGCCTGATGGCCTATTTGTTCCACCGGTCGTTGGAAGGGGTTGCCCTGGAATGGTTCTACACCCTGCCTATGGAGGAGGCCGAGAATTTCAAGACAGTCAAGGAGATATTTTTACAGAGATTTCAAGATCGGGTTGGACCCGAATACTCCTTCACCGATTTAGTGGCAGAGAAGATGAAGCCGGAAGAAGATTTTGCAACTTATGCAGACCGTTGGAGGCAGATGGCCTCACGTGTGCCTGGGCAGATCCCGGAAGAAGAAAAAGTGAAGTTGTTAATTTCCAATGCTACGCCCACTTTCAGGAACATTTTAGCAATGAATGATATCTCAAATATGCACCAGTTATACATCAGAGCTCGATTCATACAAACCCAGTTCAAAGACTCCCCCATCCATTCTTTGTTCGAGGCCCAGAAACCCAAGGCTGACAGGAAATCCCAGGGCCCCGTCACCGAGGGAGTACAAATTAATGAGCAAGTCCAGGCCGTCCAGTTCCCCCATCAAGCCGCTCCCCCACGCTTCCCGCAGCCTCCGCGCAACCCTCAGTTCGCCACACCCCAGGCTCCCCGGCCCACCTTCCAAGTCCCGCAATACCCTCAACAGGCACCTCCGCCACCCCAACAGCCTCAGCGGCCCCCGCAATACAACAATGTTCCTCCACCTGCCACCTATGGCCCTGCTTGACCAGCTCCAAAGAGGGCCGATTACCCTCCTCTTCCGGAAACCTTGCCAGACATCTTCTCTGCTCTAATGTATACTGGTGATCTTCAGTTATCCCCGGAGCACCCAAATTAGAACCCGGCAGCCGATCAGTCTAGATACTGCATATTCCATCGGCAACCCAGGCACACGATAGAACGGTGTTATCAGTTCAGAGATCTGGTCTATGACTTGCATGAGGGCCAGAGGATTGATTGGGCCCAGATGCACCAGCTGATCGAGGACATCAGGCAGAGACAGAGACAGGCCCGGCCACAGCAGGCGGTGCCCCAGCAGCAGCAGCAGCAACAACCCCAGCAGCAACAACCACCCCAGCAGCAGCAACAAGACCTTGGGATCCATCAGAATCCCATGCCAGCACATCAACCCGCTCCGCAGCAACAACAACAGCCGCCGGCACCTGCCCCCGCTCAAGTAAATATGGTCCAACGCCCAGCCCCCAACGCTGGGTGGACATTTGATGACGAGACCCCCGCGCACCTCTTAGCCCTTCACCACAACTACTCCCCCACGCCTGCCACCCCTTCCATTCTCAGAACGGCCATCCTGACCACTACACCGCTTATCACCCCATCCACGTCCCCCATTAGGCCCACTACATTCCCCTCCGCTCCGTCCGTCCTTCCGCCACCACCCGCCGTACCCTCCGTTATGTCTCCTCCACTTAACCCTTCACCCATTTCCCATCCACCAGGGCTTATTAAACCCGCTTCGCCCATCCTCACCCCCATTTCTGCGTCATTCACCTACCCCACCGGGCCAAACGGGGGTCCGTCTCAGCCGGTGCCGACATCACAGTGCGCCCTTCGGAGCGGGCGCCCTTTCCAGGGAATTTTCTCCCCTTTCGGTGCATCTGCACCTAACCTCCAAGTTCATCCCCCCACAGCTGGAGCAGAAGAGGCAGACCCCGTGCCGGGCACAAGATACGATTTATTGCAACATTTGGACCGGATGCCGGCTAAGATTTCAGTATTAGAGCTGATCAAAAGGTCACCCCTCCACCAAGATGCCTTGAAGACCTTCTTGCAGAAAGTTATGGTAAGTGAAGATGTGGCAGTAGATAGCTTGCCATCGGTCTTGGCAACGATTACCAAAGGGCCGTCCATTTCATTTTCCGAGTCAGAGTTGGCACCCCCTGAAGCACGGCATATGCCATTATGCATTACTATTTCCCTAAACAAAATGGCCGTAGAGTCTGCGCTTGTGGACACAGGTGCATCGATAAATGTGTGTCCATTGAGTACCCTTCATGCTTGCAACATATCAGAAGACATGCTCAGGCCGACACCCACTACAATAGCGGCCTATGATAATTCCAGACGTGCTTGTCACGGGGTTGTCACTGTGTAGGCCGAGCTGGGGCCTTTAGTAATGGATGTGGAATTTTATGTGTTGGACATAGACCCGATGTTCAAAGCTATTCTGGGTCGTCCCTGGTTGAACAGTTTAAACGCCGTCCCCTCAACCGCCCATCAATGTTTAAAGTTCCCCTTCCAAGGGCGGGTGGTCAAGGTAAAAAGCATCTCTACAGTCCAAAATGTCGATGCCATAGCAGCCAAGATCCTGCCTACATTGTGGCCAAGTAACAGGCCAGTTCTGTCAGTAATGGATTTGAATTACCCATGGGCATATACGTCACGCAAACCCGCCGCCGTGCCAGTCAATGTGAAAGTCAAGTCCAAGATTAGAGACTCCAAGGGATGGCATATGATTTTGAAGCTGGCAGCCAGGCCAAGGGCTCGGCGCGCAATTGCAAGGCCGGACTAGCCCCGTCCCCAAAGGCAGGAAAATGGGCCGCCGGGGCCTCGGCTACCGTGAGTCCTCGCTGTCGATACTTGGAGACTCTGAGCCTTTAACATGGGATTACCGGCAACATTTCGTGAAAGGCCCGTTACAGCCCGGCACTTTGAAGACCCCGCCATCCAGCCTTGAAGAGAAGACAGACGAAGCTTGTGCTGTTACTAATCCACCACCGGCGCCGCGAGGGTCGGTCGGTGATTTGGAAGATCTTTCTGATACCTTTGCAAAAATGTTTCATGAAAAAGAGAGTGAGCCGAAGAAGGAGGAGATGCAGCTGGTGAAGCGCCCTCCAATGCCACTAGCCCGCCAGAGGCCACGGGAAACAGGGAGCTCTGTCATTTCTTATTCTCTATCATCGTCTCGTTTCACCTCTTGGTTGCAACAATTGGGATTCATTCCTCATTCCCCTCCGATCCTGGTAGAGCCTCACTTTGTAGAGAAACCCGAAATCTTATTTGTTCCCTGCATGTGTGGGCATTGCCGGCCCATCGATCTTTCGACGTTATTCACTCCTCCTCCCCCCGGCGCTCAGCTCCATGAGATGTGGTTTTCTTCCTCTGATCCCTTCTTTGACAGCATATTTCCGGAATTATTCCCTATGCAGTTACCTCCTCCTCCGTCTTCTTCCACCTCCTGCTACATGATCACCTCCGACCTCAAAAAAAACGTCAATTTCAAAACAAAGGTCTCCATGGAGGATTACGCCATGTTCGGCTCAGATTTCCAGGGGCACGAGACCCCTGTTTCTCTTCCAGTAGATTTCCTCTCCCTTAAATTTGATGTACAGTGTGCAGAGTCGTCTAGGTTAGTCGAGTCAGTAGGAGGGGAGTCTAGTTCAGGTCTAGTCAGCCCATCCACATCTGCAGCGCACCCCGTCGTGCGTCATCCTAAAACCATCCCTGATAGGTTCCTACGCGATCTGGCCGAGAGATGCCACGCCCTTCTAAAGTGTCCAGAGTTTGTAGAGACGGCGATTATGCTGGAAGATGAAGAAGAATCAGACAAGGTATGGAGCAATGACGGATTGGGTGTTTATGAGATTATGGACGGAAAGGATCCAATTGATGATGAGGAAAGCTGTATGTATGACACTGCTGACTTATACGCGCAGGGGTTGAAGAAATTCAACGAGCCATCATCAGCAGTAGATGAACCCACGAAGGAAATAAATCTTGGAACGGAAGAGGACCCCAGGCCCATATTGATTTCTGCTAACCTCCTCCCTCAGGTAGAAGAGGAGCTCATCAAAGTTTTGAGGGAGTACATCGATTCCTTTGCCTGGTCCTATGAGGACATGCCAGGTCTTGACCCCATGTTGGTTGAACATCGATTGATCCTTAAACCAGGGGCAACACCCGTTAAGCAGAAGGCAAGAAGGTTCCACCCACAGATGGCCTTGAGAATTAAGGAAGAAGTTGATAAACTGCATAAGGCCAGGTTCATTAGGGTTGTGCTATATCCCCAATGGGTGGCAAACATAGTCCCAGTAATGAAGAAGGACGGTAAAATTCGAGTTTGTATTGACTTCAGGGACTTGAACAAGGCATGTCCGAAGGACGATTTCCCGGTTCCTCACATCGATGTCTTAGTTGATAACACAGCGGGGTATGAAGCGCTTTCCTTCATGGATGGTTATTCAGGATATAACCAAATCTGTCTAGCTCCGGAAGATCAAGAGAAGACCTCGTTCACTACGTCCTGGGGCACGTATTGTTATGTCGTTATGCCGTTTGGGCTAAAGAATGCGGGTGCCACTTATCAAAGGGCAATGATGGCTATCTTCCACGATATGATGCATGTTTATCTAGAGGCTTATGTGGACGACATTTTGGTGAAATCGAGGTCTCAAGAGGAACACCCCGCCATTCTAGCCAAGGTTTTGCAAAGGGCTAGGGAGTACAAATTGAAGATGAATCCGAAGAAATGCGTGTTCGAAGTCGCATCAGGGAAATTGCTCGGGTTTATAGTTAGCAAATGGGGGATCCAGATCGATCCGAACAAAGCAAAGACCGTTATGGAAATTCCGCCGCCAAAGAACATCACTGAATTGCGAGGATTGATCGGGCGTTTGCAATTTATTAGGAGATTCATATCTCAGCACTCGCAAAGATGCCGCCCATTTTATGAATTGCTAAAAGCAGGCGTGAAATTTGAATGGAATGAACAATGTCAGAAGGCCTATGAGGAACTTAAGGTTTACCTCTCTAATCCCCCAGTTCTACAACCTCCTGTCTCTGGGAAACCCCTGATCCTGTACATTTCTGTGATTGAAGACTCCCTAGGAGCTGTCCTGGCACAGGTAGACGATGAAGGAAGGGAAAGGGCGGCGTACTACCTCTCAAGGTTATTTAATCCCGCAGAATCTAAGTAGACTGCCATGGAGAAGACCTGCGCAGCGCTAGTATGGGTAGCTCAGAAGCTGAAACACTACTTTCTTGCCCACGAGGTTAAGCTCATCTCCAGAATGGACCCCATTCGTTATCTTCTGGAGAAGCCTGTCCTTTCTGGTCGACTAGCTTGCTGGCAGAGCTTTCTTTCCCAGTTTGACATCACCTTCATCATTCAAAAAGCGATCAAGGGATATGCTATCGCCGAGCACCTGGCTCATTCTCCCATCCCTCGTACTGATTCAATCCAGGACGAGTTTCCCGATGAACACCTGGCGGTGATCACTCATCTTCCTTTCTGGTCTCTTCATTTCGATGGTGCCCTTAATTCCCAGGGCAGTGGGATCGGCGCTGTTCTTCTCACTCCGGAAGGGGTAACTATCCCTGTGGCATATCAACTCTCATTTCCTACCACTAACAATATAGCCGAGTATGAGGCTCTCCTTACCGGCCTGAAACACACCTACATCTTGGGCACGCGATATCTTAACATCATAGGAGACTCTCAGTTGGTGCTGCGCCAAGTTTTGTCAACTTACCGCACTCGTGACCCTAAGCTTAAACCCTACCAAGATTTGGTCACGCTCTTTGCTAGGCAATTCAGGAAACTCATCTATATTCACACTCCTCATTCTCAGAACATCTTGGCCGATGCCCTTGCATCGCTCGCCTCTTCCCTATCACTTCCCCTAAGTCGTGCCACTGAGACCATTGTGGTCCAACGGCTAGATGTGCCTTCTCTTCAGGATCCTTGGTTCAACAACCTTAGAAAGTCCGTAGAAAGGAAGATAAAAAGGGAAGAAGTGGAAGAAGTATCGTTAGCCAAGCTCGAGGAGATCATCGAAGAAGAAGAATTGCCGTGGTTTTATGAAATTGAGCAGTACTGCAAGGATGGTACATTTTCGGAAGAAGCAAACGCTGGATAGTGAAAGGCCATTAGAAGAGTTGCCGCAAGGTACACAATCATCGCTGGTGACTTATATAGGTGGGCTCTAAATGGGGTTCTATTGAGATGCTTAGATGACGAAGAAGCTTGGAAAGTTGTGGAGGCAGCCCACTCCAGCGAGTGTGGAGGGCATGTGAATGGACAGGCGTTGGCGAAAAAGATTCTTAGGCAGGGCTATTACTGGCCAACCCTAGAAGAAGATTGTTCCACCTATGTCCGTAGGTGTCTTCAATGCCAAATCCACGCCGATAAAATCCACGCTCCTGCTTCTTCTCTTCATCCCCTTTCTGCTCCTTGGCCATTCTCTATGTGGGCCTTTAATATCATCGGACCCCTCGGTGACCCGAATTCCGCAGTCAAACAGAAGTCCTTTATTTTGACGGCTACGGAGTATTTCACCAAGTGGGTGGAAGCTGAAGCTTATGCAGAAATCAAAGCCACCACAGTATGCCGCTTCATTATGAAGAACATCATCTCGCAGTTTGGGGTGCCAAGCGACATCGTCACCGACAACGGGCCTCAATTCGTCTCACAAGAACTCCAGGACCTCTGTAAGAAATTCAATATAGCTTTGCATCATTTATCACCATACTACCCGCAAGGTAATGGCCAGGCTGAGGCCACAAATAAAACCCTTCTTAAAATTATCAAGAAAACATGCGAATCACATAAATTTTCTGATTGGGCCGACAAGCTGATAGAAGCTCTATGGGCTTAT
The DNA here is from genome assembly GCA_022559845.1 of Amorphophallus konjac. NCBI lineage: Eukaryota > Viridiplantae > Streptophyta > Magnoliopsida > Alismatales > Araceae > Amorphophallus > Amorphophallus konjac. The sequence continues at coordinate 316,032,626 of CM040118.1, forward strand.
CGCACCTCCGTCCGCACTCCCATAGGGCAGACTCCCTTTGCCCTCACTTACGGGATGGAAGCGGTGCTCCTGTATGAGATTCTGATCTCTTCCCTAAGAGTGCAGCTGGATAAGGAACTAAATCTTGACGAACGTCGAGAGGCGTTGCTAGTCCAACTGGAACTCTTAGACGAGAAGAGGTTGAACGCGGCCAATCATGTTTCAGTGTATCAAAAGCGTGTCTCACGATATTTTCAAAAGAAGGTCATCGAAAGGAAATTTCAAGTGGGTAATATGGTTTTAAAACGTAAATTCATCAGATCAGCAGGTCCTAGGTCTAAGCTGCAACCCAACTGGGAAGGGCCCTTTGTAATCAAAGAAGCTTATTTGGGTAACGCGTATCATTTAATCAACGCAGAAGGTGAAGAATTGCCAAACCCGTGGAATGGGCTGTATTTAAAATATTTTTATCCATAGAGTCAAGACCAGTAAATGGCTCGATGGCAGGGTGTGCCCCACCTGATTACGAAGGGAGGACTTGGGCCCAGCATCTCACACACTACACGGTCGCCCATGGTTCGGTTTTCTCTCGCGCTATCCGACACCGTTTCTTCTTTGGCCATGCTCGGGGAAAGTGAAGTTCCCTGTACTTCCTCTCTATCGGTTGAAGACAGGGGCAAGGTGTGAATAAGGGGGCGAGAACTGACCTAGACCCCCCATTAAAAAGAGGTCTCAAATAGGGACAGTCCGTTAAGACCTTACTCCGCAAAGAAAGGAAAGAAGACAAGCAAGAAAGAAAAAAAAGAGAAGAAGGGGCAAAATCAAAAGATAAAGCTGAAAGCGCAAAGCTCGAAGCCCTCAAAATCCCCAAAAGAACACAACTAGGCATGGCAAGAGTGGCAGTACAGTTTCCCCGCGGAACGTTATGAGCCCGGTCGTATGCCTGCCTAGAGCGGATGTAGGTTCGATGGCGGACACAAAGTCCCGGTGCAACAGACCAGATTCTTTGAAAAGGGGTGCGTCTTAGGAAGGAACTCAAGCCCTAAAAGCCTCTACACCTGTCATCAACTTCCTACTCGCTCTTTTTCATTTTCCCAAGGAACGAATCCTACCCGGGTATGGCCTCGGCAGAGACACCGTTGAGCAAGATTGACTCCAACCACAGGCGGCCCCCTCTTCCGCACATGCTGGGCCTGGGAAGTCTGTAGTAAGATGAGAAGGTCCCTACCTGCCATTAAAGCCCGAGCTATTCCAAAACCCAAAAAAAAAATCAAATATTTCAAAACCCAAAAAAAATCAAATATTCCAAAATCAAAAACCAAATATTTCAAAACCCAAAAAAAAATCAAATATTTCAAAACCCAAAAAACATTAAATATTTCAAAACCCAAAAAAATCAAATATTTCAAAACCCAAAGAAATCAAATATTTCAAAACTCAAATAAAAATCAAATATTTCAAAACCCAAACAAAAATCAAATACTCCAAATCATATGTTTTGCATGCATGGCATTCATTTGCATTTTTCACACTTTGATATTTTCCTATTTAATAAGGCTTATCCCCTTGACCAAAATCAAGGATTGGTTATTTCTTAACTTGCCACACGCAAGGGGTTAAGCCTAAAACAGATTTGACCTATTTTTCTTTGTGATTCGTGTGAGTACAAGGGCAGGTAGAAGATTGATGAAGCGCTCAAGCCACGGACGCACACATGCCAAGCATATTCAATCACATCAAGCCTAAAACTCGAACTCAATCCAACTCTCAGTTTTATTCCATTCATACATCAAACTCTTTAAACATCAATCCCTATCAGACAACATGAAAAATGAAGACAAACCACTCAAGTCCCCCGCTGGGCATCCCCGCGGGGGCGCATCTTTCTCAGCTCCCTAATATATGCCTGTCGTGTCTCTGAAACCTCCTCAACCTCTGCTGGCAGGATGCGCGCCTTGCTCACCTCCCACATGATCAGTGCACTCCTGACCGCCTGCTCGTCCTCCTCCGTCCCAATCCTCCTCGCCTGTAGCGCGGGAAGGTGGGGTAGCATAGGTAGCACCGTCCGGGGGAGTCCGACCTATAAGTAGCACCTGTGTGGGTTGTACATCGCCAAGGTGGTGTCGCTCACGAGCCTCAAGTCCAAGCCTGCTCTCCTCGGTAGCCTGATGGTAGTGTCGCGGAGGAAGCCCGGGCGCATCACGAACCTGTCCAGGGGAAGCCTGTCGATGTACGGGTGCCACTCGTCCCTGGTCTTCAGCTCAGCCGTCCTACACTCCACCTGTGAGGAAAACCTAAAGGCGCCTCCTATGAAGTAAAGGGGGTGGCTCCTGAAGATTCGACTGGCAGAAGTAAGAACCTCCCTCTGAGTGAACTTCATCCTAACTCCCATCCAGCACTCCAATAGGATCATCGAACCAAAGAGAGGACCCCCTAAGGCTGCTGAAGTGAGACCCTCGTACAGGTAAGCTAAGACAGCCTGGGAGATGGAAAGTCCCCGCCACAGGCCACTAATGGTGCTGAGTAAAGGAATGTCGAGGACATGGTCAGCAAAAGGGAAAAGGATGGCCCCACACAGGCATATGGAAGCAGCCTTGGCAATGGCCTCATCCCACCCGCACCTACTCTTACAACGCTCCACTACCCATTGGCTAAGAGGGAGAAGGTAAATGAGGCGAGAGCCTACAAAAGTATGGACGTCCCTACTATCTGGTATGAACCCTCCCAGGATAAGTTTTGGGTCGATAGGGGCGACTGTGTGACATATTAGATCTTCTTCCCCCGCCTTGGACCTAGGGAACCCAAAGTATGTCTCTACTTCCTCTAGCAAGATAGTGGCCTCAAAAGATGGAAGGAAGAAGGTATGGGTCTAAGGGTGCCACAACTCTGTCAACGCCGTGATGCTATGCCAGTCTAAGGAAAGCTTCGGGAAATTCTGGCCTAGAACAAGGAGGGAATGTAAGTGCCAAGATTTGAGAAGGTGAGTCACTCCTAGGGGCAGTGCGCGAACCATGGGAGCCACCCACTTCAGATTAGAATAGCGCCTCGGGCCTGGAAGGAGCTGAAACAAAGGATAGCCAAAAAATGAGGGGCATATGAGTGAATGATCGAATCGGGGAAAGTTGAAAAGGAAAGGTTAAGTTCTCTTACCTCTCTCATAGGATTTGTGATCTGATGCTGAGGAATTGTCATCAACGGTTGGAGCACGCCTCGCTCCTTTCTCGTCGCCCTCGGACCTTCATAAGGTTCCCCCTCCATATAGCTTCCCTCTAGGGCCCTCTTCATAGTGAGTTGGTGAAGAATTGCAAAAGTTGTAAGGTTTGATAGAAGAGGGATGTGAGAGATACGAATTTAGACTTCCACCCCTATTTATAAGGATTGCTAAGACCTAGGCCTCCAGAGATTAGTCTAGGAAGAGGGGAGATTAGGTTGGATAAGCCTAGGGAGAGTGGAGATAGGTTTGGATAGGTTCAAAGCCAATTACCCTCGGGTTAGGGACTCTCCAGCAGAGTCCCCTCTGGTTTTCGCAGGACGGTCACTGGGACGGTCTAACGATAGACCGTCCATCCAAATGAGCGGTCTCCTATCAACCGTGCATTATCTACCGGGGAACCCAAAGCCAACCACTTGGGTGGCCCAGTATGGACCATCCTTTCTTAGAACGGTCAAAACTGAACCGTTCATAGCCCGTCAGCACGGTCTGTTGTGGGCCGTTTATCACGTTGAGCTGCCCTATGAGAACCGCCCATATGCTCTCTCCTCACTCAAGTCGGCGCAAATGCCCTCTCCACACTCAAGTCGGCATGAACGTCACTCACTACACTCAAGTCAGCACAAATGCCCTCTCCTCACTCAAGTCGGCGTGAACGTCCCTTAGCTCACTCCAGTCGGCGCGAACATCACTCACCTCACTCAAGTCGGCGCAAACGCCCTCTCCTCACTCAAGTCGGCGTGAACGTCCCTCAGCTCACTCAAGTTGGCGTGAACGTCCCTCAGCTCACTCAAGTCGGCGTGTACGTCCCTCTCAACTCACTCAAGTCGGCGTGTACGTCCCCCATCTCACTCAAATTGGCGCAGGCATCCCTCCCTCTCCAGGTCGTACGCATCTCTCGCTCTGATCACAATCATTCATGCACACATTCATCCACAAAACCAAAAATCAAAACAATACAAATATGCACATCACTATCATATCACAACATGTACAAAAGTCGGGCCAAGTACAAAGTCAAGCCTGCCCCTCTCCCTGACCCCCGTCACTGTCACTGCTACCCTCATGCCTCTTTGGGGGAGGCATCGCTGAGGTCTCATCATCACGCCGCCGTCGGCGTCGCTCCTCCTCCTTGTTCCTCCGGTGGCCGGAAGAACTGGTGAAGTAACTCTTGACGGAGCTGTGGGTGCCGTGACTGGTACTTAGAGTCCCACTGCGCGATCGCCGGTTGATGTCCTTATAGGCACGTAGCTCTCGCCGTAGCTCCAATGCCTCAGACCTGTAGCGCTCCCCCTCAGCAGCATTGGCTCAGAGTCGCTCTAACTCGTGTCGGAGGAGCGCCATCTCTACCGAGCCCGCTGGCTGGCTCTGCGCAGCCTCCTCCCGTACACGGGCCACCTCCTCCCTGGCCGCCACCTGGCTCTGCTCCAACTCTGCTCGGAGGCGGGTCAACTCAGATGTCTGCAGTCATGTGTCATTGTCAGTCAAGCATTTCATAACATAAGCACAATAAGTAAAAGGGAGTTTAGAATTCGCGTACCCTCTCGGTGAGTGCCACCTTGGCCGCCTTGGCCCGCTCTACCATCCGAGTGAAGTCTGCGTCTCTCCCAGCACAGTCGGCTGGAGTCTGGGTAGAGGAAGAAGAAGGAGCGTTTGGTCCCGCCCGCTGAGCTCCCTCGGCACGCTGCATCCAAATACTCCAAGTCAGTCACATGCATAATCATATAGAATTGCATAATTTAAAGAGTTTAAGGTTTAGAACACTCACCAATAAGGCCAGGGCCTGCCGGGCCTCGTCCCTCTCCCGGATGGTGGAGTGCAAGAGTCCTTGCAACTCCGCCACTCGTCCTGCGGGGTCAACCTGCATTTAAGTCCATGTGTCAGTACATCATCATAAGCATAATAGACAAGGTTTAAGTTTAGAAGTCGTACCGGTCGGTGGGCGCCCCGGAACACCTGGTCCCGGTAGTGCCGTGCGTACGCGATGTAGTACGCACTGTCGCTCTCTGCCCGGGCGGTCACCACTCGCCCTCGCGCAGTCCAGTCGGTGACCTACTCGGCGTTCCTTGCTGTCCAATCAAACGCTTCGCGGAGTCCCCGGGTCATCCTCGTCACCCGTTCCCCCGCCTTCTCAGGCGCAGGGAACTCAACGGCTGGCTGATGGACCCCGATGGTCCTCAGCACCAACTTGAAGAACAGTGGCTCCACCACATTCATGCAGTGAAGCCACACGTCTCGGCCGGAGAAAGCTAGGGCCTCGGCCACCCACGGCTGGCCCTCCGGGCTCTCCTCCGTGTAAGGAGTCCACCGTACCTGCAAGCATAGGAAACTGCATCAGCATCATCATCGTATAAGAATTGCATGTAATTGAAGAGTCTGAGTTTAGAAGTGTACCGAGGTGTACGGTACGGTGTCCAGGTCGTCCTGCAGCTCCCGGACCTGCCGTCTCAGGGCTGTCATCTCCCGAGGTGCTGTCCACCTCCGTGCGATCGGCAAGAGCCCTGGCCGGGTCTCCTCGCCTCTGCCTAGCCCACGTAGGCGCACGTAGACCCATACCTGCATAACAGCATCAAGTCGGCATTTAGGAAGCATATAGGGTTGCATAATTAAGTTTAGAGTAGAGAGTCATACCTGGAGTAAAGGGGAGAAGCCCCCGAGCATCATCCGACGTGCTGTCGAACTGAGAGTGTCGAACAGGAAGGCGAGGACTGCCGCTCCCCAAGCGTAGTCACCCACGTGCTCAAGCTCCTGGAGGAAGGGGAGGAAGCGACAGCTCATCACATCCGCCCACGTAGAGAAGAGGAGCCGCCCAAACATCAGCATCAGGAACCGCCCCAGCACTATGTCCGCCTCAGGTCCCGGTCCTGCAGCAACTCTCGGCCTCGCTAGCCCTACGAGCCGCTCCAAGTGCTCCTCTGGCCGCTCACCAACCGCAACACCCGCTCGTCGTAAACCCAGGCTATCCTGGAGAGCAGCCTGGGGAAGGAGGGTCGACGGCCTCTCGGGGCGCCGCAGCTATAAGCCGAGCAACTCCCGAGCCATCCCCCGATAGTCGGGAAAAGTAGGCCCGCTGACCGGTAACCCGTGCACGCGTAGGCCAGTGAGCCTGGCCACGTCCTCTAACGTAGGGACCATGTGCCCCCACGGGAAAAGGAACGTGCGACTCACTGGGTCCCAGCGATCGTGCAGGGCATAGAGCAGAGCTGCGTCGAAGCGACACACCTCAATACTCAGGAAGGGGGCGAACCCCATGGCCGTCAACCGCTCCCTCTGGAAGTCCGGCAGTGCCAAGTACACCGCACGGACCTGCAGCCACGAGGTGCGGGTCCTACGCTTCCCCTGCATTCATTTGGTCCATTTGCATTCATATCAGTGATTTAATCTTACATTTTGATCTATTTTTAAAAAACAAATATTCAAAGTCTAGCTCTCTGTGTGATAGACGGTCGACCACGAGCCGTTCACCCATCAGACGGCCTCATTCCCACCGTCTTAGTTCTTCAAGTTCTGTGCTTGAACGGGCTGCCCCTAACCGTTATTTTCCTGGACGGATCACCTGGACCCGTCTATACTCTCATCTTTCTAGGGATGTATGGCCGCTCCTGGGCCGTATGTATTGTGAGCGGTCCTATGGGGACCACATTGTTTTTCCATCGGTTGATTGTTGAACGGACCAATGTGGACCGTTTCTTGTTTGAAAGGCGATCTCCTCACCGCCTATTGCCAGGTTTGATTCATTTTTCTGTGCACATTTGAACGGCCTTTCCTTAGACCGTATTGTTCTGGGATGGTCCTATGAGGACCGCGTAGTTTGGGTTTGCGGTTTCTGTTGAACCGTCCTACCATCGTCTTCCCTGACGACGGTGGAGGGTTCCCCAGCCAGCTAGGAAGCCGCCATGGCCCCCTAAACCGACCCCTAAGCACCTAAATCCCCCTAAAAACTTCTCTAAACTAACATGCATTGATAAAAATTGAAAGAAAATGAGATTTAAGGGGGGGGGGCCTACCTCGGGGTCACGGGCTTTCTTGGCCGCACTCGCCCGTGTTTGCTCTCCAGCGATCTCCTCCTCTCCGGCGGGAGCTTCCTCCTCGGCGACAACGATGGCGAGCTCCTCCATCGTCACTCCGGGCATCCCTTCCTCCTCGGACGGCGGCGGTGGTGATGGTCACGGCGGCGCCGGCGAGCCCTCACCGGAGGTGGACGGCCGGGAGGCTTGATGTTTGGTCCTCGTCATGGGGGGGGTTTGGAGATTGAGAAAGGAGAGGTGGGGTTTGAGAGAGAGTGAGAGGGTGGGGAAATGAGGGTTTTTGGCCCCCCCTTCGTCCCTTCCACCGTCGGTTACGGTGGAGGGAGACAAAGGGGTTTCAGGTTTTCGAGGTTGCAGAGAAGAACGGTCTATCGTTAGACCATTTATCGTTTGAGCGGTTTGCCCATGACCGTACATCCCTAATGACCGTTAACTTTAGGTCGGTTGAAATTCCAGGAATAGGCGGTTCGCCTAGAACCGTTCTACTTGAAACAGCACGGTCATGACCGTTCATCCGTGGCAATCGGCCCCTTAGAGAATTGATCAATGGTCAGGTACACACGGTTAACTCAGAGCCGTTTTGAACATTGCATGGTGACAGTAAGACCGTTTATATGATCATACATGTTGATATGTTTTTGGGAATATTATTGCTTAACCATCTTATGAGGCATCATTTCATCCAGTCTCGCCGTTTCGCCTGCACAGGTAAGTCAGGTATGGCCCTCTAACCCAAATCCCTTATTGCATTAATTATGTGGTATCATATTATATTATTTCGAGAGCCGACAGGTTATCTACGTGGCCCAGGATCTGATGTTCCCCTTCAACAAAAATAATGACGATCCAGGCTCACGTGCCTAACCTTCGGATAAGCCGTTAAGTTGGGACGTCACGAGGAGGACGGTTCTATCCGCACGCTGTGGTTGCGGATGGTATCTAGACTCTGATGTTCCCAGCTTAGTAATACTACTCTCGAATATTTTATATTTTAATCTTTCTTCGCATTTGTTTTAACGGTTTCCTTTATTTTAGCCCAGCATGCATCATACGCATCCTTTTGAGCTTTCATGTCCCAGGGTTTGCTTAAGAAATGCCCCGTCAATAATGGTCAGCTACATGTTTGAATGTTCGAGTAAGAGGAACTAATTCCACTCTGGATTCGAAGGCTTTCTTTGATCGATTTGTTTGGTCCAGTTGACTGAAAGGTCCCAGTCTGGAGCTTTAGCCTACTTTTTTCTTTTGTGGCCCCCTCATTGGACCGCGGGATTGTGTCCCCCATGAGGTTGGTCTTGTCGATTTGTTTCGTTTTAGTTTAGTTCCTCCAGATTTGGCATCACTTTCAGTCAAACTATTCCCAACGTTCGGTTCAAGGTTTTCCGGAAGATTCTCATCACTTTTTGGTAAAAACGGGTGTCGTTTTACCTTAACGCCCGCTTTTTCGATCCACTCCGCTGCAGTTCCGCTCCACCTCCATGCTCCATGTCACTTCCGCTTCACCTCCGCTCGCTCCCCCGCAAAGAGCACGTTAAGGAGGGGCATCTGTTGACACCCGTTTTATGCCGATAAGTCAAGTCGTTTCTCTTACTCCCATTAGTTGATGCCTCGAGTTGTCCATTATTCATTGGGCCATTTTGTGGCATATCTTGGACTCCTTTTGGGTCATCTCCCTCCTTGGTGCTATTTATATCGATTCGGGGCTTGATGGGCCTTGGTTTTGGTCAATCGAACGTATAGGTTGAGAACCAAGTGTCCAAGTGCCTGAACGGCCTAACATCAGTCGTTCAAAACGTGGGCGGTTGACTAAGGACCGTTCAAACATCTTGGTTAATTTCTGAGGGTTTTCCCTGAATATTCGATAACAGGCTTTTGTGCGGCTCTATGAAGCCCGTTCAAATCCATGGACGGGCGGATTCTAACCGCCTATATCTCAGAGTCCTACGCTTGCCAATTTCCTCAGATAATTATCCAAATAGTTGAATTATCACCGACAAGGCTGAAACGGCTTGACTCGGACCGCTCTTTTGTGGGACGGTCTCCTTTGAGCACTTCATCGTTCAGGGTCCAACGGCGGGTGTTTCGGCCAGTTGGAGAGATAATTGGGCTGATTTTCCTGGTTATTTGAATTTCCACCGACGATATGAGCGGTCTGTGCCAGACCGCCCATATGTTGAGCGGTCTATCGTAAGACCGCTCATCCCGTCGATGGAGGATTTTTAACAGATTTTCATCCCTTTTATTCATGGTTTTATCCCCAAGTTGTTTTGATGATTTCTCCGTGGATAATTAACCATTTTTGATGCCGTTTTGACCGGATAAGAGATCATGGTAATATCTATGATTTATCTGTTATAATCTTGACCTGAAAATGACTAAAAACCCTAATTTCGAGGTGGGCTCTCTAGGCTCTATAAATAGACCCTAATGGCCGGACGTCGAAAGGGGGGGAAAGATTCTGGTCGACGGTGAAGCCCTGCCGCATTCTTGAGCGACCTAGCACCCAGGAGGGAGGCTTTCTACGTCCACATAAGCCTCCGGTTCAAGGAGTAGTCCGGTTTTGAGTCCTTTTGTTTTATAGCCTTCACCGTTTTCTCTTCCATTGCATGCATCGTCTTCTCCCTACGTCCCCCTCTCTTTCTCACTATCATGCACACACCTACCCTTGCTTTTGTTACCCTAGGGGTTTAAAACCCCCCAGGTATCCCCCTTTCCATTAAGTTTATGTTTAACTCTTTTATGTGAATATGTACTACTTTATTCAGTTCTGATTTGGGTGTTCTTTTGGTGTCTTCACACTGTTTTGCAGGTCAGCACTCCATCAGCACGAGGCCCATCCTCTCTGGCCGGCTGGAGAGGGTGGAGGTGAACCCTTGTTGCAACTCTTGGTTCGGTGGGCTTACGCGGTTCCTGTAGGCCCGTTCAAGGCGAAGAGCGGCATCCTCTACACCGCCCTTATTCCTTCTGCGGTCCCCTTCGAGCCGTCCGTTGTCCAGGAGTTCTCCTCCCGCGCATTTGGCAACACTCGCAGACGGTCTATCGTAAGACCGTGTGTCTTTTAAGGTGGTTCTTCATCAACCGCGTGTCATCCCAGTGCTACGTCAAGGCGAGTGTCTCCCATTTCTTTCCAAGGCAAGGCGCCATCATTGTGTGCTGCGCTTTGGTGGCGATCACGATCACCTGTGAGTATTTCCTCCTCTTCTCGACGTTCTCCATTCACTTGTGCATGAACTCATTGCCTCATTCTATAACTCATTCATCCATTTAAACGAGGAGAGAGGAGAAAAATATATATCTACAGTGGTCGGTAGTGGTGAAAAGGAAAACTCCGCATAAGCAAACCGCCACCGCCTTGGCTATTGCTTCGTGTCTCTCCCACTTGTTTTTACAATGAGAGACTATCCACTATGCTAAGGGTATCAAGTGTATGTGGTGTGGGCTGATTATGGTCCTCACGTCCTTTGGATTATGGATGAAATCACTCAAGATCAAGGACGGGTCAATTGGTTCCACGGTATAGCAAACTAGGTCTTCATCCCCCACCTTAGTCTTAGGAAGGGCTAGGTAGGTTTCTACCTCCTCTAATAGGACTGTTGCTTCAAAGGAAGGGAAGATGAAGGTATGTGTTTGTGGATGCCACAATTCTAGGAGGGCTGAAATGCTTGGCCAATCTAATGTCAATTTCTGGAAGTTCTTGCCTAAGACCAAAAGAGGTTGAAGGTGCCATGCTTTAAGGATTGATGTAACCTCTAAAGGGAGTGCCTTTACCATGGGAGCCACCCACTTCAGATTAGAATAGCATCTTGGACCAGGAAGGGGCTTGAAGAAAAGAAGGAAAGAAGAAAATCATGAGGAGATGAAGTGCAGAAATTTCTGAAATTGGTTAGGTCATGGAAGCTTACCACTCTTTGAGCATTGGAGCTTAGATGTTTGGGAATTGAGGTCAGCCTTTGTAGCTCTCCGTGTTCCTTTCTTGCAGCTTTGGGTCCGGTGTGGACTTTCTCTTCCATAGCCATCACCTCGAAGCTTCTCTTCATGGTGTTTTCTGCCCTTAGGAAAGGTTTTTCAGCCCTCCTAGCAGAGAATTTAGAAAGATACGAATTTTTGGCTAAGTTTCCAAGTTTTAAAGGCTTGCTTTTGGCTTTTAAGTGATAAGATTTGGATTGGAAGGTTTTATCTTAAGTCTAGGAGAAGTCTAGAACGGATTGAATGCTTCTTATCTCGAATTTTGCCTCTCACGGCTCAATCCGTCTCAAAGTACAATTCATGCTCTAACGGTCTATCGTTGGACCGTCACTTTCTTCTGATGCATCGGATCTGAGCCGTCACATTTCCTGTGGGTTTAGTTTGGTCCAACCATGTTCTGTCAAGCTTAACGGTCTAGCATCAGACCGTTATCTTCTTGTGACGTGTTCTCTCTGTGCCGTTACATTCTCTGTTGTTCAGTTTTGACTTCTTGTTCAATCATTCTCTAACGGTCTATTGTAGGACCGTCCCTTGACTCTGACGCTCCAAATGTGGACCGTCACATTTCCTGCACATTTTTTTGAAGTCTACCTAAGTCTATACATCCCATGCATACCCAAGTCTGTACATCATTTTAAGTCTATACATCCCATGCATACCCAAGTCTGTACATCATTTTAAGTCTATACATCCCATACATACCCAAGTCTATACGTCATTTTAAGTCTATACATCCCATGCATACCCAAGTCTGTACATTCTTCGTCCAAAGTCCATATAGTCCTGAGTCTATACATTACCTGAAGTCCATACAGCTCAAGTCTGTACATTCCTCGTCCAAAGTCCATACAGCTTCAAGTCTATACATTCTTGATTCAAGCCCATGCATTACCCAAGTGTGCACAACCCCAAGTCTGTACATTCCTCGTCTAAAGTCCATACATTCTTCAAGTCTGAGCATTCTTTGCTAAAACAAGGTCTATACATCGTTTGGTCATCTGCACTCCAAGTCTGTACATCACTTTAACAAAGTCTGTACACTCATGAGTATAATCAGTGCGTTCATAGTTCAATCTCGCTCTGGCAAGTATAACGGTCTACCATTAGACCACTACATAACTCTGACGCCCCTCCCCTGAATTGTCACATTTCCTGCTGGTTGCCTTGATATCCCATTGCTCTGCCATCTTTAACGGTCTAGCATGAGGCCGTTACTTATCTCTGATGCGCCAGCTATGGACCGTCACTTTTCCTGCTGTTCAGTTCTACAAATTTGGCCTCTATCCTCTTTGACGGCCTCCACTTGATGCGTTACTTGATCCTGACGGTATGGACCTAGATCGTCACTTGGTCTGCTACTAAAATTTGAGCTATTCCTTTCTGCCCCTATTTAGACCTGGCGGTCTTACATGCCTTCCATTCCATTCATCCTGTCCATCCACACATTATCTCATCCACATCATGCACATTTCATCTCCACACAATCATCCATTCCTTCACATGCATTCATTTTCATCAATGCTTTTACATGTTCACATGCATTCATTCCCAAAAAATCACATGCATTTCCTACATTCCAATCACACATTCCCACATTCATTCCTGCATTCATTCATGCTCATCTATTTGCATTCATTCACACATCTATTCATTCACATAAAAAAGGAAAAAACAAACAAAAGACCAAAAAGAAATTTTTCGTTTTCATTTCATTTCCATCTAAGTCATGTACAAGTAAGCAAGTAATAAAGAAAACCAAAAAACAAGCTCATTCGGCCGGCTTATCCGCCAGGCCGCCATCGTCATCTCCACCCTCAGGTCTCCGCATCGGTGGCGCTATGGAGGCGCTCTCCTCCTGATGTCCTCTCTCTGCCCTCTCATTCCTCCGCTGGCCAAAAGAGCTGGCGAGGAAGTCTGCTATCAAGCCGCTTGGGGCAACTCTCCTCCGTGCCCCACTCTGGGAGGTGTTCCGCTCCGGTCCCTGGCCTACCATCCTCATCGTACGCTCCATCGTCTGCAGCTCAATCTTCAACTCGAAGATCTGACGCCACGTGTCCCGGGCCTCGGTCTGGTAGTGATCCAAGTCCGCAGTCCCGGTCTGGAGTCGCTCCACCTCTGCTTGCGCCCGAGTCAGCTCTGCCTCCGTCCGGGCCGATTTTGCCTCGGCCACTGCTGTGGCTAGCTCTCTCGCCTATAGATTGCATTTCGTACGGTTAGTTGCAAAAGCATTTAATTTGCATAAATCAACGCATTTATCATCTTACCTGCTCCGCGAGGGTGGCCTCCGCCTCCTCGGCCCGAGCAACCGTTCGGGCGAAGTCGGCGTCTCGCTCGGCCCTGCCCCCAGCAGGTTGTGATGATGATGACGAAGCATTCGGTCCCGCTCTTTGGGCTCCCTCAGCCCGCTGCATTTAGAAATCATAGTAAGTCATTGGCATCATTTTGCATCATAAATCATTTAAGTCCAAGGTTTTAGAGTCTTACCAGGAGCTCCAGGGCAGCCCGGTACTCATCCGGCTGCTGGATGGTGGAGTGGAGTAGCCCTTCAAGCACGGCCATCCTTCCCTCAGGGTCTAGCTGCATTTAGAAAGCATATAAGTCAATGAATCTAGCATTTGCATTTTTTTTCATGTAAAAGCATTTAGATTTAAGGGTTAGAAGTTGCATACTGGTCATCGGGTACCTCGGTACACTCGGTCCCCGTACAATCGAGCGAAGGCTTTCAAGTATGCCTCGTCGCTCTCATCCCGCTCCTTTACTGCTCTGCCCCGCTTGTTCCAATCATGGACGTACTTTGCCTTCCGAGCACACCAATCTATGTCGCCGCTGATTCCCTTCACTGATTTGCCCGGGTGCTCGTCACTGCGGCGTGGAAAGGTCACCTCAGGTTGGTGTAGTCCCCGAGTCCGTAGGATCAGCCGGTAATGGAGTGGCTCGATGATATGGATGCAGTGCAACCATATGTCTCGTCCCCGGTATGAGAGGGCTGCCTCCACCCATGGCTGACCCTTGTAGCTCTCGCCTTTGTATGGGGTCCATCTCACCTAGAAATCATGATTTGAAGCATTTGTCAACATATAGAAGCATATAAAAGCATGTAGAGCATTTAGAAAGTATTTTTTAGTTTCGGGCTTACCGCCATGTACGGGAAGGAATCCAAGTCATCCTGGATTGCCCGGGTCAATCTGATGATCGACCCTGGGTCCCTCGCGACCACCCATCGTTTGGCGATTGGGATGCGGTCGGTGTGGAGTAGTGTGCCTCTCCCGATGCCCGGGAGGTACATGTAGCTCCAGATCTACATTTTAGAAGTCATGTCAATCATTTGCATAATCATTACATTGCATTGAAAAATCATATAGAAAGCATTTAAATTACATTTACATGTAGAAAAGGTGAGAAGCCGCCCAACATCATCTGTCGGTCCGTCGTGCTGAGGGACTCGAACAAGAAGGCTAGGACTGCCGCTCCCCATGTGTATTTTCCAACTCTGCCTAGATTCTCGAGCAGTGGCAGCAGTCTGCAGCTGATCACGTCTTCCCGAGTCGCGAACAGCAGCTTCCCGAATAGTAGAATGAGGAACCGTCTCAGGACGCGGTCTCCCTCTCATCCCGCCTCCGCCGCCACGTGAGGGCGCACCTGATCTATCACTCTGCCGAGGTGCTCCTCTGGTAACTCGCCCACAACTATCGCTGCTCCCCTCAATCCAAGGCTCTCCTGCAGTCGTGATCTCGAGAGTTGAGATGATGTTTGTCCCGGTCCGATCAAATCCAGCCCCAGCAGCTCGTGGGCCATCTCTCGGTAATTCTTGTAAGTCCATCCGGTCACGGCAGCTCCATGCACTCTCAGTCTGGCGATCCGTGCTATATCTTCCAGTGTTGGGATCATGTGACTCCACGGGAAGATGAATGCCATGCTAACTGGATCCCATCTCTCGTGCAAAGCGTATAGCAGTGGCATGTCCATCCGGATTACCTCGATGCTCAGCACCTCGACGAACCCCATGCCGGCTAGTCTCTCTCTCTGGTAGTCGGGCAGTGCCTGGTACACTGCCCGGATCTGAAGCCAGGAGATCCTCGTCCGTCTCTTTCCCTGCATTCATTTAGAGCATAAGTCAGTCAATTGCATCATAGAATCATTGCATAAGCATTTATAACATAAAAACAAAACAAAAATTGAATAATTGAAAACCTAAAAATAGTTCTGGGTCTCTGGTGGTTGTAACGGCCCTGGGATGGGGCGTTACTTGTCTCTAACGCACCAAGGGTGACGCGTTAGGCTTGTGACGGTCCCTAAAAGGACCGTCACATTCCCTGCTAATGGGAATTTTCCCCTTTGCATTCCGTGGCTTTCCCACTTTGGCCAAAGGGCCTACAATCAGTCCTAATGGGTTCATAGACCCATTTTCTACCCCCCATTCATACATGCATGCACATAGAAAAACTCAAAAAAAATTAAAAATTAAAAAATTAGGGCGAAGGCTTACCTCTCGGTCTTGCCCCCTTTTCCTCTTCTTCTCTTGTTCCTTGGGTTCTTCTTTGTCCAAAGGAACCTCCCCTTGATCTTCTTCGGCCGTGGGGACTTCTTCTTCCACCCTTGGCTCTCTCCTCGCCGTTTCTTCCTCCACAGGCGGCGGGATGACTTCCCGTTCTATCCGGCGATGGAAACGTTGGAGCGCCTTCCTCTTCATGCCTTTCTCCCTCTTCTTCGGTGGCTGAGAGCCCTCGTCGCCGGCCATCTCTTGCGGTGGTCGCCGGTGCTCCTAGGTTGGGGTTTTGGGCGTTTGAGTGCTTGAATGAATGAATGAGGATTGTGACCGTTCGGTTTGTTTTTTTTTGAACGCTCAGGAAATGTGACGGTCTGTCGTCCGACTGTTACAGCCTCTGACGCGTACTCCTGAGACCGTTACATAGATTTGACTGTTTTATTAGAGAATGTGAACCGCCTAGTCTCTAACGGCCCTTCCCTGGTCCATTACTTTTTGTGACGCCCTCTCAGTAGACCGTTACAGCTTACAAGTTTCTTGATGAATGAAATGGTCTATTTGATGTCAAAATGGTTGCATTTTCTGCTATGATGCATAGTATTAATGCTTCTCACACGTATGAATGGTTATGCCTTGTTTTATGCTCATATATATTATTGGCTAACCTCTTTCTCATGAATGAAGTTATGAACATCATTACGCTCTGCCATTCGTCAGGCAGGTAAGTCAGGTATTGTATCTCGTTCCCTCATCCCTTTAATGCATTACTATAAGGTATCTATGAAATATTATCTCGAGAACCGGCTGGTCATCCATGTGTTCTGGGATCTGATGTTCCCCTTAAACAAAAATGATGATGATTTAAGTTCATATGTTTAATCATTGGATAGGCCATTAGGTTGGAAAAATTTGGGGACGATGGTTCTGTCTTGCACGCCGTGGTTGCAGATGGTGTCCTTACCCTGATTTCTCCGGTCTAGCAATATTATTCTCGAGTATCTTGTTATTTTGTCTTTCTTTGCATTCATTTTAATGATTTCTTTCTCTTTAGCCTAGCATGCATCATATGCATCTTTGAGCATTCATGTCCTTCATATGTTCAAGGTATCTCAATGCTGGTGAATAACTGTGTTATTGATCTCAAATAAGGAGAGTTATTTCATTCTGAATTGGGAGGTTTCCTTCGATCTTTTCGCTTGATTTGGTTGGCTAAAGATTCCTTTCTGGAGTTTAGTCAGTTCTCTTTCCTTTCCATTGCCTCCGACGGCTAGCCGTGTTTCCTTTCCTTAGTTGGTAGTTCCTCCAGACTTGCATCCTTTGGTTGGCTATTTCTTTGTGATTAGTTCAAAGTTTGCCAGAAGATTCCTATCGCTTGTTGGTTAAAATGGGTGTCGTTTACCTTAACGCCCACTTTTTACTCCGCTGCGCTCCATTTCCACTTCATCTCCATGTTCCATTTCGCTTTTGCTTCACCTCCACTCGCTCCCCTGCAAAGAGGACGTTAAGGAGGGGCATATGTTGACACCCGTTTTATGACTGATAAGTCGGGTTATCTCCTTGTTCATTCTATATGATGCTCCGAGTTGTTCACTCTTCATTGAGCTTTCTTGATCAGTTTGAAGTCTATTTTATGGGTCTTCTCCTCTTGGTTGAGTTTGGTTCCTGGTGGCTTTTTCATTGGATGAAGCTTAGCAAGCTCCTATCTCATTTTTGATCCTTATTGTCTCTAACGGTCCCTTGAAGGGGCGTTACATCCTTATAACGCGTCACGCCTTGGCCGTTATATCTTAAGAAGTCCTCACCCTCAGGGTTTATTTCCAGTTCTTAAATTATTCAATCCTCATTGTTTCTAACGGTTCACACCAGGGGCGTTACATCCCTTTAACGCATCCTCCCATGGCCGTTATATCTTGAAGAGTCCTACAGCTTAAGGCCTTTGTTCCAATCCTTATCCTTTGGCCTGTCTATTGATTCTAACGGTCTGTCGTGCAGCCGTTACTTTCATTCAAGAGTCCTATTATTTTGATCTTCCTCCGTTAATCTTATCTCTCTTGAGATAAGGTTGAAGGTGACGGTCGTTCCCTGATGCGTTAGTTACCTGTGGTGGTCTGTTGTGCAGCCGTTACATCAAACAGAGAGTCCTGACAGTTTAGACCTTTTCTCTGCTACTCCGTGGTCGAGATAAGAGTTTGATCTTGTGATTTCTCTTCCAAATCTGATCCTCAGAACCTTCTATTTGTTTCTATGGATTCTTGGTGATATTATCTTCGAGATTTTGCTAAGAGTTTTTTTCTTTTTTTGGTGATAAATAGAACCCTTAACTTCATGGCCTAAGAGAGGAAAATCTGGAGTTCGCGTCGAAGTGCTGCCGCATTCTGGAGCCACATCCAACCAAGGAGAACTGTTCCTCACGTCCATCTGCTTCACGGTGAAGGGAGTATTTGTTCCATTGTGTTCAAAGTTTCATCATTGTCATCTTGCGTTCTTCCTTCCTCTTTTTCATCATAAGCACTGTCCCTCTCCTTGTTTCCACGTTCTGCATCTGATTTTCGTCATCTAAACATCCTCCCATCTTTTAAAACACCCAGAGAGGTTAAAAAACCAAAACTTCCTCGGTATTCCCCTTTCCTTTTGCATGCTCCTAAGTCTTTTAAGAATTGATACTACGCTTGTTTAAAGGGCTAATCTGGAATTGTTTTCTTGTGTTTCACGTTCTTTGACAGGTTTACAGGTTCATTAAACGAGGCCCAAGTCTTCTGGCCGGCTGGAAGAGTTGGAGTTCAAAGGATTCACAAGCTATATCTGTAGGTTTTTTGATGGTCTGGTGCAGGCGCGTCAGGCTTCTCTAGCGGTCTATCTGGAGACCGTCACAATCTTGTGACGCGTGGGTGCTGGGCCGTTACATTTGGCTGATCTACAGATTTCACTGGTTTTCTCTCTCCCATGGGTGGGTGCATCATCCCTCTATTCCAAGGTATTTTCAAGTCTTTGACTTGTGTTTACTTTGGTGGAGATCACGTTCTTTCTTGGTATTGGGCATTAGCTTTCTTTCTCTCATATCTCTTATTTCCTTTGCTTGTTCCACCCTTGCGGTGTATTTTTATTTGTTTCTTGCTCCACGCCCCGGCGTGTGTTTTTCTTTATTTCTTTAGTTTAGTTTGATAGAGATAGCATGCCCATGCTAGAGTTTGTTCTGATTGCCTAGGTTCATGGTTAACATGTTCATAGTGTCACGCCCCGAGCGCGGAAGATACCCGGAGATGCGCGACGTGTCTATATCAATCATATCAATCAGAGTGGTCGTGTATTTGACGCAAAGACAGAGATGCGCAAAATAGCAAGATAACCCAATCCTTTATTTCATAATGGATAGACTATTACAAATCTAATACTCTGTTTAATAAAAAGGAAAAGAATACATATTTGACTCAAGAAACTATAGGAAAGACTAGACGACACTTGAGCAGCTCTATCACTTTCACTCTTGAACATTCCCATCCGATTGACCTCCATCGTCGTCGGACTTACCTGAAAAGTACAAAGGGACAACGGAATGAGCGAACGCTCAGTAGGAAATTATATCTCAAGTACTAGCAAGGGGTTTAAGTAATTACATCTTTCATGAATGCAATAAAGCTATGCATGCTCGCATAAAACGACAAGATAGAGAGAATGTAATATCAAGAAATAAGATGAACTTAATCATGAACTTCCAACAAGATGACAAGTGTATTCAAGGCATTCAAGCAAGCACGTTTAACAAGTCATGTCAAGAACTTTGGCTATCATGTATCAAGCAAGTAAATTACCCTTTTTCGGGCCACGCATTTCATGTAAAGTCAAGTACGGTTCAAGTACAAGATGTGTGTGGAATGTCCAATCAAGCAAGTCAAGTACTCGGTATAATGCCAGATACCTTATCATTTTAACTCCCATGGGCACAAGTACTTTCGGGTGCTCCTCCCAGGACCAGATCGGGCCCTATATGCACAGGCATTTATCATGTATTTTTGACATCCACTCTTGTTTATATAGCCAATATAGAGTTTCAATATTCAAGCTTGTAGACATGTATGACAACTTTGACAGAATAGAATCCAAAAATATGACAAAGGACATAGATTGGCGATAATAACGGTAAAATCACGATATCAATAAAACTGGGTAGAATATAGTTCCCTTAACTTAGGTCCCATGACAAATCAATATGGACATTCTTTATATAGAATTGAGGTCCACATAAACATTAGATCAAGCAAGATACCCTCATTCTTATCATAGAATTGAGGTTTACAAGAACGACATGATATGGCATGATATCATCATCCCATTAAGAATTTCTTATGATATACTCTTTGTATAATCATAAGGGCCGGTATACCATGTTTCTTTAGATTGACATGGCAAGGATCGTGTAATGGGTTTTTAGGGTACAACCAGCTCAGTCGGCCTTGAGGGAATCCAAGGCTACGAGGAGTCTTACGGAGGTCTCTATGACTAACTCGCTAGTCCAAAGGAACGGAATGTCCAATGGAGAGCTTGTATGTCAATGAGAGTTGAGTGTGATCGATGAAACAACGTGAAACGTGGGACTATACTCACGGAGTGGAGAATAGTGCCGATATATATATTATATAACATATGAAATCATCGGTTAACAAAAATAGGGAAAAATCAGTTTTACAGTAAAATAACGACTTAGGTCAAGTCGTTTCTCAAGTAATTAACGCCTAACAGAAGGGCGTTTACATATTTCTATTTTACAGAATTTTCAATAATTTTATTAATTCATGAAAAACACGCCCTGGTCAGGGGCGTTTGTCAGGTAAGTAACGCCTAACATAAGGGCGTTTACATATGTTCCGTTTTGCAGAATTTCATTATTTCAATAATTTATATAAAACGCGCCCTGGACAGGGGCGTTTCTTCAGAGTTGACGACTATATAAGTAGGCGTCTCATTATTTAAATATTTGACAGAATATAAATAATTTTCAGGATTTATTTAAAACACGCCCTGGAAAGGGGCGTTACTGTTTAATTTTATTTTACAGGATATCCATAGTTCAGGAATTTACAGAAAACGCGCCCTAAAAAGGGGCGTTTCTTTTCAATTTACGCCCTGTGATGGGGCGTTAACAGGTGTAAAACGACGTTGTCAAGGTCGTGAATTCAAGGAATTTACAATATTTCAGCAAATAAATTTCCAAGACAGGAGACATGATCATGACAAGAAAATTAGCAGGAATTTACAGGTAGAGTCATGCAAGATATTAGAATCGATATTTCATATTTATTGAATTTTAAACAGGATCAATTATTGATTACATGCGATTGTTCATGAAATTAACGCCTGTATACAAGGCGTATACTTTTAATTAACGACCACTGTGATGGTCGTTTCTTTTAAAGTAGCGCCCTATTCAAGGGCGTTTCTTGAAAAATTTACAGAAAACGTATTAAAACTACATGCAAACTGTATAAATATATCATGCATGGTGCTTCTTATATTTATTTTTAGTTTGGCTACGAGACTTGAGAAAATCCTACCTTATGATCTGGATGAAGGAGATGAAAGGGCTTTGAAGCTTCAACTGCAACTTAATAGAAGAAGAACAATCGTTCTTCCGTCAACCTGGAGAGGAAACGAAGGAAGATTAATGATCTTCATAGACATACCGGAAGCTATAACGAGGAATCATAACCTCGTTCTTTAGGCAAGCACCTGATCCTTAACCTGCATTAAAGGAGAGGAAGAATAATCAATATTCTTCATGCGACTGTAAACAGACGGGCAAAAGAAAACAAGAAGAACGTATGTTCTTCACTTACCGTGTAGCAGTAGATCGTCCAAATAGGTTTAGGGTTGGTCGATCAAGACTATTTATAGGATTTTGGAGTCCTAACAAAAGTAGTGTTTGATTGAGGGTAACATATCCCTAATAGAGTCCTTACTCTAATAGACACTTACTAGATTAGGTTAATCTTTCCCTGGATAAGCTCTAGGTTCGAACGGGTCGCGAACTGAATTAACGCCTTTGGTCAGGGCGTTTATTCTTAAATTAACGACCTTGTTCAGGTCGTTTCTTAAGAAACGTCTTGTATAAGGGTGTTCCTTGTTTTTGAAACACGCCTAAGACATGGGCGTTTATTTTACTTGCCTATTTGGTCGCGTGAGAGTTGACGACCACATGCGTGGGCGTCCTTTCTTTAGTCACGCCGTATGTAGAGGCGTTTATTTTTAAATTAACGCCTTACTTAGAGGCGTTATTTTTAATTTACTTTATTTTGTCTGTATTACTTCTGTACTATGTATGTTTTTACTTTTATTTCAATATTCATTTATCAGGGTTGCTACACCCTCCCCCACTTAAAAAGAATTTGGTCCCCAAATTCAATATATATAATTATACACGTGGAGAGTGTATATACCTCTTAGAATAACTCGGGAAATCGTTTCTTCATAGATTCCTCGGTCTCCCATGTCGCTTCACGTTCGGGATTCTTATTCCATTGCACCTTGAGCATGGGAATAACCTTATTCCTTAGAGCTCGTATTTCTCGATCTAAGATCTTCATAGGCTTCTGTTCATAGGTGAGATCTTTCTGGATCACCAGATCTCTATGTTCAATAATATGAGATGGATCGTGCACATACTTCTTCAACATGGATATGTGAAATACATTATGTACCTCGGACAATTGAGGGGGCAATGCGATGCGATAAGCAACCTCGCCAACTCTTTCAAGTACCTCAAATGGTCCGATGAATCTTGGCGTAAGCTTGCCCTTAACACCAAATCTTCGTATGCCACATCCAGGCGATATCTTGAGAAATACATGATCTCCGATTTGGAATTCAAGATCTCTCCTTCTTGTATCAGCATAAGCTTTTTGTCTCGTCTGAGCAACTTGCAATCTTTCTCTGATTACTTGTATCTTCTCAGTTGTATCCCTTACCATGTCTGGACCTAGCAGTTGTTTTTCTCCAACTTCGTTCCAGCATATGGGTGATCTGCAACTCCTTCCGTATAAGGCTTCGAAAGGTGCCATTTGGATACTAGCTTGGTAGCTATTATTATATGCAAATTTCACTAGTGGTAAATGATCGTGCCAGCATCCTCCAAAGTCAATGATGCATGCTCTAAGCATATCCTCAACAACCTGGTTAGTTCTCTCGGTCTGACCATCCGTTTGTGGGTGGAAAGCAGTACTAAAGTTGAGCCTTGTTCCTAACGAATGTTGTAATCCCTTCCAAAAATGAGAAGTAAAACGGGGATCTCTGTCAGACACGATTGAGACAGGAATTCCATGTATCCTGACTATTTCCTTGATGTATAGTGCAGCTAGCACATCAATTGACCATCGGCTTTTTATTGGCAAGAAATACGCCGATTTAGTTAATCGGTCAGTGATAACCCAGATTCCATCATGTCCTCCTTTAGATTTAGACAAACCCATGATGAAGTCCATACCAATATCCTCCCACTTCCACTTAGGAATATCTAGAGGGTGTAGTTTTCCAGGAGGCTTTTGGTGTTCCGCCTTGACCTGTTGGCATGTAAGACAGCGTGATACATAGTCCGCTATTTCTCTTTTCATATTGGGCCACCAAAAGTTCCTCTTTACGTCTTGGTACATTTTAGTTGATCCAGGATGAATAGTGTACCTTGATCGGTGAGCTTCATCTAAGATCTTCTTCTTTAATTCCGGACAATCAGGTATACAAGTTCTACCTTTGAATAATAATCTTCCATCAGAAGTTAGTTGAAAATCAGATTGTCCTTCTAATCTGCCCTTGATTTCCACTAATATAGGATCATCACCCTGAAGTGCTTGTATCTCAGATAATAAATCTGACTGTATGCTTACATGAGATAATGTAATAAATTTGGATTCCGTGTCCAAGCTTATATTGAGCTCGGAGAATTGTTCAAGTAACCTCCATTCTTGTATCATACAATTGGCTATCATTGCTCTCGGCTTTCGACTAAGGGCATCAGCAACATAATTACCCTTTCCGGGATGGTATTGTATATTGAAGTAGAAGTCCTTGAGATATTCTAGCCAGCGTCTTTGTCTCATGTTTAGCTCCTTTTGTGAGAATAGATATTTGAGACTCTTGTGATCGGAGTAGACAGTGAACTGTACTCCATAGAGATAGTGTCTCCATAGCTTTAGGGCAAATACTACCGCGGCCAGTTCTAAGTCATGGACGGGGTAATTCTCCTCATGCTTCTTCAGTTGACGTGAAGAGTATGCTATGACCTTTCCTTGTTGCATTAGGACACATCCGAGGCCAATGCCAGAAGCATCAGTGTAGACCTCGAATTTCTCTCCTTCTATTGGTAGAGCTAACACCGGAGCTGTAGTGAGATGATCCTTAAGAGTTTGGAAACTTCTTTCACATTCCTCACTCCATTCATATCGGATCTCCTTACGAGTTAACCTTGTAAGGGGCACGGCGATCTTAGAGAAATCTTTCATGAATCGCCGATAATAGCCTGCAAGACCTAAGAAACTTCTGATCTCGCTTGCATTAGTGGGTCTTTCCTAATTTCTTACAGCTTCAACCTTTGACGGATCTACAGATAAACCGTCCTTGGATATGACATGTCTGAGAAAAGCCACTTCTTCAAGCCAGAACTCGCATTTGCTGAGTTTAGCATAAAATTGATTTGTCCTCAAGACTTGCAATGCAATCCTCAAATGCTCTTCATGTTCTTCCTTAGTCTTAGAATATATCAATATATCATCAATGAAGACTACTATGAATTGATCCAAGTAAGGCCTGAATATGCTATTCATTAACTGCATAAAGGCAGCAGGGGCATTTGTTAGTCCAAAAGGCATAACAACAAATTCGTAATGGCCATACCTGCTTCTGAATGCGGTCTTGTGAATGTCATCATCCTTGATTCTTAACTGATGATATCCCGATGGTGAGGACAAGCGCCGCATCACTCGACAGAGCACACGGAGCACGTCAGCATCTCTTTGGCTAGGCGACTACGGCATCGACTAGAGGATCTTTCTTCTCATTTGAGGCCATGATGGGCCTTGGTTTAGTCCCTGCGTGGACACTTTTATTAGTGGTGTGGACCTCTGTAGGCCAATTGGGGCCAATTAGGCTTTACTTGAGTCTTTTATGCTTATTAGGTAGTAGTTGGGGTTATTGGGCCACTTCCTTGGTTCAAGCCTTGGCCCATTGGGCATGGCTGCCCAACCTTGGCTTGGCCCACCTGGAGATGTGCGCCCCCATCCTTAGGGTTAGGGTTTGGGCGCCCCCCTCCCCTCTTTCCCTCCTCTTGGAAGGTGGCAGCCGCCCCTCTCCTAGATTTTAGGAAGAGGGGTGCGGCCCCCCCTTTCCTTCCCCTTTCGGTCACCCCCCCTCCCTCCTTTGGCCGCCCCCATCCCCCAATCCACTCCTAGATTCTAGGAGTGGTGCGCACCCCCTTTCCCCCCTAGCCCATTGCGCATTCCCCCTTTCCCTTGTGGCTAGGGTTTCAAACCTAGCATTTCCCCTCCCCATATAAAAGATCTCATGTAATTTTTGGAGGAATTAATGAATACATGAACTATTTTGATTGAGCAGCCATTGGCGCAGCCACCCCTTGGAGAGGGTGACCCTCTCTTCCTCCTCTGCTCCTGCGACGGGAGCAACCCCGGGGTGCGACTCCCCATCCCCTCGGTGCGACGCCGAGGTTCTTCCTCCCTTCTACTTCGTCTCCGGTTCGAGTTCGCGTGTTCCAGATTCGGCCCCGAGTTGCAGCGGCGTCCCCATCCGGGTTTGTACCTCTCGTCGTCCTCTTTCCAACGCCGCCAACCTCGTCTCGTTCCGACGTCCGAGCTGTTCGTGGCGTCCGTTCCCGTGAGGTCGCGCGGGTCTGCCCAGTCCACCCGGTGCCAGGACAACCGGCGATTTCCAAAGTTCACAGCGTCCAACCACGACCAGATCTGATCGAGCTCTTTGGTCCGGACCTGCTGCTCTGCGTCCCCGACGTCCTCCCACAAGCGGGGCCTCGTTCGCCTACCGGAGCAGCAAGTTACCATTTTCCCCGCTCGACAGCGCAGTTCTGGGAGCAGATTCCTTGTCCCCACTTGCAGGTGCGGCCACGGCTTCCACGGATGGAATCTGAGCACGCCTTTTGGCCGAGGCTTCCTCCTGCGACCTAACTACGCGCCCTCGCTGACGGCGCCCCAATCGGACTCCGGATCCATTCGTGGGAACGTTTACCACCGAGTCGCGCGTTGCTGCGATTCTGCCGATCGTCATCCGGACCCTCCTCGTGGCCAACCCTTCACTGAGTGCCGCCCGTCAGCCCGTGTATCGGCCGCCCCGAATGGAATTGTTGTAGCCTGTTATCTCCCTGCGAGGAGTGGGCACCATTGCTGGCTTGTACCTATTCTTTCATTGTGTGTATCGGGGTTGTCGGTCTCGGCCGGGGTTCCTTCCCCACGCCTAGGCGTGGAGGTACGTGCGACACTCCCCCCCCTTGGCATTTTGCTTTACTAGTATGTGATCTTGTATGCCGCGTGAGAGTGTAGGGATCCTAGCTAGCATTCAACACCGCGAGATCGTGAGTGAGAGTATCCCATTCCGTGGCCCTAGTCGAGCACCGAGCTCGGACTAGACTCCTATAGTTGCGCGTCGGCTCCTTTGCCGCTTTGATCCACTCGCTTCCCTCATAGGGACGACCGTGGACTTGGGTTTCTTGTTGAGAGACGCCTCTCTTCGGAGGAATAGTACGGAGGTCGATCTCTCGGCTTGCCTTGTCACGTGTGAGTGCTGGCCGCACTTGGTCTTCATCATAGGTTTAGCCCATTTGTCAGTTCCGTCCCGCATCAAATTTGGTATCAGAGCATGGTCGTCCAGTTTGTCCCTACAGACTGAGGTCCTAGGCCATGTCGAGTCATTAGATTTGCTGGAGTTCATTTGAGTCCATAGGTCTACTACTTCCATTGGAGTCCTTTGTTGCGTTAGGAGTTTTCTGTCTAGGTTCGTGTCTAGTACCCTTTCATCCTTGTCCCTTAGAGTCTTGCATGCCCACCCGGCGTGGTACATCCTACCATCGCCCTATCCAGATGGCTGACCCTAGGAATCCCGTCCCAGATGACCTATCCCTGCGGGAGATGATCGAGACCCTGAGTCTCCACTTTAGGGACCACGCCGATCGGATGGAGGGCCGGATGAAGGCCATGGAGGATCGGCTGGGAGATGTGGAGGGTCGGGTTGAGGCCTCTAACCGGACCATCCAAGGTCTGGTTGATCGCCCCCAGGGTAGAGCCCCACCGGTAGATGTTCCCGAGCAGGCCCATGGCCAACGTGACCCTGCTCCTCGACCCGACCAACCTAGGGGAGGCAATAGGAGACCCCACGTGCATGAGGTAGATGATTTTGGGTCCGACAATGAGAGTGAGGGCTATGGCCGTGATCGCCAAGGCCATCGGTATTATAGGGATGAGGAAGATGAGCGTCTCCTTAGATCCGTGCGGGTGGACCCTCCTACCTTTGATGGGTCATTGGACCCCGATGTTTTCAGTGATTGGGCTGCTAGTATGGATCGTTATTTTGAGTGGGTCGACATGGCAGAATATCGGAAAGTCCGATATGCCAAGATGAAGTTGATTGGAAGGGCCCAAACCTACTGGGCCAATGTGGAGAGCCTAGTGAGACGTCAGGGCACACCCCCGATTGAGACGTGGGTAGATATGAAAGAGAAGCTCCGGCAGAAGTACGTCCCTCGTTCCTACCGCCACCGGTTAGTTGATCGGTGGCAGACCCTTAGTCAGGGGAACCGGCCTGTGGCAGAATACATCGCCGAATTTGATGATTGTCTCCTGCGATGTGGAGTCTCGGAGGAAGCCATCATGACTATAGCCCGCTTCCGTCGAGGTCTGCGACGGAACCTCCAGACTGAGTTACTCCGCCGCCACGTGGCTACCTTAGATGAGGCGTACCAGGTCGCTCGTGATATGGAGCTGTTTGAGTTTGAGTTTGTGCCCGATCAGTGCCCCGCTCCCACATACCCTCGTGGGACGGACTCTCGCACTAGCACAGGACAGTATGCGAGGGGACCCGTGGCCCGACCACAGGACCCCACTCGTCCGGATTTTGCTCCTAGGCCCCGGCCTCCACCTCCCCAGAGGGACTATCCACCTCGCCCCCAGGCCCCAGCTCCCGCACCCCCTCGGCCCCAGCAGCCCACTATTCCTACCCGACCTCAGCTTCCACCACCCCCGGCCCGTCGTGATGACAAGGGAAAGGGGCCGATGATTGGTGGAGCACCGCAGGGCTCTAGGCCTAGTGGAGATTGTTATCGATGCGGGGGGGTCGGCCATTATGCTGCTCTGTGCCCTTCTCGGCAGCAGACCGTGGCCTTTGGAGATACCTCAGCAGGTGAGGCCGCACCCGAGGTCGAGCCTGTCAGTTATGAGGCAGACCCAGAGCTCGCCGAGGAGTTCTTTGATGAGTTGTTAGAGGGAGAGTCGTCAGGTGTCCAGGGCACGCAGTGCCAGGATGGTGTTCAGCTAGGTGTTGTCAGGTGCGTCTTGACCCAGCCTTTGGTGAGTGATGACTGGCGTCGCACCACCATTTTTCACACCTTTTGCAGGCTGGGTGGGAAGGTCTGTAAGGTGATTATTGATAGTGGGAGTTGCATTAATGCCATTTCCACGGGTACAGTGAAACGCTTGGGGTTAACCCCGGTGGACCATCCCTCCCCTTATCGTGTGTCATGGGTAGACACCACCTCTATTCCAGTCAGGCAGCGATGTCTGGTGCCTTTGCAGTTCCACGCCTACCAGGAGGAGATTTGGTGTGACGTGTTGCCTATGGAGGTAGGCAGCATTATCTTAGGGAGACCCTGGCTTTTCGATAGAGATGCTACCCTCCATGGCCGGTCGAACACATGCACCTTCGATCACAAAGGCCAGAGGATCACCCTTCATCCGTCCCAGCCGACACGCCCTCCCGTTCGGGGTCCCACTGGGCCTAGTACCCCCAGCATTGATATTCCTGGGCCCAGTACCCCATCTTTGGCTCCGACCACGACACCCCTCCTGTTGCTCCCACCCCGATTGATCCTCCGACTAGGAGGCTGATGCTTATTAGTCCCCGGGAGATGGAGCGCGAATTCATTAGAGGGGACCCCATCTACGCTGTCGTTGTTCGGGAGAGGGTTAGTGAGGCGGAGGGTGAGCTCCCTTCTGATGTTGCTGTTATCCTTTAGGAGTTTTCTGATGTTTTCCCTGCTGATTTGCCTGAGGGTCTTCCCCCCATGCGGGATATACAGTACGCTATTGATTTGATCCCGGGGTCATCTCTACCCAACTTACCCCATTTTAGGATGAGCCCCGCTGATCATGCTGAGCTCCTGCGTCAGATTGAGGAGTTACTGGCTAGGGGATACATTCGTGAGAGCATGAGCCCTTGTGCCGTCCCTGCATTACTTGCCCCAAAGAAAGACGGTACTTGGAGGATGTGTGTAGACAGCCGTGCAATCAATAAGATCACGGTGAAGTACAGATTTCCCATTCCCCGCTTGGATGATATGTTGGATATGATGGCGGGAGCCACTGTGTTTTCCAAGATAGATTTAAAGAGTGGCTATCACCAGGTGAGAGTCAGGCCTGGTGATGAATGGAAGACGGCCTTTAAGTCCAAGGATGGTCTTTATGAGTGGCTGGTCATTCCCTTTGGGCTGACCAATGCTCCCAGCACCTTTATGCGGCTGATGACCCAGGTTCTATGGCCATTGATTGGGGTCTTCGTGGTTGTCTATTTCGATGATATTCTCATTTATAGCCGCACCCGGGAGGACCACCTAGAACACCTTAGGCAGGTCTGTCTTATTCTGAGGAGAGAGAGCCTTTATGCTAACCCGAAGAAGTGTGCTTTCATGACTACACAGGTCACTTTCTTGGGGTTCATTGTATCTAGTGATGGAGTCTCCGCCGACCCGGAGAAGGTCAGGGCTATAGTGGAGTGGCCCGAATCTCGCACCCTGCACGATGTCCGTAGTTTTCACGGGCTGGCGACCTTCTATCGCCGATTCATTCGAGGTTTCAGTTCCATCACCGCCCCCATCACTGATTGCATTCGAAAAGGGGCGTTTGAGTGGACCAGGGCCGCTTCGGCTGCATTTGCGCTCCTCAAGGAGCGCATGACCCAGGCACCTATCCTTCGTCGACCGGATTTCACGAAGGTGTTTGAGGTCTCTTGCGATGCCTCTGGGGTTGGTATTGGAGGAGTTCTGAGTCAGGAGGCTCACCCCGTTGCCTTTTTAGCGAGAAGTTGTGCGATGCCCGACTGCGTTATTCTACATACGACAAGGAGTTCTACGCAGTCGTGCAGGCTCTGCGGCATTGGAGACACTATCTTCTACACCAGGAGTTCATCCTATTTTCTGATCATGAGGCACTCCGATATCTCCATGCCCAGAAGAAACTCAACTCTCGTCATAGTCGTTGGGTAGAGTTCCTCCAGGAGTATACTTTTGTGCTGAGGCACAAGGCCGGTGTGGAGAACCGGGTAGCTGATGCTTTGAGCCGCCGTGCTCACCTTTTGACCACCATGAGTGTAGAGGTGGTGGGGATGGATAGGATGAGGGAGTTGTACGCTGATTGTCCGGACTTCGGTCCGATCTACACCACCCTCCAGGCAGGCCCGTCCCGAGAGTATTCGGATTACATGCTGCATGACGATTATCTTTTCCATGGGAGTCGCTTATGTGTTCCGCGGACCTCGGTTCACGATTTTCTTGCTTGGGAGATGCATGCTGGCGGTCTAGCCGGCCACTTCGGCCGGAATAAGACCATCGAGGCAGTTGATCATCGCTTCTATTGGCCTAGCCTGAAGCGTGATGTTGCCCGGATCGTGGCCCAGTGCCGCATTTGCGCTATGGCCAAGCAGAGGAAGCAGAATACTGGCCTGTATACTCCCCTCCCCGTGCCGGACAGTCCATGGCAGGACATCAGCATGGACTTTGTGTTAGGTCTGCCCCGTACCTCGCGTCGTCATGATTCCATTTTCGTGGTGGTAGACAGGTTCTCTAAGATGGCTTTGTTTATTCCCTATTCCAAGACATCTGACGCCTCTAGAGTTGCCCGTCTGTTCTTCACTCATTGTGTCTCCCGATTTGGGCTTCCACGTACCATAGTGTCTGATAGGGATGTGCGTTTCACGAGCTACTTTTGGAAAACCCTTTGGCATATGATGGGCACCCAGCTGAAATTCTCCACCGCCTACCACCCCCAGACCGATGGTCAAACAGAGGTAGTCAATAGGAGTTTGGGGGATCTTCTTAGGTGCCTAGTGCGTGATCGTGTCGGGGACTGGGACTTGGTTCTGCCTTTAGCAGAGTTTGCTTATAATGACTCGGTCAATAGGTCTACAGGTCTGAGCCCTTTTGAGATTGTTACTGGTCGTAGACCTAGGAAACCGATAGATTTGGTCCCCTTACCCATCCAGGCCCGTGTCTCTGAGTCAGCTGAGTCCTTTGCAGAGCATATTAGGCAGTTGCATGAGCATATACGTCGTCATATAGAGGCCAGCAACGCACGTTATAAGGAATTAGGTGACGCGCATCGACGCACCCGTGAGTTCCAAGTGGGAGAGTACGTCATGATCAGGGTTAGACCTGAACGGTTCCCTTCGGGGGCCGTGAAGAAACTCCAGGACCGCGGTGCAGGACCCTTCCGAGTTCTGAAGCGAATAGGGTCGAATGCGTATGAGATTGAGCTACCAGACGGCTATGGGATCAGTTCGACGTTCAATGTCTCTGATCTGGTGGCATATCGGGATCCCGCGGTGATTCCCAGTGAGCTTTTTGGGCCTACCCCTCCTGTTGAGAGCATTACACCATCTGAGCGTCCACCTCCTCCAGCCCCATTACAGACACGCGAGCATATAGATTGCATACTGGATGAGCAGGTGACCACGACCAGGAGTGGAGCCTACCAGCGCTTCCTAGTGCGTTGGAGAGGGCGCCCTGCGACAGACGACGCCTGGATCACACGTGAAGAGTTGGAGAGGATCGACCCGGACCTGCTGGAGCGCTACTTGAGCGACCGTGACCCTTACTCGACGGGGTCGAGTTCTTCCCACCCGGGGAGAATTGGTGAGGACACGCGCCGCATCACTCGACAGAGCACACGGAGCACGTCAACATCTCTTTGGCTAGGCGACTACGGCATCGACTAGAGGATCTTTCTTCTCATTTGAGGCCATGATGGGCCTTGGTTTAGTCCCTGCGTGGACACTTTTATTAGTGGTGTGGACCTCTGTAGGCCAATCGGGGCCAATTAGGCTTTACTTGAGTCTTTTATGCTTATTAGGTAGTAGTTGGGGTTATTGGGCCACTTCCTTGGTTCAAGCCTTGGCCCATTGGGCATGGCTGCCCAACCTTGGCTTGGCCCACCTGGAGATGTGCGCCCCCATCCTTAGGGTTAGGGTTTGGGCGCCCCCCTCCCCTCTTTCCCTCCTCTTGGAAGGTGGCAGCCGCCCCTCTCCTAGATTTTAGGAAGAGGGGTGCGGCCCCCCCTTTCCTTCCCCTTTCGGTCACCCCCCCTCCCTCCTTTGGCCGCCCCCATCCCCCAATCCACTCCTAGATTCTAGGAGTGGTGCGCACCCCCTTTCCCCCCTAGCCCATTGCGCATTCCCCCTTTCCCTTGTGGCTAGGGTTTCAAACCTAGCATTTCCCCTCCCCATATAAAAGATCTCATGTAATTTTTGGAGGAATTAATGAATACATGAACTATTTTGATTGAGCAGCCATTGGCGCAGCCACCCCTTGGAGAGGGCGACCCTCTCTTCCTCCTCTGCTCCTGCGACGGGAGCAACCCCGGGGTGCGACTCCCCATCCCCTCGGTGCGACGCCGAGGTTCTTCCTCCCTTCTACTTCGTCTCCGGTTCGAGTTCGCGTGTTCCAGATTCGGCCCCGAGTTGCAGCGGCGTCCCCATCTGGGTTTGTACCTCTCGTCGTCCTCTTTCCAACGCCGCCAACCTCGTCTCGTTCCGACGTCCGAGCTGTTCGTGGCGTCCGTTCCCGTGAGGTCGCGCGGGTCTGCCCAGTCCACCCAGTGCCAGGACAACCAGCGATTTCCAAAGTTCACAGCGTCCAACCACGACCAGATCTGATCGAGCTCTTTGGTCCGGACCTGCTGCTCTGCGTCCCCGACGTCCTCCCACAAGCGGGGCCTCGTTCGCCTACCGGAGCAGCAAGTTACCATTTTCCCCGCTCGACAGCGCAGTTTTGGGAGCAGATTCCTTGTCCCCACTTGCAGGTGCGGCCACGGCTTCCACGGACGGAATCTGAGCACGCCTTTTGGCCGAGGCTTCCTCCT
Source organism: Amorphophallus konjac (assembly GCA_022559845.1). Taxonomy (NCBI): domain Eukaryota; kingdom Viridiplantae; phylum Streptophyta; class Magnoliopsida; order Alismatales; family Araceae; genus Amorphophallus; species Amorphophallus konjac. The sequence continues at coordinate 316,065,638 of CM040118.1, forward strand.
GCGACCTAACTACGCGCCCTCACTGACGGCGGCCCAATCGGACTCCGGATCCATTCGTGGGAACGTTTACCACCGAGTCGCGCGTTGCTGCGATTCTGCCGATCGTCATCCGGACCCTCCTCGTGGCCAACCCTTCACCGAGTGCCGCCCGTCAGCCCGTGTATCGGCCGCCCCGAATGGAATTGTTGTAGCCTGTTATCTCCCTGCGAGGAGTGGGCACCATTGCTGGCTTGTACCTATTCTTTCATTGTGTGTATCGGGGTTGTCGGTCTCGGCCGGGGTTCCTTCCCCACGCCTAGGCGTGGAGGTACGTGCGACACTCCCCCCCCTTGGCATTTTGCTTTACTAGTATGTGATCTTGTATGCCGCGTGAGAGTGTAGGGATCCTAGCTAGCATTCAACACCGCGAGATCGTGAGTGAGAGTATCCCATTCCGTGGCCCTAGTCGAGCACCGAGCTCGGACTAGACTCCTATAGTTGCGCGTCGGCTCCTTTGCCGCTTTGATCCACTCGCTTCCCTCATAGGGACGACCGTGGACTTGGGTTTCTTGTTGAGAGACGCCTCTCTTCGGAGGAATAGTACGGAGGTCGATCTCTCGGCTTGCCTTGTCACGTGTGAGTGCTGGCCGCACTTGGTCTTCATCATAGGTTTAGCCCATTTGTCAGTTCCGTCCCGCATCACCCGACCTGAGATCAATCTTGGAAAAATATTTGGATCCTGAAATCTGATCAAATAATTCATCGATTCTCGGCAGTTGATACTTGTTCTTGATAGCAAGATGATTCAACTGTCGATAGTCGATACACAATCTCATGGATCCATCCTTCTTCTTTACAAATAAGACTGGTGCTCCCCACGGGGAAGTACTTGGTCTAATAAACCCTTTTTGGATTAGTTCCATCAACTGCTCCTTCAACTCCTTGAGTTCAGCAGGGGACATTCTATATGGTGCCTTTGAAACAGGACCAGCACCAGGGACTAGGTCAATGGTGAAGGCCACTTCTCTTTGAGGGGGTAATCCCGGCAAATCTTCTGGAAATACGTCTGGGAATTCTCGCACTACCCGAACGTCTTCTATCTTGGTTTTCTTAGCTTCTTTAACAGTGACAAAAGCAAGGAAGGATACACATCCCTTCCTGACGAGCTTACTTGCTCGAAGAGCCGAAATAAGAGGGGATTTGCTTCGACTCTTAGGACTAGTATAAGTCAGTTCTGGAAATTCTTTGAAAACGATCTTGCTATTACGGCAATCAACCGTTGCCTGGTACTTAGATAACCAATCTGCTCCTAGTATAACATCATATTCTTTTAGATCTAAACAGATAAGATCAATAGGAAAATTCTTTCCTCGAACCAATACCTCACAGTTTTGGTAATGATGCGTGATATCCGTCTCGTTTCCGAGAGGAGTAGACAACACTATTTTCATCCATTCCGGTTCTAGAGGTAACGGGTCAGCAAACTTCTTAGAAACAATAGAATGCGATGCACCCGTATCAAATAAGACATGTGCATATTTGGAACAAATTTTCAATGTACCTTCCACTAATCCGCCTTCTTCTTCAGGTTCGGTCTCCTATATTGCAAGAAGACGAGCATTCTTTGTCACCGGGCGTTTACCATCGCCGGCTTGGTCGTTCATTAATGGACACTCGGGAATCCGATGCTCACGGCTTCCACAACGGAGACAAGCTCCTAATTTCCTCCAGCATTCTTCCGTCTTGTGACCAGCCTTGTCACAATGCTTGCAGACTGTATTCGAAGGGGTAGTGGTGATAGAGAAAGGCTTGGTCTTCTTGAATTTCTGATCTTGAGAGGAAGAACCTCCATTATTGGGCCTCTTCTTAAAGTTGGGTTTGAAAGAACCCGAACCCGTGACTTGTTCCTTCTTGTCTTTTCCACGGATCCTATCAGATAGTTCCGTGGCATCTTCAAGTAATTGAGCTCGGCGCACTATTTCAGAATAAATTTGGATGTCCATAGGCGCCAATTGAGTAATATAGTGGGGCCTAAGCCCATTAAGAAATCTACGAGCTTTCATCTTCTCCGTGCTAATAAGATGCTTAGCATATCTAGATAACCTGGAGAAATGAGCTTCATAATCGGCTAATGATAAGGATCGTTGCTTTAATGCAGCGAATTCGGCAGCCTTCTTTTCTTGGACTCGGTCCGAGAAATATTTAGCATTGAAGTATTCCACGAATTCTTCCCATGTTACTTGAGTAGGATCGATGGTTGCTTCAATAGACTCCCACCAGCATCTAGCATCTTTCTCTAACTGGAATGTAGCTAATAGCACTTTGTCCTGGTCCGTGCATTGCATGACACGGAATATGCCTTCGGTTTCCCGAACCCAATGCTCGGCATCGTCCGGATCGGTCGATCCCATAAACTTCGGGGGATTCATATTCTTAAAGGCTTGGTGTAAGCTTCCAGCTCGTGGAGCACCACCTTGTGCTACCTGTTGTAGCACTTGGGTCATCCCTTGAAGGGTACGCTGCATGTTGCGCCATTGAGCACGTTCGGCAGCCATTATCCTACAATTACAATAACTATATTAGTACGTGATCGTATTTAAAGACTCGTATACTATGTTAAATCTAACCCTTGGTTCTACCCAATCTCACTGGTTTAAAGGTTCAACTTATCCTTGGACTTGGGTTTTTCCTAGGAATTGAATACCTTAGGCTCTGATACCACAAAGACTGTCACGCCCCGAGCGCGGAAGATACCCGGAGATGCGCGACGTGTCTATATCAATCATATCAATCAGAGTGGTCGTGTATTTGACGCAAAGACAGAGATGCGCAAAATAGCAAGATAACCCAATCCTTTATTTCATAATGGATAGACTATTACAAATCCAATACTCTGTTTAATAAAAAGGAAAAGAATACATATTTGACTCAAGAAACTATAGGAAAGACTAGACGACACTTGAGCAGCTCTATCACTTTCACTCTTGAACATTCCCATCCGATTGACTTCCATCGTCGTCGGACTTACCTGAAAAGTACAAAGGGACAACGGAATGAGCGAACGCTCAGTAGGAAATTTTATCTCAAGTACTAGCAAGGGGTTTAAGTAATTACATCTTTCATGAATGCAATAAAGCTATGCATGCTCGCATAAAACGACAAGATAGAGAGAATGTAATATCAAGAAATAAGATGAACTTAATCATGAACTTCCAACAAGATGACAAGTGTATTCAAGGCATTCAAGCAAGCACGTTTAACAAGTCATGTCAAGAACTTTGGCTATCATGTATCAAGCAAGTAAATTACCCTTTTTCGGGCCACGCATTTCATGTAAAGTCAAGTACGGTTCAAGTACAAGATGTGTGTGGAATGTCCAATCAAGCAAGTCAAGTACTCGGTATAATGCCAGATACCTTATCATTTTAACTCCCATGGGCACAAGTACTTTCGGGTGCTCCTCCCAGGACCAGATCGGGCCCTATATGCACAGGCATTTATCATGTATTTTTGACATCCACTCTTGTTTATATAGCCAATATAGAGTTTCAATATTCAAGCTTGTAGACATGTATGACAACTTTGACAGAATAGAATCCAAAAATATGACAAAGGACATAGATTGGCGATAATAACGGTAAAATCACGATATCAATAAAACTGGGTAGAATATGGTTCCCTTAACTTAGGTCCCATGACAAATCAATATGGACATTCTTTATATAGAATTGAGGTCCACATAAACATTAGATCAAGCAAGATACCCTCATTCTTATCATAGAATTGAGGTTTACAAGAACGACATGATATGGCATGATATCATCATCCCATTAAGAATTTCTTATGATGTACTCTTTATATAATCATAAGGGCCGGTATACCATGTTTCTTTAGATTGACATGGCAAGGATCGTGTAATGGGTTTTTAGGGTACAACCAGCTCAGTCGGCCTTGAGGGAATCCAAGGCTACGAGGAGTCTTACGGAGGTCTCTATGACTAACTCGCTAGTCCAAAGGAACGGAATGTCCAATGGAGAGCTTGTATGTCAATGAGAGTTGAGTGTGATCGATGAAACAACGTGAAACGTGGGACTATACTCACGGAGTGGAGAATAGTGCCGATATATATATTATATAACATATGAAATCATCGGTTAACAAAAACAGGGAAAAATCAGTTTTACAGTAAAATAACGACTTAGGTCAAGTCGTTTCTCAAGTAATTAACGCCTAACAGAAGGGCGTTTACATATTTCTATTTTACAGAATTTTCAATAATTTTATTAATTCATGAAAAACACGCCCTGGTCAGGGGCGTTTCTCAGGTAAGTAACGCCTAACATAAGGGCGTTTACATATGTTCCGTTTTGCAGAATTTCATTATTTCAATAATTTATATAAAACGCGCCCTGGACAGGGGCGTTTCTTCAGAGTTGACGACTATATAAGCAGGCGTCTCATTATTTAAATATTTGACAGAATATAAATAATTTTCAGGATTTATTTAAAACACGCCCTGGAAAGGGGCGTTACTGTTTAATTTTATTTTACAGGATATACATAGTTCAGGAATTTACAGAAAACGCGCCCTAAAAAGGGGCGTTTCTTTTCAATTTACGCCCTGTGATGGGGCGTTAACAGGTGTAAAACGACGTTGTCAAGGTCGTGAATTCAAGGAATTTACAATATTTCAACAAATAAATTTCCAAGACAGGAGACATGATCATGACAAGAAAATTAGCAGGAATTTACAGGTAGAGTCATGCAAGATATTAGAATCGATATTTCATATTTATTGAATTTTAAACAGGATCAATTATTGATTACATGCGATTGTTCATGAAATTAACGCCTGTATACAAGGCGTATACTTTTAATTAACGACCACTGTGATGGTCGTTTCTTTTAAAGTAGCGCCCTATTCAAGGGCGTTTCTTGAAAAATTTACAGAAAACGTATTAAAACTACATACAAACTGTATAAATATATCATGCATGGTGCTTCTTATATTTATTTTTAGTTTGGCTACGAGACTTGAGAAAATCCTACCTTATGATATGGATGAAGGAGATGAAAGGGCTTTGAAGCTTCAACTGCAACTTAATAGAAGAAGAACAATCGTTCTTCCGTCAACCTGGAAAGGAAACGAAGGAAGATTAATGATCTTCACAGACATACCGGAAGCTATAACGAGGAATCATAACCTCGTTCTTTAGGCAAGCACCTGATCCTTAACCTGCATTAAAGGAGAGGAAGAATAATCAATATTCTTCATGCGACTGTAAACAGACGGGCAAAAGAAAACAAGAAGAACGTATGTTCTTCACTTACCGTGTAGCAGTAGATCGTCCAAATAGGTTTAGGGTTGTTCGATCGAGACTATTTATAGGATTTTGGAGTCCTAACAAAAGTAGTGTTTGATTGAGGGTAACATATTCCTAATAGAGTCCTTACTCTAATAGACACCTACTAGATTAGGTTAATCTTTCCCTGGATAAGCTCTGGGTTCGAACGGGTCGCGAACTGAATTAACGCCTTTGGTCAGGGCGTTTATTCTTAAATTAACGACCTTGTTCAGGTCGTTTCTTAAGAAACATCTTGTATAAGGGCGTTCCTTATTTTTGAAACACGCCTAAGACATGGGCGTTTATTTTACTTGCCTATTTGGTCGCGTGAGAGTTGACGACCACATGCGTGGGCGTCCTTTCTTTAGTCACGCCGTGTGTAGAGGCGTTTATTTTTAAATTAACGCCTTACTCAGAGGCGTTATTTTTAATTTGCTTTATTTTGTCTGTATTACTTCTGTACTATGTATGTTTTTACTTTTATTTCAATATTCATTTATCAGGGTTGCTACACATAGGTTGATTGAGATCTTTGATTTTTATTTATCATCTTTATCATACATCCCCACAAACAAAAAAGAAGGGAAGCAAACAAATCAACAGGCCGGTGTCCACGTGGATTGATCGAAGGATTTGATGAGACCAGATGGAAGAGTGACGCCTGTGGGCGGAGGCCTTTTTGTGAGATTGGCGTCGGAGGGTGGTCCTTGATGGGACGTTGGTGTCGCAATGGTTATCCCTGGTGTGGTGACCAGCACAGGATGGTTCCTTATACGTCTGAGTCAAGTGAGGTGATGACTGAAGACACCAGGATCCTGTCAATTGGTTTTGTCGTGCTCCACGAGAGGGTCGAGTTGGTGCGATGATCGAACTCGGATGCGGAATTCGAGAAGAGTGTGGCATCGGTCTGTATGGGAGTCGACGGATGGCATGCCGAGGTTTGGAATGTTTCCTTCGGTTCCGGTGGAGGACCAGGAAAGAAGGAAGAACCTGAGCGAGCGGTTGGTGATCGTCGGCGTGTGGTCTTTTACAAACAAAAGATGCCATTGGTTATGCATCGAGATTGGTGAGAGCCGTGTGCCAGCGAGACCTTTGGTGGTTATTTCTGTGATGTGCCTTTCCAGACAGGATCTGGGCTTTGTCGAAGTTTATCTTTTGACAAGAGTTGGCACAGTGATATGTCTGACTTTCAGCTTGCCATGTGTGGGGTGTTTCTTGGTACTGAGCTGATGTTCTGGTTGCGGTCTGCTGAGATGACTGCTTGAGCTGGTGGAGGCTCTGTTCTGGTTGTTCCCTTGAGTGCACGACTGGTCAGCTGGTCGTAAAGCTGATGTGTGTTTTGTCTGCTGGGCATTGGATGGACCGGTAGCTGTTTCTCATGCGAGGGTTGTGTTTCCTCAGTGAGTGAGATGGTGCCAGTGATGCCTTAATTGATTTTTTGTGGTGTCTAAGGTGACGCTAGACTGTGTCCTTTGTGAGTGCCTGCTCTGATGGCCGATGTGCTCGGTGCGTAGAGCGAGGCATTATTTATATTTATAGTATGGCTGTGTCCCTCAGGTCTGGAGCTTTCGTGTGAATCAAGATTTTCTATGCTGGGGCTCTGACAGCGTTGTTAGTTGGTTCAGTGTTCTTCCCCTGTGACTTTGTGCTTGGTCCTGAATTTCAAGGACGAAATTCCTTTAAGGGGGGAGGGCTGTAATACCCCAGATTTTTTGGATCCTTGTTCATGGGTCCCGGATCTGGTTTCTAGGAGTGTCTGAATCCGTTGTGTCTGAAATTTTGTTTCGGACATCTTTCGTGTTCGGATCGACGTGATCCGGAGTAGTTTCGGAGGTCCGGAAGCGTTCCGCGATTTTTCCGCGTGTGTTTTCCGATTCCCGGTGTATGTTTCGATAATTCCTTCGGAACCTCGTTGCGGGTGAACCGGGCAGCTCACCTAGGCGAGTGTCGTACCATTGCGATCGGTGCGTTCCGAGGATCGCGGAAACATGATTTTCCTATTTTTTTGGTATTTTCCAGAATTTCTAAATTTTCCCTATATATAACCCTTTTCTCTCTCTCCCCTCTCATTTCTCTCTTATCTCCCTCTCTCTTCTCACACTCTCTCCTCTCTCCCTCTCTCTCCGGCGGCCGATCGGGTGGAGCATGGGCAAGATGGGGATGATGCGGGCGAGGCACGGACGAGGATGGATGAGGATCGAGGCGGTGGAGGCGTGGTGAAGCTTGACCGTGGGTTCGTGGAACGGCGAGGCTTCAACGGCGTTTTCTTTGCGGATCGATGGGCTCGGGGCGCGAAATCTTCGGTGGAGGTAGGGAGATGGATCCCCAGCTCATGCACTTCCTTTCCCACAAGTTTTGTAGGCCGTGGTGAGCCGAGCGAGCTAATCGGGGTGATTTGGGAAAAATGCATGTTTTTGGGGAGTGATTCGGATCTCTCATTTTACGGCATTTTTGGCTGATGCAGGGGTTTAGATGCATGCCTAGGGGCTTGGGGATGGATTCCCCTTTGTTTCCCTATCACCCGGGGGTGATCGGGGCGTGGATCATATTTTTGGGCATTTTCCCGCCATTCTCGATTTTTCAAAATGATCGCGGTCTTCCAGTAACCGCGTTCATTGATAGCGGTCCTGAGAGAACCGTGTTTGCCCAAGAGCGTAGGCAAGAGTCGCGGTCTTGCGACAGACCGCTTTGGTGTAGTCGCGGTCATGAGGTGACCATGACTGCGTGGTCGCGGTCCTCCGGTGATCGTTACCATCATTTTGCGTCTGGCTAGTCGTGGTCAGGAGGTGACCGTGACTGTAGTCGCGGTCACCAGGTGACTGTGACTATGTTGCATGTTTTGTTCGCATGGAATTGACCTCCTGTCGACCCGGTTGTGATCAAATGGTCGACCTTCGGCCTCGTGAGTGTCCCGGACACCCCGTGGGTTCCGTGTCCGTGTTTCTGGGGTGTCGGGAGGATCGTGTTACCTCGATTAGTGTGTCAATAGGTGTGGTGGGTCCGGGTGACCCCACGTGTTTCGGGATTTCGTGCTACGCTCGATCGAGTCACCGTGTATCGGTGTGTATGCGGTGGGGTTTCCCTGCATGTCGTGAGTTTTCCTGGAAGATGATTCCCAAGTGGGCTATGTGTTTGGCCTTGGACTGCGAGTCCAGTTATCGGTGTGGCGACTTGGGCGCTGCCTTGGGAATCATGCTTCTATGCTTTCCACATGGGCCGTGTGTGTGGCCTTGGACTGTGAGTCCAGTTGCCCTGCCTGGGGCTGGAAGGCTTCTCAGTTCCCTTCCCGAGGGAATGGTCTCGGCGGCTCGTGAGCTGCATAAGTATTCGTGCTGCCGTGGTTTTAGACCTAGAGATTGGACTAGATTGATGGCCTTGTGCTGTTACGTGCGATGGTCTTTACCTCGAGTCTTCTGACTCAAGGACCGTTGGCTATAGTGCGTCTAGAGGACTATCCAGAGTCCAGTGGCTTAGTGTCACTTGGGTTTCTTCGACTCTAGCGCAGAGTGCATGCGTGGCTGTGGGCTGCGAGTCATGTTCCTTCTCCGACTGTGGTCGCCGTGCGATGATGTCGGTACATGGGATGGTCCCCGTACGTCATCGGGTTCGGACGACGTTTTCCGTTGACTTGAGAGTCTACTTCTTCAGTGACCCTCCACTAGTCGTCGCCCACCAGTACGCGGTGCTGGTCTCACCAGGGAGTGGTGTATGGGCTGACCCTTAGGGACGGTTTGTGGACCAGTTTCCGTCAGGCCCCGCGTCTATCAGCCAGAGTCTGGCTGAGGGGAAAATCGGTCAGAGCACCAGACCAGGGACAGATGGTCTGTGTGTGCACACGTGGTTGGGGGCGGTTGGACCCACTTCGACGGACGTGACCCTAGCTAGTCACTTATTTGTGGTTACTTGTACAGTGTCTCAGTTCCCTCTCGGCCGGAGGGAGACACCTAAGGCGCGGACTAAGATGTTAGTGGATGCATTCGGCCTTGCTTCTAGTGGGAGGTACTCCTATCGAGTCGGGAGTGACAGACTGTCAGTTTCTGTGACCTTGACCATCGAGTTTTCGGTCGTGTCGACCATTGAGTTTTCAGTTGTTTTGCCGTGAGACTAGTGCTTGTGGCTTTACCGAGGTTGCGTCTTGTCGTGCGGTACTCGTGACCTGGTGTCAGGGTTGCACTTTGGACATCGTATCTAGGTTGACCGTGTTCTGGGAGACAGGCCTCTACGGCATGATTGCCGTGGGTTTTTACTTTGGTAAGCGGTACTAGTGTAGTTTGGTAGCCCTCGATCGTGAGCTCGGGGTGTGTTTCCGGTACAATAGGAGTAGTTGTAGTGCCGGGTTTTGACCGGCCACCAGGTTTACTATTCCTACTGTTGCGGTTGCTCTTGTAGCCTTCCTTTCCACTACCGCTGTTGTTTCCTATTAGGGTTCCGCGGGATCCCTGCTGAGTCTCTATTTTGAAGACTCATTCCCTACTTTTCAGGTGTGGCAGTTCTTCCTCGAGGTTCGAGGGCACGGTGCAGAGGTTCTCAGTTGCCAGCTCGCCGGGCCGAGTGTTCACTCGGCATGTGGTACATTTTTACTGCTTTAGACTATACGTTCTATTGGACTGGACTCTATTGTAGCTGTAGTTGTTTATTTATTTCTGTTAATTGTAGATTTATCCTGCTTTATTTCCTATTTCTTGTGCCTCCACACTCCTTTTAGCCCTTCCGAGTCCTCCCGGCTCGTGGGCGGTGGTTCGAGTCTCGGGTTATAGGGTCGCTCCCGATAATCGGATTCTCGGGTCGTTACACACACGTTCAGGGAACGTACCCCAGACACGACAACCACACGGAGTCGCAGCTCCGTCCACACACAACAACACATAGGGAATCTTTCCCTACAAAAACCCCACACACGCGGAGATACAACTCCGCCCACACACAAGTGTTCTTGGTTTAATGAAAAGGAAAGATATACAATAAACCCTTAAACAGATATCAATGCTGAAATGAACAAATAGAGATGAGAGAAGAAGAATACCCCTCAAATCTTCAGTAAAATCACATCCAAAGGAACAATGGGATGTGCCGAACGATCTATCCGGGGAGTGGAAGCTTCTACGTTCGTAGGAGACGCCCAAGGAGAACTTGTCTTCAACGGCTTTGGTCAAAGGTACATCAAATCGGTAGATGAAGCTTGGTCTTGGCGTCCTCCACTTCTTCTTCTTCCTCCTCCAGGTGGGGCGGCGCCCTCCTCTTCCTTTTTCCTCTTTTCCTGCAAGCACGAATGAAGAACATAAGCTCAATGGTTATTTCGTCCGATGGAAATCGTACCCCATATATATATATATGCTAAGATAGAATATGGAAATGAAGGAGCAAGAGATCCCCCATTAGAGTCTTCAATGCAACTCAAAGATAGAATGGAAGGGTGCACTTAGAAAGGATAAACCAAAGAGTAGAAGCAGCCATTCCTTGTAGATATAAACACCTAGGTTGCATATGGTGGAGAACAGCCGCAGCCGCAACCAGATCTGAGCTCAGGCTCTTGAATGCGATCCACATCAGCCTCTTCTTCCTCCTCTACAAGTGTGCGATGCCCTCTCCACCGTTCCTACAAGAGTAGAACAATATCAACCCAAGGGAATGCTACATCCGATGGAAATCATAGCCCATATATAGCTAATGTTAAACAAGCCAAATCAACACAAAAGCACCATGAGAAAACATTTCTAAACCACACCTAAGGCAAGGGTGAAACCCCAAGGGTATAGGTGTAAAAACCCCAAGCAAACGGATCTTATAATGGGCATTTCGTAGACAATCTGGAAACCATGCTACGGACATCCCATATAAAGTGTCGACCTCTAGGGTCGACACTCGTATCAACGAGTTCTGCCAAAAATAGAAAATCCAGAACCTAGTCAAAAGTGTCGACCCATGGGGTCGACCTTTTCTTTCACGAGGTTCTGTCTTGAGACGAAATCAGGACCCAGGGTAAAAAGTGTCGACCCATGAACCTTTTTTACCGGGGGTTCTGTTTTAGTAAAAATAACATAACCCAATATAAAGTGTCAACCCCATGGGTCAACACTTTTCCTGACAGTGGAAAAGCTCAATTAAAAAACACTTGAAACTCCACAAATCGAGGAACATGGTATCAAGATCAATCAAAATGCACTTATAACTCAGATTGACATATTGAAAACCTGATTTACACATTGATCAATCCATTCACATTCAAAACCAATTAATCAAACATTCTTACCATGACCTTGAGTATTTGAATGAAAAACTCCACAACGAACCTAAATTTTCTAGATTTGAACATATCTACCATTTTTGAACCACTAGCAATCAATCCATATCAATCCATGCATATTGAGATACACTTGATCAATCCTTTTTACCATTGGCATATAAGTTTTGATAGAAATCTCACAATAATTCTGTCTTTTCCAGCTTTGAACCAATGCCAATCCAACCACTTAGAGATCGACCTCCAATTGTGTTCTTACCATTATTTCTAGGATTTGAACGTTGTTTCCTCATCGATCCTGCACAATACATATTCTCATTAATTTCAATCTCCAGCTCATCAAATGAAATTCTCAAGTCAACCCATATCTAATTACTCAACCAATGCATCCATTAAAACTAGAAAAAATCAAGTGACCTTCTCATTCACTAAGTTCGTTCAACAATGTTAAGTCCTAACTAAGGTCACTGCACTTATAACTCAGATTGACATATTGAAAACCTGATTTACACATTGATCAATCCATTCACATTCAAAACCAATTAATCAAACATTCTTACCATGACCTTGAGTATTTGAATGAAAAACTCCACAACGAACCTGAATTTTCTAGATTTGAACATATCTACCATTTTTGAACCACTAGCAATCAATCCATATCAATCCATGCATATTGAGATACACTTGATCAATCCTTTTTACCATTGGCATATAAGTTTTGATAGAAATCTCACAATAATTCTGTCTTTTCCAGCTTTGAACCAATGACAATCCAACCACTTAGAGATCGACCTCCAATTGTGTTCTTACCATTATTTCTAGGATTTGAATGTTGTTTCCTCATCGATCCTGCACAATACATATTCTCATTAATTTCAATCTCCAGCTCATCAAATGAAATTCTCAAGTCAACCCATATCTAATTACTCAACCAATGCATCCATTAAAACTAGAAAAAATCAAGTGACCTTCTCATTCACTAAGTTCGTTCAACAATGTTAAGTCCTAACTAAGGTCACTTAGTCAAGATTTAACATGTTAGTCCAAACATCCATTCAGAACCTGAAATTCATCAAGATAAATCTTCAAGTCAATTCAAAGCAAGTCAATAAGCCGTATATTTAGAACATAATTTTATCAACCAATCATGTTATCAATCAAAGCCCACATTAATCAAAATATACATGCAGTTCAAGGCAAAAAACCAATCAATAAGCAAAGTTCAGATCCATGTTCGACCATGCTTCATAACAAGGTGAGGATTAAGGCTCAAGGAGCCAAGAGTCGACCCATCCCAAGGACAAGGTAAAAACTACCTTTGCAGTCCAATGCATAGCTATCCAAGTTCGGTCCAAGTATAGATAGGGGCATTCCAAAGCAAGCTAAGAAACCACTATCACTAAGCAATTATGAAAAGCAAGCATGAAGTCATATGCAACAAGGTCAATCTTCCCACATTGAAATGCTGTCAATATAAGTCCTAAAACATGAAAGAGCTTTTAACCCCAATCAAGGCACTATAAACGAAATCCACATGAAGGCTCCAACTCCTCATGCACAGCACGCATGAGTCGACTTCAGAAATGTATTCAGGAAGGTCCTTTGAATTTCAACCTGCAAAACAAAATATCATCATGTTAGCATGTTTATCATGAAGACATCATTTAGCATACAACACATAATATATTGGAATCATCAAAACCATTGTCAAAGATAACAAGGGGGCACACAGAACCCAACAATCTCCCCCTTGTTGATGATGACAATATATTGTGTCTATTCAATCCATTCAAATTTCTCTCCCCCTTTGGCATTATCAAAAAATGTGGGACAAGAACCCAGCAACAATGAAGATTCTAAAAATGAATGAGACATGCGCGCATGAACCCAACAATTAACCTCCCATGAAGGGAAGGTGTATAAACTAAGAAGTAAGTAAAAGTTTGGAATTTGATGTGCAATCAGCAGATGTGTGAAAGAAGTGTAAATGCTCAATTTTTATAATTTTTACTATATGTGTAACTAATTATTCACAAGTAGTATAAAGAAACTATATGCAAAAGTGAAACCTAACTATGCACATAATGTATAGTGCTGAAAAGCACGTTATTCTCCCCAATTGTCAAGAATAAAAATCAACTGACAATGGGTTATTTAACCTGTTATTTACAAGTATAGCCTATAGATGCAGATTATGGACTTAAGTATGATATGATCAAACGGATTGAGCAGTCTGGCACTCAAGCATGCATAAATAAATATAGACTCATACAAGTCCCTTCGGGACGGGTGTAAGGATAATGCAATTGATCGTTGAACATGAAGTGCATGAACAATACTAAGAATATCATGCTTATATAAATTAAGTACTACATTAACTATGAAAGGCGACTGATTCATAGTGGACATTCAAACAATCAAACCCAAGGTGCATAAGTGAGGATTGAGCAATGAAAATCAAGTCAATATGGAAAATCAGATTTTCTAAAGAGCACTAAAAAGAACTTCTCATCCATACACTTCCATACACAATGCTCGAATATTGGTAGCTACATATGACCCCAATTTTTAATTACTAAAAATGATGTGACTAACCTTTTGACACGAGTCATGCCCTTTGTTTCAGGGGCAATTCCCGATTACTCAGTTTCGTCACTTTTTATGATGTGGATGAGACACTTTTCGACGCGAGTTGTATCCTTTGTCTCAGGGACCCTTCCCGGCTACTCAGTGACAAATCACACTTATTTTCATATGGATTAATTTTTTCTTTCGACGTGAGTTTCCTCCTTTATTTTTAGGGGGGACTCCCGGCTACACGGATCCACGTACCACTTATATAAATTTTTGACGGGGTAAATAACTTTTTTCTCACGAGACATGTGATTTCTATGTAGAGAATCAATAGTTCTAAAAAATGTAGAGTAGAAAATAGTAATCCTTATTAGATTTAATCATTATCTCAAAAGGTGCATTTTGTGTGGGTGGTTGTATTGAATGTAAAAGATGAATTAGCCTTATCACAGTAATGTCTCCCCCTAAATGCATGCACGGTTATAAAAAATCTCCCCCTTAATATATGCCATATAACAAACATGTCTAAATCAATGCAATTCATTTAGCAAGGGATGAGTCATAGAAGGAGTCAAAAAGTGGTTGTATAAAGTATATACATGCATTCAACCAGAGATTTTTCAATGACTTCAAGCAGATTGATTATCGGCACTTGGCGGAGAAGGTAGGTCCGAAGACCACCTAACACGTAGTGAAAGCTTCCGGCTGAACATAATCCAACCTTCCACTAACACCATTTTATATACCGAATAATCATGGCATTCAAGCACAGGAGTATGAAGTATATGCATTTAACTAGAAAGGATGATTGAAAATTATTCCTATTTACAAGGCATGCAAAGATGTGTATGATATGTGCAGTTTGTATCATGCAAGTAAGCGTGTAAGCTGTATATGCAAAAGCGAAACATTATTCACGGGATGTGAGTAAGAGTGTGAAGACATTATGCATATACTAGAGCATTCAAAGACGAATTATTATTTACAAATCAAGAGAAGGTGTGTATGAAGACTAGCCATGTATATCCAAAGTGAAGCATTCAAAAACCAGACTTATTCACAAGATGTGAAATAGCTCCAAATACAAGTTTTTACCTTTGTAGGTCTTTGAAAGTGAACCTAAGCAAATTGATTTTCAATTCCAAGCTAATTTTCTTTCTCACCTTGAGAGACCTTTGTTCATTATCAATCCTTGGTCTCAAGGCGCCCCTACAAAAAAAAATTCATTTTTGAAGATTTGGATACCCAAGCCATCTTGGGTCCCAAGGGGTTAGCTCTAATATAGACAAGTGTGTTCTTTTTCTTTTTCCTCTCATACCACTCATCGTCGGCCCTCATTATGGTACACTCATCCATGGAATGTCCATTCAAGCCACAATAATAACAGTTAGAAGAATTTTCTTTCAGAAACCAATTGTCATCATTTTTCATTACATGACAATCATTCATCATATGTTCAAAATTACCACAGTAATGACATGTAAAGTTCTTTTTGGCAAAGGATTCATCATCATTTTTCTTTATGAAACAATTTTCCATTACGTGGTCACGCAAACCACAATAGTAACAATGAACATTGAAGTTTTTCTTCATAGATTTTTCATGAATTTCAGATTTATCAACAATTTTTATTTGTGTCTTCCATGCTTCATTATCATCGAATTTCATCAACGAACAATCATTCATGTCATGACTAAAATTTCCGCAGTAATAACATGAAACATTTCTTCTTTTTCTTGATGCATGGTTATGTTTGACAACGGGGGATTTTCCATGCACACAAGATTGATCATTAACATTTTTATGTTTCTCATTTCCTTCATCACACAAACACATAGATTCATTCAAGATTTTGATTTCATTTTGCAAAGACACAATATGCATATCAAGATCATCAATCTCTTTTTCACAAGAAGTGACTTTTTCATTCAACAAAAGATTTACACTTTTATGACTTTCAATCTCTTGTTCAAGGATATGTAGTTTGTTACAGTCATCATCAATCACACATTTTCCTTTTCTAAATTATTTAAGACTTTTCAATTTACTTTCAAGCGATGAAATTGGAATCAACAAAGCACTGTTTTCATTTTGGAGTTTTTCAAATGAACTTTTGTTCATGGAAGTGTGTTTAGTTTCTTTCATCTGAAAACTCACATTTTCACGAACCATTCTAATCATTGTTTCATTGTTTTCAAATTTGTCATTCAAATTTCTAAAGCTCTCTATTTCCTTTCTCAGTTCCTTCAACTTTTCAGATTTGTCAGCATTCAAAGTAACTTTTCCTTTTTCCAGAAGAAGCAGTTTTTCAGATATAGCGGAATTCAACATTTTCAGCTTTTCATTGTCTTATTTTATTTGTTGAAGTTCCAAAATTTCAGCCTTTAATGATTTATTTTCAGATTTCAGGTTTTCAATCATTTCCTTGAGTTCTTCATCAACAAGCATGTGAGATTCAACAAGTTTTTCGAGCTCAATACATTTCCCACATGAAGAGTTGTCATGTTTCTTTTTCAATATTTTGTTTTCAGATTTTATTGCCTTATATCTATCAAATAGTTAGTCATTGGCATTTAACAATTCATCATAGCTCAACTCATTATCATCTTCAGAATCAGAGTTAGAATTTACCTTGGAGGTTTCCTCGCTTTGGCATTCATATTCTTTGTTTGCCACTAGACAGTCACTATCATTGGAGCTTTCCTTTTGGGCTTCGCTCAGCCCGTCCCAAATTTCTTTGGCTATCCTACAAGATAAAATAAATGGAAATTGATTAGTGTCCAAGACAGCCTTAAGAGCATTCCAGGCAAACATATCATCTGAATTCATCTTCCTATGTTCATCAGTCCACCTTAATTCATTTTTGGGTAAGACATGTGGACCATCAGAGATTAATTTCATGAGTTTCGGATCAAAACCATAAATCCAAACATAAAACTTTCCTATCCAAGAAGCATAATCAAAACCATTGTAAATAGGAATAGAATTCAAGCTAGCCATCATGAAAACGATCTTTACTCCTAGACCGTGAGGTCCGTTAAAAAATCAGAGACGAGGCTCTGATACCAATTATTGGCCCAGAGAGATGGCGGACAAGAAGGGGGGTTGAATTGTCCCCTTGTCGAGATGGCGGATTTTAAAAACTTTCGTAACTGATTGCAACATATATAAAATTAACTACATTGATTAACTAAAACTCAAGTGAGATTAAAGATATTCTCTCAAGCTTTCCGATCTCTCTCGAATAGTTAATACAACTAATCAGGGAAATTATGCTCAACATAGATAACAGAGGTAGCAATGTGCGATGATGTAGTGAATTAAAAATATAATTGATGGAAATGTGAAGGAAGATAGAGGAAATTGTCAAACACACAGTCAATCACTTGAGACACAAGATTTTTAGGTGGTTCGGGACCATGACGGGCTCCCTACATCCACCCCTCACCCAACCGGGTGAGGCTTCACTACACGCTACTTTCGTAGCAACACGGGGACGAACCCCAACCACACACACGCTGCTTCCGCAGCAATAACCACACGGGGACAAGCCCCAACACACTATCACTGTAGCACACACACACACACACACATTCGAAGAACGTACCCCGGACACGACAACCACATGGAGTCGCAGCTCCGTCCACACACAACAACACACGGGGAATCTTTCCCCACAAAAACCCCACACACGTGGAGATACAACTCCACCCACACACAAGTGTTCTTGGTTTAATGAAAAGTAAAGATATACAATAAACCCTAAAATAGATATCTATGCTGAAATGAACAAATAGAGATGAGAGAAGAAGAATCCCCCTCAAATCTTCAGTGAAATCACATCCAAAGGAACAATGGGATGCGCCGAACGATCTATCCGGGGAGTGGAAGCTTCCACGTTCGTAGGAGACGCCCAAGAAGAACTTGTCTGCAATAGCTTTGGTCGAAGGTGCATCAAATCGGCAGATGAGGCTTGGTCTTGGCGTCCTCCACTTCTTCTTCTTCCTCCTCCAGGTGGGGTGGCGCCCTCCTCTTCCTTTTTCCTCTTTTCCTGCAAGCACGAATGAAGAACATAAGCTCAGTGGTTATTTCATCCGATGGAAATCGTACCCCATATATATATATATATATGCTAAGACAGAATATGGAAATGAAGGAGCAAGAGATCCCCCTTTAGATTCTTCAATGCAACTCAAAGATAGAATGGAAGGGTGCACTTAGAAAGGATAAACCAAAGAGTATAAGCAGCCGTCCCTTGTAGATCTGAACGCCTAGGTTGCAGATGGTGGAGAACAGCCACAGCCGCCACCAGATCCGAGCTCAGGCTCTTGAACGCAATCCACAGCAGCCTCTTCTTCCTCCTCTACAAGTGTGTGATGCCCTCTCCACCGTTCCTGCAAGAGTAGAACAATATCCGCCCAAGGGGATGCTACATCCGATGGAAACCATAGCCTATATATAGCTAATGTTAAACAAGCCAAATAGACACAAAAGCACCATGAGAAAACATTTCTAAACCACACCTAAGGCAAGGGTGAAACCCCAAGGGTATAGGTGTAAAAACCCCAAGCAAACGGATCTTATAATGGGCATTTCGTAGACAATCTGGAAACCATGATCCGGACGTCCCAGAAAAAGTGTCGACCTCGAGGGTCGACACTCGTATCAACGAGTTCTGCCAAAAACAGAAAATCCAGAACCTAGTCAAAAGTGTCGACCCATGGGGTTGACCTTTTTTTCACGAGGTTCTGTCTTGAGACGAAATCAGGACCCTGGGTAAAAAGTGTCGACCCATGGGGTTGACCTTTTTTACCGGGGGTTCTGTTTTAGTTAAAATAACATAACTCAATATAAAGTGTCGACCCCATGGGTCGACACTTTTCCTGACAGTGGAAAAGCTCAATTAAAAAACACTTGAAACTCCACAAATCGAGGAACATGGTATCAAGATCAATCAAAATGCACTTATAACTCAGATTGACATATTCAAAACCTGATTTCAACATTGATCAATCCATTCACATTCAAAACTAATTAATCAAATATTCTTACCATGACCTTGAGTATTTGAATGAAAAACTCCACAACGAACCTGAATTTTCTAGATTTGAACATATCTACCATTTTTGAACCACTAGCAATCAATCCATATCAATCCATGCATATTGAGATACACTTGATCAATCCTTTTTACCATTGGCATATAAGTTTTGATAGAAATCTCACAATAATTCTGTCTTTTCCAGCTTTGAACCAATGACAAGCCAACCACTTAGAGATCGACCTCCAATTGTGTTCTTACCATTATTTCTAGGATTTGAACGTTGTTTCCTCATCGATCCTGCACAATACATATTCTCATTAATTTCAATCTCCAGCTCATCAAATGAAATTCTCAAGTCAACCCATATCTAATTACTCAACCAATGCATCCATTAAAACTAGAAAAAATCAAGTGACCTTCTCATTCACTAAGTTCGTTCAACAATGTTAAGTCCTAACTAAGGTCACTTAGTCAAGATTTAACATGTTAGTCCAAACATCCATTCAGAACCTGAAATTCATCAAGATAAATCTTCAAGTCAATTCAAAGCAAGTCAATAAGCCGTATATTTAGAACATAATTTTATCAACCAATCATGTTATCAATCAAAGCCCACATTAATCAAAATATACATGCAGTTCAAGGCAAAAAACCAATCAATAAGCAAAGTTCAGATCCATGTTCGACCATGCTTCATAACAAGGTGAGAATTAAGGCTCAAGGAGCCAGGAGTCGACCCATCCCAAGGACCAGGTAAAAACTGCGTTTGCAGTCCAATGCATAGCTATTCAAGTTCGGTCCAAGCATAGATAGGGGCATTCCAAAGCAAGCTAAGAAACCACTATCACTAAGCAATTATGAAAAGCAAGCATGAAGTCATATGCAACAAGGTCAATCTTCCCACATTGAAATGCAGTCAATATAAGTCCTAAAACATGAAAGGGATTTTAACCCCAATCAAGGCACTATAAACGAAATCCACATGAAGGCTCCAACTCCTCATGCACAGCACACATGAGTCGACTTCAGAAATGTATTCAGGAAGGTCCTTTGAATTTCAACCTGCAAAACAAAATATCATCATGCTAGCGTGTTTATCATTAAGACATCATTTAGCATAAAACACACAATATATTGGAATCATCAAAACCATTGTCAAAGACAACGAGGGGGCACGCAGAACCCAACAATCTCTCCCTTGTTGATGATGACAACATATTATGTCTATTCAATCCATTCAAATTTCTCTCCCCCTTTGGCATTATCAAAAAATGGGGGACAAGAACCCAGCAATAGTGATGATTCCAAAAATGAATGAGACGTGCGCATGAACCCAGCAATTAGCCTCCCATGAAGGGAAGGTGTATAAACTAAGAAGTAAGTAAAAGTTTGGAATTTGATGTGCAATCAGCAGATGTGTGAAAGAAGTGTAAATGCTCAATTTTTGTAATTTTTGCTATATGTGTAACTAATTATTCACAAGTAGTATAAAGAAACTATATGCAAAAGTGAAACCTAACTAAGCACATAATGTATAGTGCTGAAAAGCACGTTATTCTCCCCAATTGTCAAGAACAAAAATCAACTGACAATGGGTTATTTAACCTGTTATTTACAAGTATAGCCTATAGATGCAGATTATGGACTTAAGTATGATATGATCAAATGGATTGGGTAGTCTGGAACTCAAGCATGCATAAATAAATATAGACTCATGCAAGTCCCTTCGGGACGGGTGTAAGGATAATGCAATTGATCGTTGAACATGAAGTGCATGAACAATACTAAGAATATCATGCTTACATAAATAAAGTACTACATTAACCATGAAAGACGACTGATTCATAGTGGACATTCAAACAATCAAACCCAAGGTGCATAAGTGAAGATTGAGCAATGAAAATCAAGTCAATATGGAAAATAAGATTTTCTAAAGAGCACTAAAAAGAACTTCTCATCCATACACTTCCATACATAATGCTTGAATATTGGTAGCTACGTATGACCCCAATTTTTAATTACTAAAAATGATGTGACTAACCTTTTGACACGAGTCATGTCCTTTGTTTCAGGGGCAATTCCCGATTACTCAGTTTCGTCACTTTTTATGATGTGGATGAGACACTTTTCGACGTGAGTTGTATTCTTTGTCTCAGGGACCCTTCCCGGATACTCGGTGGCAAATCACACTTATTTTCATATGGATTAAAATTTTCTTTCGACGTGAGTTTCCTCCTTTATTTCTGGGGGGACTCCCGGCTACTTGGATCCACGTACCACTTATACAAATTTTTGAAGGGGTAAACAACTTTTTTCTCACGAGACATGTGATATCTATGTAGAGAATCAATAGTTCTCAAAAGTGTAGAGTAGAAAATAGTAATCCTTATTAGATTTAATCATTATCTCAAAAGGTGCATTTTGTGTGGGTGGTTGTATTGAATGTAAAAGATGAATTAGCCTTATCACAGTAATGTCTCCCCCTAAATGTATGCACGGTTATAAAAAATCTCCCCCTTAATATATGCCATATAACAAACATGTCTAAATCAATGTAATTCATTTAGCAAGGGATGAGTCATAGAAGGAGTCAAAAAGTGGTTGTATAAAGTATATACATGCATTCAACCAGAGATTTTTCAATGACTTCCAGCAGATTGATTATCGGCACTTGGCGGAGAACGTAGGTCCGAAGACCACCTCACACGTAGTGAAAGCTTCCGGCTGAATATAATCCAACCTTCCACTAACACCATTTTATATACTGAATAATCATGGCATTCAAGCACACGAGTATGAAGTATATGCATTTAACTAGAAAGGATGATTGAAAATTATTCTTATTTACAAGGCATGCAAAGATGTGTATGATATGTGCAGTTTGTATCATGCAAGTAAGCGTGTAAGCTGTATATGCAAAAGTGAAACATTATTCACGGGATGTGAGTAAGAGTGTGAAAGAGATTATGCACAAACCAGAGCAGTCAAAGACGAATTATTATTTACAAATCAAGAGAAGGTGTGTATGAAGACTAGCCATGTATATCCAAAGTGAAGCATTCAAAAACTAGACTTATTCACAAGATGTGAAATAGCTCCAAATACAAGTTTTTACCTTTGTAGGTCTTTGAAAGTGAACCTAAGCAAATTTATTTTCAATTCCAAGCCAGTTATCTTTCTCACCTTGAGAGCCCTTTGTTCATTATCAATCCTTGGTCTCAAGGCACCCCTACAAAAAAAAATTCATTTTGATGATTTGGGTACCTAAGTCATCTTGGGTCCCAAGGGGTTAGCTCTAATATAGACAAGTGTGTTCATTTTCTTTTTCCTCTCATGCCACTCATCGTCGGCCCTCATCATGGTACACTCATCCATGGAATGTCCATTCAGGCCACAATAATAACAGTTAGAAGAATTTCCTTTCAGAAATTAATTGTCATCATTTTTCATTACATGACAATCATTCATCATTTGTCCAAAATTACCACAGTAATGACATGGAAAGTTCTTTTTGGCAAAGGATTCATCATCATTTTTCTTTATGAAATAATTTTCTATTACGTGGCTATGCAAACCACAATAGTAACAATGAACATTGAAGTTTTTCTTCATAGTTTTTTCATGAATTTCAGACTTATCAACAATTTTCATTTGTGTCTTCAATGCTTCATTATCATCGAATTTCATCAACAAACAATCATTCATGTCATGACCAAAATTCCCACAGTAATAACATGAAACATTTCTTCTTTTTCTTGATGCATGGTTATGTTTGACAAAGGGGGGTTTTCCATGCACACAAGATTGATCATTAACATTTTTATGTTTCTCATTTCCTTCATCACACAAACACATAGATTCATTCAAGATTTTGATTTCATTTTGCAAAGACACAATATGCATTTCAAGATCATCAATCTCTTTTTCACAGGAAGTGACTTTTTCATTCAACAAAAGATTTACACCTTTGTGACTTTCAATCTCTTGTTCAAGGATATGTAGTTTGTCACAGTCATCATCAATCACACATTTTCCTTTTCTAAAATTTTTAAGACTTTTTAATTTACTTTCAAGCGATGAAATTTGAATCAACAAAGCACTGTTTTCATTTTGGAGTTTTTCAAATGAACTTTTGTTCATGGAAGTGTGTTCAGGTTCTTTCATTTGAAAACTCACATTTTCACCAACCATTCTACTCATTGTTTCATTGTTTTCAAATTTGTCATTCAAATGTCTGAAGCTCTCTATTTTCTTTCTCAATTCCTTCAACTTTTCAGATTTGTCAGCATTCAAAGTAACTTTTCCCTTTTCCAGAAGAAGTAGTTTTTTAGATATAGTGGAATTCAACATTTTCAGCTTTTCATTGTCTTATTTTATTTGTTGAAGTTCCAAAATTTCAGCCTTTAATGATTTATTTTCAGATTTCAGATTTTCAATCATTTCCTTGAGTTCTTCATCAACAAGCATGTGAGATTCAACAAGTTTTTCGAGCTCAATACATTTCCCACATGAAGAGTTGTCATGTTTCTTTTTCAATATTTTATTTTCAGATTTTATTGCCTTATATCTATCAAACAGTTCATCATAGGCATTTAACAATTCATCATAGCTCAACTCATTATCATCTTCAGAATCGGAGTTAGAATTTACCTTGGAGGTTTCCTTGCTTTGGCATTCATATTCTTTGTTTGCCACTAGATAGTCATTATCATTGGAGCTTTCCTTTTAGGCTTCGCTCAGCCTGTCCCAAATTTCTTTGGCTATCCTACAAGACAAAATAAATGGAAATTGATTAGTGTCCAAGACAGCCTTAAGAGCATTCCAAGCGAACATATTATCCGAATTCATCTTCCTATGTTCATCAGTCTACCTTAATTCATTTTTGGGTAAGACATGTAGACCATGAGAGATTAATTTCATGAGTTTCGGATCAAAACCACAAATCCAAACATAAAACTTTCCTATCCAAGAAGCATAATCAAAACCATTGTAAATAGGAATTGAATTCAAGCTAGCCATCATGAAAACGATCTTTACTCCTAGACCGTGAGGTCCGTTAAAAAATCAGAGACGAGGCTCTGATACCAATTATTGGCCCAGAGAGATGGCGGACAAGAAGGGGGGTTGAATTGTCCCCTTGTCGAAATGGCGGATTTTAAAAACTTTCTTAACTGATTGCAACATATATAAAATTAACTACATTGATTAACTAAAACTCAAGTGAGATTAAAGATATTCTCTCAAGCTTTCCGATCTCTCTCGAATAGTTAATACAACTAATCAGGGAAATTATGCTCAACATAGATAACAGAGGTAGCAATGTGCGATGATGTAGTGAATTAAAAATCTAATTGATGGACATGTGAAGGAAGATAGAGGAAATGGTCAAACACACAGTCAATCACATGAGACACAAGATTTTTAGGTGGTTCGGGACCATGATGGGCTCCCTACATCCACCCCTCACTAAACCGGGTGAGGCTTCACTACACGCTACTTTCGTAGCAACACGGGGACGAACCCCAATCACACACATGCTGCTTCCGCAGCAATAACCACACGGGGATAAGCCCCAACACGCTGTCACTGCAGCACACACACAAACATTTGGAGTACGTACCCCGGACACAACAACCACATGGAGTCACAGCTCCGTCCACACACAACAACACACGGGGAATCTTTCCCCACAAAAAACCCACACACGTGGAGATACAACTCCACCCACACACAAGTGTTCTTGGTTTAATGAAAAGTAAAGATATACAATAAACCCTAAAATAAATATCTATGCTGAAATGAACAAATAGAGATGAGAGAAGAAGAATCCCCCTCAAATCTTCAGTGAAATCACGTCCAAAGGAACAATGGGATGCGCCGAATGATCTATCCAGGGAGTGGAAGCTTCTACGTTCGTAGGAGACGCCCAAGGAGAACTTGTCTTCAATAGCTTTGGTCGAAGGTGCATCAAATCGGCAGATGAGGCTTGGTCTTGGCGTCCTCCACTTCTTCTTCTTCCTCCTCCAGGTGGGGTGGCACCCTCCTCTTCCTTTTTCCTCTTTTCCTGCAAGCACAAATGAAGAACATAAGCTCAATGGTTATTTCATCCGATGGAAATCGTACCCCATATATATATATATATGCTAAGACAGAATATGGAAATGAAGGAGCAAGAGATCCCCCTTTAGATTCTTCAATGCAACTCAAAGATAGAATGGAAGGGTGCACTTAGAAAGGATAAACCAAAGAGTAGAAGCACCCGTCCCATGTAGATCTAAACGCCTAGGTTGCGTATGGTGGAGAACAGCCGCAGCCGCCACCAGATCTGAGCTCAGGCCCTTGAACACGATCCACAGCCGCCTCTTCTTCCTCCTCTACAAGTGTGCGATGCCCTCTTCACCGTTCCTGCAAGAGTAGAACAAT
The DNA here is from genome assembly GCA_022559845.1 of Amorphophallus konjac. Classification (NCBI taxonomy): domain Eukaryota; kingdom Viridiplantae; phylum Streptophyta; class Magnoliopsida; order Alismatales; family Araceae; genus Amorphophallus; species Amorphophallus konjac. The sequence goes on from CM040118.1 coordinate 316,091,244, forward strand.
ATCAGCCCAAGGGGATGCTACATCCGATGGAAATCGTAGCCCATATATAGCTAATGTTAAACAAGCCAAATAGACACAAAAGCACCATGAGAAAACATTTCTAAACCACACCTAAGGCAAAGGTGAAACCCTAAGGGTATAGGTGTAAAAACCCCAAGCAAATGGATCTTATAATGGGCATTTCATAGACAATCCGGAAACCATGATCCGGACGTCCCAGAAAAAGTGTCGACCTCTAGGGTCGACACTCGTATCAACGAGTTCTGCCAAAAACAGAAAATCCAGAACCTAGTCAAAAGTGTCGACCCAAGGGGTCGACCTTTTTTTCACGAGGTTCTGTTTTGAGACAAAATCAGGACCCAGGGTAAAAAGTGTCGACCCCTGGGGTTGACCTTTTTTACCGGGGGTTCTGTTTTAGTTAAAATAACATAACCTAATATAAAGTGTCGACCCCATGGGTCGACACTTTTCCTGACAGTGGAAAAGCTCAATTAAAAAACACTTGAAACTCCATAAATCGAGGAACATGGTATCAAGATCAATCAAAATGCACTTATAACTCAGATTGACATATTCAAAACCTGATTTCAACATTGATCAATCCATTCACATTCAAAACCAATTAATCAAACATTCTTACCATGACCTTGAGTATTTGAATGAAAAACTCCACAACAAACATGAATTTTCTAGATTTAAACATATCTAACATTTTTGAACCACTAGCAATCAATCCATATCAATCCATGCATATTGAGATACACTTGATCAATCCTTCTTACCATTGGCATATAAGTTTTGATAGAAATCTCACAATAATTCTGTCTTTTCCAGCTTTGAACCAATGCCAATGCAACCATTTAGAGATCGACCTCCAATTGTGTTCTTACCATTATTTCTTGGATTTGAACATTGTTTCCTCATCAATCCTGCGCAATACATATTCTCATTAATTTCAATCTCCAGCTCATCAAATGAAATTCTCAAGTCAACCCATATCTAATTACTCAACCAATGCATCCATTAAAACTAGAACAAATCAAGTGACCTTCTCATTCACTAAGTTCATTCAACAATGTTAAGTCCTAACTAAGGTCACTTAGTCAAGATTTAACATGTTAGTCCACACATCCATTCAGAACCTGAAATTCATCAAGATAAAACTTCAAGTCAATTCAAAGCAAGTCAATAAGCCATATATTTAGAACATAATTTTATCAACCAATCATGTTATCAATCAAAGCCCACATTAATCAAAATATATATATGTAGTTCAAGGCAAAAAACCAATCAATAAGCAAAGTTCAGATCCATGTTCGACCATGCTTCATAACAAGGTGAGGATTAAGGCTCAAGGAGCCAGGAGTCGACCCATCCCAAGGACAAGGTAAAAACTGCCTTTGCAGTCCAATGCATAGCTATCCAAGTTCGGTCCAAGTATAGATAGGGGCATTCTAAAGCAAGCTAAGAAACCACTATCACTAAGCAATTATGAAAAGCAAGCATGAAGTCATATGCAACAAGGTCAATCTTCCCGCATTGAAATGCTGTCAATATAAGTCCTAAAACATGAAAGGGCTTTTAACCCCAATCAAGGCACTATAAATGAAATCCACATGATCGCTCCAACTCCTCATGCACAGCACGCATGAGTCAACTTAAGAAATGTATTCAGGAAGGTCCTTTGAATTTCAACCTACAAAACAAAATATCATCATGCTAGCGTGTTTATCATTAAGACATCATTTAGCATAAAACACACAATATATTGGAATCATCAAAACCATTGTCAAAGACAACGAGGGGGCACGCAGAACCCAACAATCTCTCCCTTGTTGATGATGACAATATATTATGTCTATTCAATCCATTCAAATTTCTCTCCCCCTTTGGCATTATCAAAAAATGGGGGACAAGAACCCAGCAACAGTGAAGATTCTAAAAATGAATGAGACATGTGCGCATGAACCCAACAATTAACCTCCCATGAAGGGAAGGTGTATAAACTAAGAAGTAAGTAAAAGTTTAGAATTTGATGTGCAATCAGCAGATGTGTGAAAGAAGTGTAAATGCTCTGTTGATTTGTTTTTCTTCTCTCCTTCTTTTTGTTTTGATGTGCAATAAAGATGATAAGCAAAAATCAAAGATCTCAATCCACCCAAGGACATGTGAACCATGATCCTTGGCAACCAGAACAAGCTCTAGCATGGGCATGCTATCTCAATCATCAAACTAAACTAAGGAAATAAAGAAAAACACACGCTGGGGCGTGGAGCAAGAGCAAATAAAAACACACCACAAAGGTGGAACAAGCAAAGAGAATAAGAGATATGAGATGGAGGGAAAGCTAATGCCCAATACTAAGGAAAGAACATGATCACCACCAAAGTAAACACAAGCCAAAGACTTGAAAATACCTTGGAAATAGGTGGATGAAGCACCCGCCCACGGGAGAGAGAAAACCAATGAAAATCTGTAGATCAACGGAATGTAACGGCCCACTATTCACGCATTACAGTGTGTGTAACGGTCACTCGATAGACCGCTATATGAACCTGACGCACCTGCACAAGACCGTCAGACAACCTGCAGAAAGAGCTTATGAATCCTTTGAACTCCAATTCTTCCAGCCAGCCAGAAGTCTTGGGCCTCATTTAATGATCCCTGTGAACCTGCCAAAGAACGTAAAACACGAGAAAACAAACCCAGATTAGCCCTTTAAACAAGCGTAGTATGAATTCTTAAAAGACTTAAGAGCATGCAAAAGGAAAGGGAAGTACCGAGAAAGTTTTGGTTTTTTAACCCCTCTAGGCGTTTTAAAAGATAGGAAGGATGTTTAGATGGTGAAAACCAGATGCAGAACGTGGAAACAAGGAGAGGGACAATGCTTATGATGAGGGGAAGAGGAAGAACACAAGATGCTAATGATGAACTTTGAAACTCGATAAAACGAAAACTCCCTTCACCGTGAAGCAGATGGACGTGAGGAACAATTCTCCTTGGTTGGATGTGGCTCCAGAATGCGGCAGCACTTTGACGGGAACTCCAGATCTTCCTCTTCAAGCCAAGAAATCAAGGGTTCTATTTATAGGCCCTCAAAGTTCTAGGTTCAAGTTGAGGATAATCCAGCAAGAAAGTAGGATAACTCTTAGCAAATCCTTGAAGATAATATCACCAAGAGTCCATAGAAACAAACATAAGGTTCTGAGGATTAGATTTGGAAGAGAAATCACCAATTCAAATCCTTATCTCGACCACAGAGTAGCAGAGAAAAAGGCCTGAACAGCCAGGACTCTCCGTTGGATGTAACGGCTACACGACAGACCGCCACATGCAAATAACGCGCTGGAGGGATACCGTCACATTCAACCTTATCTCAAACGAGATAAGATCAACGGGAAGAAGATCAAACAAGTTGGACTCTTGAATGAAAGTAACGGCCATGGGAGCATGCGTTAAATAAAAATAACGACTGCGCGACAGACCGTTAGATTTGAATGGATAGGCAAAAGATAAGGACCGAAAACAAAGACCTTAAACTTTAGAACTCTTCAAGAGGTAACGGCCCTGGGAGGACGTGTTAAAGGGAAATAACGCCCTTGATGAGGACCGTTATAAACAATGAATAGCCAAATGAAAATAAGCCTTGAGACTAAGGGCTCCTCAAGATATAACGGCCAAGGAATAACGCGTTATTAAGATGTAATGCCCCTGGTTCAGACCGTTAGAGACAATGAGGATGAAAATGAAGGTCTGCTAAGCTTCATCCAATGAAAAGCCACAAGGAACCACACTCAACCAAGGATCTAAGACCCTTGAAATAAACTTCAAACTGATGAAGGAGACTCAATGAAAAGTGAACAACTTGGAGCATCACATAAAATGAACAAGGAGATGACCCGACTTATTAGTCATAAAATGGGTGTCAACAGATGCCCCTCCTTAACGTCCTCTTTGCAGGGGAGCGAGCGGAGGTGAAGCGGAAATGGAGCGAAGTGGATCAAAAAAGTGGGCGTTAAGGTAAACGACACCCGGTCTCTACCAATAAGCGATAGGAATTTTTTGAAAAACTTCGAACTGATCACAAGGAAATAGCCAACCAAATGACGCATGTCTGGAGGAACTATCAACTATGGAAAGGAAACACGGCTAGCCGCCGAAGGCAATGAAAAGGAAAGAGAACTGACTAAACTCAAGACAAGAATCTTCAGCCAACCAAATCAAGCGATGAGATTGAAGGAAACCTTCTTGATTAAGAAATGGAATGACTCTCCTCATTCGAGATCAAGAACACAGCTATTCTCCATCATTGAGATGCCTTGAACGGATGAAGCACATGAATGCTTTAAAAGATGTGTATGATGCATGCTGGGCTAAAGAAAAAGAAATCATTAAAATGAATGCAAAGAAAGATCTAATATCAAAATACTTGAGAATAATATTGCTAGACCAGAGAAATCAGGGTCAGGACACCATCTACAACCACGGCGTGCAAGACAGAACCATCATCCCCAAATTTTTCCAACCTAACGGCCTATCCAAGGATTAATCATGTGAACTTAGATCATCATCATTTTTGTTTAAGGGGAACATCAAATCCTAGAACACATGACTGACCAGCCGGTTCTCGAGATAATATATCACAGATAACATATAGTAATGCATTAAGGGGATAAGAAACGAGATACAATACCTGACTTACCTGCCTGAAAAACAGCAAAGCATGATGTTGTTCATAACTTCATTTCTTGAGAAAGAGATTAGTCAACAATAATATGAGCATGAAACGGGGCATAACCATTTGTACGTATGATAAGCATCAATAATGAACATCATGGCAGAAAATATGATTATTCACGCATCAAATAGACCTTTTCATTCATCAAGAAACTTGCAAGTTGTAACGGTCTACTAAGAGGGCGTTACATAAAGTAACAGACCAGCCCTAGGCCGTTAGAAATTAGGTGGTTCACATTCTTCAATAAAATAGTTCAAATTCATGTAATGATAAAAAGAGTACGCGTCAGAGAATGTAATGGTCAGACGACAGACCGTCACATTTCCTGAGCGTTCAAAAAAAAACCAACCGAACGGTCACGGCCTCATTCAACACTCAATTGCTCAAACGACCCAACGAGAAGCCCCAATTGAGATCCACTGGCGACCACCGTCCTCCACTCAAGATGGCCGACGACGAGGCCCCACAGCCACTGAAGAAGAGGGAGAGAGGCCTGAAGAAGAAGGCCATCCGGCGTTTCCACCGCCGGATAGAACGCGAAGTGGCACGACGGCCGGAGGAAGAAGAAACGAGGAGGAGAGCTCCAAGGGTGGAAGAAGAGGCTGCAATGGCCGAGGAGGACCAAGGAGAAGCTCCCCTGGATGAAGGAGAACCCAAGGAACAGGAAAAGAAGAGGAAGAGGGGTCAAGACCATGAGGTAGGCCTCCGCCCTAATTTTCAAATTTTTAATTTTTTGTGTTTTTTGTATGAATGCATGTGGGGTTGGGGGGTAGAAAATGGGTGTAAGAGCCCATTAAGATCATTTGTAGGCCTTTTGGCCAAAGTGAGAGAGCCATGGAATGCAAAAGAAAAACGCCCTCTAGCAGGGAATGTGACGGTCCTTCCAGTGACCGTCACACGCCTAACACATCACCCTAGGTGAGTTAGAGACATGTAACGCCCATTACCAGGGCCGTTACAACCACCAGAGGCCAGAACTATTTTTAGTTTTTCAATTATTCAATTATTTGTTTTGTTTTTATTTCATAAATGCTATGCAATGATTTTATGATGCATTTGACTGACTTATGTTCTAAATGAATGCAGGGAAAGAGACGGATGAGGATCTCCTGGCTCCAGATCTGGGTGGTGTACCAGGCACTGCCCGATTACCAAAGAGAGAGATTGGACGGGATGGGATTCGCCGAGGTGCTGAGCATCGAGGTGACCAAGATGGACACGCCACTGCTATACGCGTTGCACGAGCGATGGGATCCAGTCAGCAGGGAGTTCATCTTCCCGTGGGGTCACATGATCCCCACGCTAGAAGACATGGTGAGGATTGCCGGGCTGTGAGTCCACGGAGCCGCCGTGATAGGGTGGACTTATAGGAACTACCGAGAGATGGCCCAGGAGCTGCTGGGGCTTGATTTGATCAGACCGGGGCAGATGTCATCCCAGCTCTCGAGATCAATACTGCAGAAGAGCCTAGGACTGAGGGGAGCGGCGATAGCTGTGGGAGAGCAACCAGAGGAGCATCTGGGCAGAGTGATCGATCAGGTGCACCCACGAGTGGCGGCGGAGGCGGGACCAGAGGGAGATCGCACCCTGAGGCGGTTCCTCATGCTACTGTTTGGGAAGCTTCTGTTCGCGACTCGAGCAGATGTGATCAGCTGCAGGCTGCTATCGATGCTCGAGGATTTAGGCAGAGTGGGGAAGTACGCCTGGGGAGCAGCAGTGCTAGCCTTCATGTTCGAGTCCCTCAGCATGACGGACCGACAGACGATGCTGGGCGGCTTCTCACCTTTTCTACAGGTAAATGCAATTTAAATGCTTCCTATATGATTATGCAAATGTTTATGTAGATTGACTGACTTGACTTCTAAAATGCAGATCTGGAGCTACATGTACCTCCCGGGCATAGGACGGGGCACGCTACTCCACACCGACCGCATCCCGATTGCCAGACGATGGGTGGTCGCGAGGGACCCGGGGTCGATCATCAGATTAACCCGGGCGATCCAGGATGACTTGGATTCCTTCTCGCACACGGCGGTAAGCCCGAACTCAAAAATGCTTTCTAAATGCTCTATATGCTTTTATATGATGGACTTATATGCTGGTGAATGGACTATCATGCTTTCAGGTGAGATGGACCCCGTACAAAGGTGATAGTTACGAGGGACAACCGTGGGTGGAGGCAGCCCTTTCATACCGGGGACGAGACATATGGTTGCACTGCATCCATATCATCGAGCCCCTCCATTACCGGCTGATTCGGAGGACTTGGGGACTACACCAGCCTGAGGTGAACTTCCCACACCGCAGTGACGACCACCCGGGGAAGTCAGCGAAGGGAATCAGCGGTGACATAGACTGGTGTGCCCGGAAGGTGAAGTACATTCATGACTGGAACAAGCGGGGCAGAGCAGTAAAGGAGCGGGATGAAAGCGATGAGGCGTATTTAAAAGCCTTCGCCCGACTATACGGGGACCGGGTGTACCGAGGTACCCGACGACCGATATGCATCTTCTAAACCCTTAAATCTAAATGCTTCTTATATGCAAAATGCTAGATGCTAGATGTATTGATTTATATGCTTCTAAAATGCAGCTAGACCCCGAGGGACGGATAGCCAAGCTAGAAGGGCTACTCCACTCTACCGTCCAACAGCGGGACGAGTACCGGGCCGCCCTAGAGCTCCTGGTAAGATTCTCAAAACCTTGGACCTAAAATAATTATGTGTATGATTATGCGAATGATGACCGACTATGACTTTTAAATGCAGCAGGCTGAGGGAGCCCAAACAGCGGGACCAGATGCCCCATCGTCGTCCTCACAACCTGCCGGGGACAGAGCTGAGCGGGACGCCGAGTTCGCTTGAGCAGTTGCTCGGGCCGAGGAGGCGGAGGCCACCCTCGCGGAGCGGGTAAGATGCTAAATGCTAGTGCAAATTAAATGCTTATGTGACTAACTATATGCAATGCCAACTACAGGCGAGAGAGCTAGCCGCAGCAGTGGCCGAGGTGTGGTAGGCCCAGGTGGAGATAGAGAGGAGCCGGGCTGAGACTGAGCGAGCCCGAGCAGAGACAGAGCTCGTGCGGGCGGAGATGGCCCGATTGAGAGCGGAGACCCCGCGACGCCTGGATGATGCAGAGGTGGAGTGACTTAGGGCTGATGTTGCGTGCCTAAGAGGCGAGCGAGATCAATTCCGAGTGCAGACCTTCGAGATGAAGGGCACGATTGGGGGCTTGAAGGATGCACTCCGGCTCCTAGGGAAGAAGTTGGGGACGAGCAGTCGGAGCCAGAGCGTGGCTCCTAGCAGCGGGTTTCGAGGGTACCTTACTAGTTCTTCCGGCCATCGGAGGAACGAGGAGGCAGACCAGAGACGATAGCAGGAGGGGGAGCATAGTGCCATGGGACCATCAGCCAGGCAGCCGAAGGGTACAAGAGACAGTGACGGTGGCCCAGGAGACAAGCCGGTCGAGTGATGTATTTTTCTTTTGTTTTTACTTGTACATGACTTATATGGGAGATGAAAACATGAAAATTTTTCTTTTTGGTCTTTTGTTTGTTCTTGTGAATGTATGAATGGATGTGTATATGTGATGAATGTGGAAACGAATGTGTGGATATGTAAATGAATGAATGTAAATGCAGAGGTGAATGTGAATGGGTGAGCATATGAAAATGTGTGATTAAATACAGGAAATGCATGTGGATATGTGAACGAGTTTATGGAAATGAATATGTTTGGATGAGATGTAGATGTGTGGATGAAAGGCCGAACAGGGTAAGCGGAGTGTAAAGTGTGTAAGACCGCCAGGTCTAAATAGGCAGAAAAGAAATAACTCAAATTCAGCAGCAGACAATGTGACGGTCTTGGTCCAGACCGTCAGAATCAAGTAACGCATCAGGTGAAGGCCGTTAGAGAGGACAGAGGCCAACTTTGCAAAACTGAGCAGCAGAGATTGTAACGGCTCAGGGCTGGCGCGTCATAAAATATAACGGCTTGATGCTAGACCGTCAAGCTTGACAGAACGAGTTTGGGCTAAATTAAACCCACAGGAAATGTGACGGCTCAGAGCTGGCGCGTCAAAGAGAAGTGACGGTCTAACGACAGACCGTTAGAGCATGAATTGTACTCCGAGACGGATTGAGCCGTAAGGGGCAAAACTTGAGATAAGAATCCTCCAATCCGTTCTAGACTCCTCCCAGACTTAAGATAAAGCCTTCCAATCCGAATGTTATCTTTCTAAAGCCAAAATCAAGCCTTTAAAACTTGGAAACTTAGACAAAATCATATCTTCCTGAATTCTCTACTAGAAGGGCTGAAAAACCTCTCTTAAGGGCAGTAAACAACATGAATAGAAGCTTCGAGGTGATGGCTATGGAGGAGAAGATCTATACAGGACCTAAGGCCGCAAGAAAGGAGTATGGGGAGCTGTAGAGGCTGAACTCAATTCCCAAGCACCTAAGCTCCAATGCTCAAAGTGTGGTAAGCCCTATGACTTAACAAAGTTCAGAAATTTCCTGCACTTCAATTCCTCTCTTGATTTTCTTCTTTTCTTCTTCTCTTCAAGCCTCTTCCGGGTCCAAGATGCTATTCTAATCTGAAGTGGGTGGCTCCCATGGTAAAGGCCCTTCCTTTAGAGGTTACATCAATTCTTAAAGCATGGCATCTTCAACCTCTTTTGGTCTTAGGTAAGAATTTTCATAAATTGACATTAGATTGGCCTAGCATTTCAGCCCTCATAGAATTGTGGCATCCACAAACACACACCTTCATCTTCCCTTCTTTCGAAGCAACAGTCCTATTAGAGGAGGTAGAAACCTACCTAGCCCTTCCTAAGACTACGGTGGGGGATGAAGACCGGGTTTGCTACACGATTGAGCCTATTGGCATGTCCTTGATTTTGAGCGATTTCATCCACAATCCAAAGGACGTGAGGACCATGATCAGCACATACCACATTCACTTGATACCCTTAGCATAATGGATAGTCTCTCATTGTAAAAACAAGTGGGAGAGACATGAAGCAATAGCCAAGGCGGTGGCGGTTTGCTTATGCGGAGTTTTCCTTTTCACCACCACCGACCACCTCTTAGATACCCAAAATCTCAGCATTATTAGTGGGTTGTGGCGGGGAATGTCCATCTCTCAAGCGATTCTCTCTTATCTCTATGAATGACTAAGCTCGGCTTGCCTAGGAGTACCTTTGTCGGGCTCCATGATACTCCTTGAGTGTTGGATGGGAGTGAGAATCAAATTCCAATCAAAGGAGGACATTACTTCATCTACCCGGATCTTTTGGAGCCACCCTCTCTTCTTCATCGGAGGGGCATCTGGATTTTCTTCACAGGTCGAATGCAAGACGGTGGACAATAAAACGCGGGATGAATGGCGCCTCTTCTTCAACACCTTTCCAATGGACAAGTTCATCATGCGACCAAGAATCCTTTGGAGCACTTTCCTTAGAATACCGCGGCGTCAAGGCCTGGACCTCCAGCTAGTGGGAAACACTACGATGGCGATCTACAACCCACACCGGTGCCATCTTCAGATCGGACTACCTCGAACCGAAGTTCCTGCACTATCACACTACCCTCCCCTTCTACTTAGGAAGATGGGGACCGAGGAAGATGAGAGATCAATCCGGAATGCGCTGACCATGTGGGAGATCAGCAAGGTGCGTCCGTGGCAAGCAGACGTTGAAGAGAACGACGACGCACGCCGTGGCTACATGAATGAGTTGAGGAAGATCCGCCCTCTTGCGGATAAGAAGCTGAATGTAATTTGATTTTCTTTTATGAAAGATATAATTGACATTTGGAGTTGGAATTTTATCAATCTCATGTTTCATTAAGTTTAATTGAATGAGATGGGAATGCCTTAGTTGAATGGACATGAATTTTGTGGCTTGACTAGCTAGAATGTTCAGCAGAACAGGGCTTCTAGAAAATGTAATGGATCCAAGAAGGGCCGTTAGAAAGATATAACGGTGAGGAGATAGGCCGTCATAATGTATGTTCTGAGAACCAAGTCCTCTCGAAGAAGTAACGGATCTGAGAAGGGCCGTTAGAACCAAGTAACGGTGGTGACCCAGACCGTTAGAGAGAGGGCTGCTGAGAGAATCAAAGCCAACGTCTTGAAGGGAAGTGACGGTCCAAAGCAGACCGTTATGTGAATGTGGCGGTCCACTGATGGCGCGTTACAGTCCTGGACCTGCAAAAAATTTGAGTTTTAGCCCCGCAATTTGAACCTGCATTCTGCACACACTCAGACAAGAGACAAGTTAGATATGTTCTTAGGCTCAACCCCTTGCCTTGAAGCAAGTTAGAAAAATGACTGTTTCTTGATATTTGGTCAAGGGGCGGAGCCTTATCAAATAGGCGGAAAACACAATAGAAATAATGTGATGCATGCGATGCATATGATGGTGTTTTAGGATTTTTGGAAATATCTGGATTTTTATGAGTTTTGGAAACATTTGATGTTTTTTGGGTTTTGAAATATGTGATTTTTTGGATTTTGGATTTTTTGATGTTCTTGTATTTTGAAATATATGTTGTTTTTGGATTTTGAAATATATGTTATTTTTGGATTTTGAAATATATGTTGTTTTTGGATTTTGAAATATAGGATGTTTTTGGATTTTGAAAACCAGTGCTTTCCCCTAGCAACGTGAGCCCTCCGTATAGTATTGAGAGTCCCGAGGTTGGCGTGCAAATAAGGTGACAATCCCTAGCCAAGGCCCTGACTTCTATGACGGTGTTTCTACCAGGGCCATACCCAGGGTACTGATCTTAATCCTGAAAAAAGGAAAATAGAACACGGGGGTAAGCGTAGGCCAGATTTAGAAGTTTTTAGGTCTTGATTTCCTTTCCAGACAACCCATTAGAAACTTGGTCTGTTGCGCCGGGGCTTTATGTCCGTCATCGAACCTTAACCCACTCTAGGCATGCATGCGACCGGGCTCATTCGTCCCGCGGGGAACTGTACTGCCACTCTTGTCATGCCTAGATTCTTCTCTTATCTTTTGGAGCTTTGGAATTTATAATCAATAGACCTTTGAGATAATGCTTTTGATTTTTGTCAAAAAGACTACTCCTTTGCTTTCTTTTCTTTCTTCTCCCTGTGGCGTCAGGTCATAACGGACTGCCCCTATTTGAGACCTCCTCTTGTCAAGGTGCCTAGATTGGTTGTCACCTCCTTATTCACATCTTGCCCCTGGATTCAGCCGAAGGAAGAAACGGACATGGACTCCAACTTTCCCCCCAAAGCATGGCCAAGGAGAAACGGGGTCTTTTAAAGCGGAAAACCTGACCAGGGACGTCGTGTGGTGTGTGATTGCCTTACTCGGGACCCTCTGAGTGAAGGGAGGAACATCTTGTTGCCGGGGTAGCACTGATTAGACTCTAAGGAAAGAAACGCTAAAGATACAACCCATTCTACGGGTGAGAGAGCTCCTCACCTTCCGCGTTCACTAAGCGATAAGCATTCCCTGGATAAGCTTCTTTTACGATGAACGACCCTTCCCAGTTAGGTTACAATTTAGACCTAGGACCTGCAGACCGAATGAATTTGTGTTTCAAAACCATATCACATTTTTGAAATTTGCGTTCAATTATCTTCTTTTGAAAATAACGCGAAACTCTCTTTTGATAAACAGATACGTGATCGGCCGCATTCATCCTCTTCTCATCTAAGAGTTCTAACTGAACCAGCAATGCCTCTCGACGTTCATCGAGATTAAGTTCCTTATCAAGCTGCACTCTAAGGGAAGGGATCAAGATCTCATATAGGAGCACCGCCTCCATCCCGTAGGTAAGAGCATAGGGAGTTTGTCCCGTAGGAGTATGGACGGAGGTGCGGTAAGCCCACAGAGCTTCCACTAATCTTTCTGGCCAATTTGAAAACTTATGAGATTCACATGTTTTCTTTATGATTTTAAGAAGGGTTTTATTAGTGGCCTCAGATTGACCGTTGCCTTGAGGATAATATGGAGATTAATGATGCAATGCAATATTAAACTTCTTACATAGGTCCTTGAGCTCTTGAGAGACGAACTGGGGTCCATTATCGGTGATGATACTGCTTGGCACTCAGTGGCGGTAAGGTTAAAGGATTTCTGCTTGATCTGAGAATTAGGATCACCGAGCGGGCCGATAACGTCGAAAGCCCACATAGAGAATGGCCAAGGAGCAGAAAGAGGATGGAGAGATGAAGTTGGAGCATGGATTTTATCAGCATGGAGTTGGCATTTAAGACACCTCCAGACATAGAGGGAGTAATCTTCCTCTAGAGTGGGCCAATAATAGCCCTGCCTAAGGATCTTCTTTGCTAGAGCTTGGCCATTGACATGACCTCCACACTCACTAGAATGGGCTGCTTCAGCCACCTTTCAAGCCTCAACATCATCTAAGCATCTCATAAGCATTCCATTGGTAGCGCCTGTATAGTTCTCCTAAAACAATGGTGTACCTTGAGGTGGCTCTTCTTATTGACCTGCGCTGCTTGGCGTTTGCCCCTTCTGGGAATGATCCCTCTTTACAAAATAACTCAATTTCGTGATACCAAGGCAATTCTTCTTCATCCAAAATCTCTTCTAGCTCCATTAAAGATACTTCCTTTAGATCTTCCTTCTCAGCCTTCGCCTCCACATCTTTCCTAAGGTTGATGAACCAAGGATCCTGAAGAGAGGGTGCGTCCAATCTCTAAACGACGATAGTCTCAGTGTTCCGACTGAGGGGGAAAGATAGAGAGGAAGCAAGAGATGCCAAAGCATCAGCTAGAATGTTCCGAGAATGGGGAGTATGGATATAGATTAGCTTACGGAATTGCCTTGCAAGAAGCATGACCAAATCTTGATAAGGCTTGAGTTTGGGGTCACGAGTATGGTAAGTGGACAGAACTTGCCGTAAGACAAACTGAGAGTCTCCGATGATGTTCAAATAGCGTGCACCTAGGAGATAGGCGTGCTTCAGTCCAGCTAGGAGAGCTTCATACTCAGCGATATTGTTAGTAGCAGGAAATCAAAGTTGATAAGCAAAGGGAATAGTTACTCCCTTCGGAGTGAGTAGAACAGCGCCGATCCCTCGGCCTTGAGAATTGAGTGCACCATCGAAGTGCAGAGACTAAAAAGGGATGATGAGAGAGGATAGAGAGATGCTCATCAGGGAAATCATCCTGGATAGAATCAGTGTGAGGAATAGGGAGATGGGCAAGATGCTCAGCGATGGCGTATCCTTTAACCGCCTTCTGAACAACAAACGTGATATCGAATTGAGAGAGGAAGCTCTGCCAGCGAGCTAACCTACTAGAAAGGATAGGTTTTTCTAAGAGATAGCAAATCGGGTCCATTCTAGAGATCAACCTTACTGAGTGGGCAAGGAAATAATGTTTGAGCTTCTGAGCTACCCACACTAAGGCGGCACAAGTTTTCTCCATAGCGGTGTATCTGGACTCAGCTGGGTTAAACAACCGAGAGAGGTAATAAGCAGCCCGCTCTTTCGCTTCATCATCTACTTGTGCTAAGACCGCCCCTAGGGAGTCCTCAATAACCGAGATGTATAGGATTAAGGGTTTTCCAGGGACAGGAGGTTGCAAAATCGGGGGATTGGATAGATATTCCTTTAAGTCCTCGTAGGCCTTCTGACAATCTTTATTCCATTCGAACTTGACCTCCACCGTAAGCAATTCGTGAAACGGACGGCACCTTTGAGAATGTTGGGATATTAATATTCTGATGAATTGCAATCGACCGATGAATCCTCGAAGTTCCGTAATGTTTTTATGCGGAGGCATGTCCATGACAGCCTGTGCTTTGTTAGGATCAATCTGGATCCCCCATTTGCTCACTATGAAACCTAACAGCTTCCCTGAAGAGACTCCGAATACACACTTCTTCGGATTCATCTTGAGCTTGTATTCCCTGGCTCTTTGTAGCACCTTAGCCAGAATAGAGGGGTGTTCCTCTTTGGTCCTTGACTTCACCAGAATGTCATCCACGTAGGCTTCCATATAGATATGCATCATGTCGTAGAAGATGGCTATCATCGCTCTTTGATAGGTGGCACCCGCGTTCTTCAAACCAAACAGCATGACCACATAATAGTACGTGCCCCAGGGTGTGGTGACGGAGGTTTTTTCTTGATCTTCGGGAGCGAGGCGGATCTGATTATAGCTTGAGTAACCGTCCATGAATGACAACGATTCGTACCCGGTGGTGCTATCGACCAGGACGTCAATATGAGGTAGCGGGAAATCATCCTTGGGACATGCTTTATTAAGACCCCTAAAATCGATGCAAATACGCACCTTCCCATCCTTCTTGATGACAGGGACTATGTTCGCCACCCACTGAGGATATAGAACAACTCTAATGAACCTGGCCTTATATAGTTTGTCAACCTCTTCCTTAATCCTTAAGGCCATGTGAGGGTGAAATCTCCTTGACCGTTGTTTCACAGGTGTTGCCCCTGGTTTAAGCACGAGTCGATGTTCCACTAAAGAGGGGTCAAGACCTGGCATGTCCTCATAAGACTAGGTGAAAGAATCGCTATACTCCTTTAGAACTTTGATCAAATCTTCTTCTACTTGTGGAGGGAGGTTAGCAGCAATAATGATGGGCCTTGGATCTCCTTCGGTTCCCAGATTGATTTCTTTCGTAGGTTCATCCACTGCTGATGATGGCTCGTCAAATTTCTTAAGTCCTTGTGCATACAGATCAGCAGTGTCATCTACGTCGCTGTCCTCATTAATTGGATCTTTTTCATCCAGGATTTCATAGACGCCGAGTCCGTCATCGCTTCACACCCCTTCTATTTCCTCTTCATCTTCAATCACAATTGACATAGCAAAAAATTCCGAACACTTCAAAAGAGCATGACAACGCTGAGCTAGATCTTGCAAGAACCTATCAGGGACAGATTTGGAAGGACGCGCAAGCGGGCGCGGCTCAGAGGAGGAAGGGTTAGACGACCTAGAACAAGACCCTACTTCTCTAGACCTAACTGACTCTACTTCCCTAGACTCGACGGACCCTAATCCTAACTCGGGAGAAAGAAGACCTAATGGAAGGGAAGGAGCAAGGGACTCGTGCCCCTGGGAGGAGGGGGATGGAGACAAGGTAGCATAATCTTCCACTGAAATCTCCGTTTCGAATTTGACATTTTTTTTTGGGGATCAGTGGAGACTACACAACAAGATGGAGGGGGCGGGAGCTACGTGGAGAATAGCTCGGGGAAGATGCAGTCGAAGAAAGGATCGGACGATGAGAACCACATCTCGTGGAGCTGGGCGTTAGGGGGAGGAGGAGTGAATAGAGTGGATAGATCAATGGGCGGGCAATGCCTGCAAGCACAAGGAACAAATAGAATTAAAGGAGGATTAATGAAGGATGGATTTATCATGATAGGGGGAAGACGGGGTAAGAAATCCCGTTGCTGGAGGAGAGATTGAAAGTGGGAAGGAGACGAAGAAAAGGCAATCGGCGAGCTGCCCTTCTCCCGTGGATCATCAACCGGCCGCTTCTTCGGCCTCCATTAGACGAGCCGAACCTCTTGACGCTTCTTGTAGTCTTCTTCATGAAATAACCCCTGAAGGGCCTGACCATAATCAAGCATATCATCTTCTAGCCTTTTCAGCGCTGGCGGCGGACTGGCAATCAGACAGACTGTATCCTTCATTGGCAGAGCTGGCTGCGGAGCTAATGTGCTGGGCTAGAGAGGCCCTCGAACAAAGTGTTGACGGTAATCCCAAGTGAGTGGCCCAGAATCACCCATCATAGATAATGCGGTTTCTCGGTAGCCGAGACCTCTCCTACCCATCTTTCTTCCCTTGGGTATGGGCTTAGTCATTCCTTGCAGTTGAGCACCGAGGCCTCTCCCCGGTTGATAGCCTAATTTGAGTATAATGTTCCAGCACTTGGAGTCTCGGATCTGGGGCTTCACCTTGATGTTAACTAGAGTAGTGACGTGCCTAGGAGGTGTATAAGCCCAAGGGAAGTTCAAATCCAGCACTGATATGACAGGTCGGCTGCTTGGCCAGAGTGTAGGAAGAATCTATTCTGAAAGGGCCTTAACTGATTAAACCGTGGACAAGCTTTTGACTTTGACGACCCTCCCTTGGAAAGGGAATTTGACGCACTGATGTGCGGTGGAGGGTACGGCACCGAGTGTATCAATCCATGGACGACCCAAGATAGCCTTGAACATGGGGTCGATGTCTAGTACATAAAATTCCACAGGCATCGTAAGGGGCCCGAGCTCTGCTTGAATAGTGACCACCCCGTGACATGCTCTCCTCGAGTTGTCATATGCTGCTATGGTGGTGGGGGTAGGTCATAGTAGTTCTTCAGATATATTGCAAGCTTGGAGAGTACTGAGTGGGCATACATTAATTGAAGCCCCTGTGTCGACCAGTGCTACCTCAATGCTGACTTTATTCAGAGTGATTGTAATGCAGAGCGGCATTTACCGGGCTTCCGAAGGTGCTAGCTCGGTTTCTGAGAATGTGATTGCTGGCCCTTTAGAAATGGTTGCCAGTGCTGTGGGTAAGCTGTGAACTGCCATGTCCTCGCTAACCATCACCTTCTGTAAGAAATCCCTGAGAGCGTCTTGGTGGAGGGTGGACCTTTTGATAAGTTCCAGAATTGATATCTTGGAGGGCACTCGGTCCAGATGATGTAGCAAGTCATACTGAGTACCCGGCAAGGGTTCGGCTTCTTCTTGTTCGGCCGTTGGCTGGGAGGATTGGGGATTGGAAGTGGTGGGGTAGTTCTGATGGAACAACTTCCCGCTTCTTAGGGCGTAATTTGCCGCGGCGTCTGAAAATCATATGATTGGCCCGGTAGGGTGGATGAGTGGAATAGACTTTGTGGGAGAGGTGATTTGGTGAGAGGTGGTATTGGTGTTAACAAGAGATGGTGGATGGATAAGTGGCTTTTCGATCTCTCTCGAATAGTTAATACAACTAATCAGGGAAATTATGCTCAACATAGATAACAGAGGTAGCAATGTGCGATGATGTAGTGAATTAAAAATCTAATTGATGGACATGTGAAGGAAGATAGAGGAAATGGTCAAACACACAGTCAATCACATGAGACACAAGATTTTTAGGTGGTTCGGGACCATGACGGGCTCCCTACATCCACCCCTCACCCAACCGGGTGAGGCTTCACTACACGCTACTTTCGTAGCAACACGGGGACGAACCCCAACCACACACACGCTGCTTCCGCAGTAATAACCACACAGGGATAAGCCCCAACACGCTGTCACTGTAGCACACACACACACACATTCAAAGAACGCACCCCGGACACGACAACCACATGGAGTCGCAGCTCCGTCCACACACAACAACACACGGGGAATCTTTCCCCACAAAAACCCCACACACGTGGAGATACAACTCCACCCACACACAAGTGTTATTGGTTTAATGAAAAGTAAAGATATACAATAAACCCTAAAATAGATATCTATGCTGAAATGAACAAATAGAGATGAGAGAAGAAGAATCCCCCTTAAATCTTCAGTGAAATCACGTCCAAAGGAACAATGGGATGCGCCGAACGATCTATCCGAGGAGTGATAGCTTCTACGTTTGTAGGAGAGGCCCAAGGAGAACTTGTCTTCAACAGCTTTGGTCGAAGGTGCATCAAATCGGCAGATGAGGCTTGGTCTTGGCGTCCTCCACTTCTTCTTCTTCCTCCTCCAGGTGGGGTGGCGCCCTCCTCTTCCTTTTTCCTCTTTTCCTGCAAGCACAAATGAAGAACATAAGCTCAATGGTTATTTCATCCGATGGAAATCGTACCCCATATATATATATGCTAAGACAGAATATGGAAATGAAGGAGCAAGAGATCCCCCTTTAGATTCTTCAATGCAACTCAAAGATAGAATGGAAGGGTGCACTTAGAAAGGATAAACCAAAGAGTAGAAGCAATCGTCCCTTGTAGATCTGAACGCCTAGGTTGTAGATTGTGGAGAACAGCCGCAACTGCCACCAGATCTGAGCTCAGGCTCTTGAATGCGATCCACAACAGCCTCTTCTTTCTCCTCTACAAGTGTGCGATGCCCTCTCCACCGTTCCTGCAAGAGTAGAACAATATCAGCCCCAGGGGATGCTACATCTGATGGAAATCGTAGCCCATATATAGCTAATGTTAAACAAGCCAAATAGACACAAAAGCACCATGAGAAAACATTTCTAAATCACACCTAAGGCAAGGGTGAAACCCCAAGGGTATAGGTGTAAAAACCCTGAGCAAACGGATCTTATAATGGGCATTTCGTAGACAATCTGGAAACCATGATCCGGACGTCCCAGAAAAAGTGTCCACCACTAGGGTCGACACTCGTATCAATGAGTTCTGCCAAAAACTGAAAATCCAGAACCTAGTCAAAAGTGTCGACCCATGGGGTCGACCTTTTTTTCACGAGGTTCTGTCTTGAGACGAAATCAGGACCCAGGGTAAAAAGTGTCGACCCATGGGGTTGACCTTTTTTACTGGGGGTTCTGTTTTAGTTAAAATAACGTAACCCAATATAAAGTGTCGACCCCATGGGTTGACACTTTTCCTGACAGTGGAAAAGCTCAATTAAAAAACACTTGAAACTCCACAAATCGAGGAACATGGTATCAAGATCAATCAAAATGCACTTATTACTCAGATTGACATATTCAAAACCTGATTTCAACATTGATCAATCCATTCACATTCAAAACCAATTAATCAAACATTCTTACCATGACCTTGAGTATTTGAATGAAAAACTCCACAACGAACCTGAATTTTCTAGATTTGAACATATCTACCATTTTTGAACCACTAGCAATCAATCCATATCAATCCATGCATATTGAGATACACTTGATCAATCCTTCTTACCATTGGCAAATAAGTTTTGATAGAAATCTCACAATAATTCTGTCTTTTCCAGCTTTGAACCAATGCCAATCCAACCACTTAGATATCGACCTCGAATTGTGTTCTTACCATTATTTCTAGGATTTGAATGTTGTTTCCTCATCGATCCTGCACAATACATATCCTCATTAATTTCAATCTCCAGCTCATCAAATGAAATTCTCAAGTCAACCCATATCTAATTACTCAACCAATGCATCCATTAAAACTAGAACAAATCAAGTGACCTTCTTATTCACTAAGTTCATTCAACAATGTTAAGTCCTAACTAAGGTCACTTAGTCAAGATTTAACATGTTAGTCCAAACATCCATTCAGAACCAGAAATTCATCAAGATAAAACTTCAAGTCAATTCAAAGCAAGTCAATAAGCCATATATTTAGAACATAATTTTATCAACCAATCATGTTATCAATCAAAGCCCACATTAATCAAAATATACATGCAGTTCAAGGCAAAAAACCAATCAATAAGTAAAGTTCAGATCCATGTTCGACCATGCTTCATAACAAGGTGAGAATTAAGGCTCAAGGAGCCAGGAGTCGACCCATCCCAAGGACAAGGTAAAAACTACGTTTGCAGTCCAATGCATAGCTATTCAAGTTCTGTCCAAGCATAGATAGGGGCTTTCCAAAGCAAGCTAAGAAACCACTATCACTAAGCAATTATGAAAAGCAAGCATGAAGTCATATGCAATAAGGTCAATCTTCCCACATTGAAATGCAGTCAATATAAGTCCTAAAACATGAAAGGGCTTTTAACCCCAATCAAGACACTATAAACGAAATCCACATGAAGGCTCCAACTCCTCATGCACAGCACGCATGAGTCGACTTCAGACATGTATTTAGGAAGGTCCTTTGAATTTCAACCCGCAAAACAAAATATCATCATGTTAGCGTGTTTATCATTAAGACACATTTAGCATAAAACACACAATATATTGGAATCATCAAAACCATTGTCAAAGACAACGAATGGGCAGACAGAACCCAACAATCTCCCCCTTGTTGATGATGACAATATATTGTGTCTATTCAATCCATTCAAATTTCTCTCCCCGTTTGGCATTATCAAAAAATGGGGGACAAGAACCCAACAACAATGAAGATTCTAAAAATGAATGAGACATGTGCGCATGAACCCAGCAATTAGCCTCCCATGAAGGGAAGGTGTATAAACTAAGAAGTAAGTAAAAGTTTAGAATTTGATGTGCAATCAGTAGATGTGTAAAAGAAGTGTAAATGCTCAATTTTTGCAATTTTTGCTATATGTGTAACTAATTATTCACAAGTAGTATAAAGAAACTATATGCAAAAGTGAAACCTAACTATGCACATAATGTATAGTGCTGAAAAGCACGTTATTCTCCCCAATTGTCCAGAACAAAAATCAACTGACAATGGGTTATTTAACATGTTATTTACAAGTATAGCCTATAGATGCAGATTATGGACTTAAGTATGATATGATCAAACGGATTGAGCAGTCAGGCACTCAAGCATGCATAAATAAATATAGACTCATGCAAGTCCCTTCGAGACAGGTGTAAGGATAATGCAATTGATCATTGAACATGAAGTGCATGAACAATACTAAGAATATCGTGCTTACATAAATAAAGTACTACATTAACCATGAAAGACGACTGATTCATAGTGGACAATCAAACAATCAAACCCAATGTGCATAAGTGAAGATTGAGCAATGAAAATCAAGTCAATATGAAAATAAGATTTTCTAAAGAGCACTAAAAAGAACTTCTCATCCATACACTTCCATACACAATGCTCGAATATTAGTAGCTATGTATGACCCTAATTTTTAATTACTAAAAATGATGTGACTAACCTTTTGACACGAGTCACGCCCTTTGTTTCAGGGGTAATTTCTGATTACTCAGTTTCGTCACTTTTTATGATGTGGATGAGACACTTTTCGACGCAAGTTGTATTCTTTGTCTCAAGGACCCTTCCCGACTACTCGGTGGCAAACCACACTTATTTTCATATGGATTAATTTTTCCTTTCGACGCGAGTTTCCTCCTTTATTTCAGGGGGGACTCCCAGCTACTCGGATCCACATACCACTTATACAAATTTTTGAAGGGGTAAACAACTTTTTTCTCACGAGACTTGTGATTTCTATGTAGAGAATCAATAGTTCTCAAAAGTGTAGAGTAGAAAATAGTAATCCTTATTAGATTTAATCATTATCTCAAAAGGTGCATTTTGTGTGGGTGGTTGTATTGAATGTAAAAGATGAATTAGCCTTATCACCGTAATGTCTCCCCCTAAATGTATGCACAGTTATAAAAAATCTCCCCCTTAATATATGCCATATAACAAACATGTCTAAATAAATGCAATTCATTTAGCAAGGGATGAGTCATAGAAGGAGTCAAAAAGTGGTTGTATAAAGTATATACATGCATTCAACCAGAGATTTTTCAATGACTTCAAGCAGATTGATTATCGGCACTTGGCAAAGAACGTAGGTCCGAAGACCACCTCACACGTAGTGAAAGCTTCTGGCTAAACATAATCCAACCTTCCACTAACACCATTTTATATACCGAATAATCATGACATTCAAGCACACGAGTGTAGACACGTCAAAATTGACGCTATGTTGATCAAATCTCATGTCACTATGTTGACGCCCCGAAGTGAACTTCAATACATTCATAATATGAAGTTTTTCTATTTTTGTGTGTTTTTTGGTTTGTTCTTGCATTTTTGTGATTCGCGACCTGAAGAGGGGCGTGTTTTAAAAAGCGACCTAATATGGGGCGTGTTAAAAGAAAGGACGACCATATGTCAGGGCGTCAATGCCTGGTATTATCCGGTTTCAAAATAAATCAAATTATTGAGTAACTTCCTTCCTCAGGGCGTGGTTTCAATTAACGCCTTCATCTCAGGCGTGTTCTCATAATTTTCGAATGAAGTAAGTTTTATTGCCAAAATTAAATCCAAGAAGTGACGCCCTTGATCGTGGTCGTGTTTTGAGTAGCATCTTGATGAAGGTCGTCAATTTGTGATTTAACGCCCTTCTGAAGGTCGTGTTTTATCCTTCGGTGTCGTGTTTGAGTATGCCTTTCCTGAGTAGTTCCCTGCCTCCAATGGTCTCCTTGCTCGAATTGGAGTTAGAGTCCTGCCTTCTTTGATCATTACCTATCCTTATCTTCCCAAATTTGAGCTTATCTTCGATTGAAATCCTCTAAAAGGATGCTCTGGTCAATCTAGACAAGGGTTGACGGGTCAGAGAGTTCACAGGTTAGACAGAGTTAGAGTGGTTACAGAGTTTACGACGAGGTTACGATCAGAGGTTTACGGGTTACAAGATCAGAGTTGCAGAGCTTCATCTTCCTCTTGTGCGATCGTTTAGAAAGG
Organism: Amorphophallus konjac; assembly: GCA_022559845.1. Classification (NCBI taxonomy): domain Eukaryota; kingdom Viridiplantae; phylum Streptophyta; class Magnoliopsida; order Alismatales; family Araceae; genus Amorphophallus; species Amorphophallus konjac. The sequence goes on from CM040118.1 coordinate 316,114,296, forward strand.
GCTCTGCTTCATCTGCTTCCTCTGCTTCCGGTCAACCACGTCCACCTTGGTTTCCCTTTACTGTCGTCAGGGACAGCAGGGTTTTTCTTTTATTCTGTTTGTGTTGCTTCATCTTCATCAATCGTTCATCACGTCCACTGTGTTGTTTTCTTCTTTTTTACATTAGCTTCATCATCACTGTGTTCTTCTTCTTTACGTTTGCATTAGCATCATATCTCCTCCTTCCCTATCTCTTTAGGGGTTTTAAAACAAAAAAAAGAAAGGTGCGCATGTTTTGTTCTTATTTCATCATCATATCATCTTTGGGAATTGATACTACATTCACTTGGCTGATCCACTTCTTTTGCTTGTGTGTTTTGTCTCTTTTGCAAGGTAATCAATAAAGGAAAACCCCCTTCATCGGCCGGCCGATTGAAGGAGGAGGAGGAATTCACAATCCGACCCGCGTTCTATTTTCCACCAGGTATTCGCGATCTTCTTTGTTTCTTCTTGAGATAACCCCTCTGGTGATCACCCTCCTTAGTAGCACCACGTGCTTCTTTTCCTTATTATTATATCATCTCCCCTTATTTTTATTATGCTTTCTCGTATTTAAACTCTTCTTCATGTGTGGATTCATCACGATCTACAAATTGGCGATCACGGTGGGACGGATGTTCCACCGTATTTTTCCACAAAGAGAGTTAGAGCCCGTGCAAGGGCCGCAAGAGCAAGAACAAGAACAAGAGTCAGTGCCAGGGACTCAGTATGATTTGCTAAAGCACTTGGACAGAACCCCAGCAAGGATTTCAATCCTGGAACTAATTAAAAGGTCCACCACTCATCAGCTAGCTTTGAAAGAATATCTGCAGAAGGTGATGGTCAATGAGGACATTCCAGTTGAGCAGATAGTCACGGTTTTAACGCCCGCTAGCAGTCAGCCGGTAATTACTTTCCATGAACATGAACTGGCACCACTCCCAGCAAGAAAGTATGCTCTATGCATCACAGTTGACATTAATAAGGTGGCTGTTAAGCAATGTCTGGTGGACACTGGGGCATCCATCAATGTCTTGCCACCTAGCACCTTGAAGTTGTGTGGCATTCCGGAAAGCCAAATTCGGCCGTCTACTATCACAGTCACTGCATATGATAACACGAAGAAACCTCCTCTGGGCATGATTACGCTAAAAGTAAGTTTGGGTCCTGCCGCCATCACAGTAGATTTCCATATTCTGGATATGGATCCAACATTTAATGGCATTCTGGGACGCCCCTACATTCAGCAACTCGATGCGGTGCCCTCCACAAATCACCAATGCCTTAAATTCCCACACAAGGGCCGCATTATTAAGGTTACCAGTATGCCGATTTTGTCAGAGGAAGATATTCACGTGGCTTCATCAGTTCCATCCATGTGGTCGGCCAACAAGCCACTATTATCTGTGCTGGACGTCCCTTGTCCACAACCAATGCCAGAAAAAGTCACAACAGTTGCTATGACACCCCTGCCTCCCAAGGGGAAAAAGAAGAAAATAATGATGAACACCTCTGGCTGGAACATCTTAATGAAAATGGGGTATCAAAATGGCAAAGGTCTGGGTGCCAACTGTCAAGGCAGGATTAGGCCTGTTAAACCTCAGAAGCTGATTACACGAGGTGGCCTAGGTTATAAAGGGCCAGGTAAAAACAAAGATGAACCATGGGCATTTATGACATCCACATTAAAAACAGATCGCCAACCGCTCACTTGGACATTAAAGACACATTTTGTCACAGGTGGCTTTCAAAATAAGGAGCAAACTACCATAATTACTTCCATATTAGACTGTCAGGATGTTCATGCTAGACAGTTTGCTCGTCATATTGCACCCTTGGCCACATATAAGCCTTGGAGTCCTTAAGGCCTGACAAAAGAAGGAAAATGGATGATCCAGAATGTGACTGGTACAGGTGGTTCGATATGCAGTATATTACTATTTCTTTGAGCCGCCTCTTCATGCCGACTGATCCGGAATGGCCGCCACTTATTCATGAATTGATTGAGATGCCAGCTGCAATTACAGATAAGAGGCAGCTGCTGAGTGACTACACTGATACTGGAGAGCCAGATGTTCCGTTTGAAGAAGGATTCACTGTGGACAGGCTGTGGGCCGGCCTCTTTTCTCTCACTTCCATGCATCCATCTGTGCTTGCTTCTCTATATTCTCATCAGTTTGGTCGCGTGCCAAGACCGCCTCCGATTATAATCAATTTATCTCCAGATTCAATCCAAGTTTCTCTCCCAATTCCTTATTCGCTCCTCGAGCGATTTTCTAAACTCTCCATCACGCCCCCGCGCGAGCCATCACTGATTCAATCTTTCTCTGATCTGGCAATTTCCACTCCTCCTGCTATTCTCCCTTCACACTGCTTTCTTCTTGAAACAGAAAATAAAAATGAAGAAAAAGACAAAAACGAAAAAAAAATGCCAAATTCCCAAATTTCCAATCCTCCATTTCTGTCGAGGAGACCTCCTATTTCTCTTCTGAGTGCGTCCCGACCCAGGGGCCGCTCCTTCAAGATTCATTGCTAAATCTTTTCTCCCCCTCTGGTGAGGGGACTTCCTCTGTATTACCTCCTGTATCCACTTTTTCACCTCCTTCCCTTCCCTTTTCTGATCAAGCTAGTTGCTCCTCCTCATCTTCCGCTAACGCTAAAATTCATGGGGTAGATTCTCATAAGAAGTCCAAGGGTAAGCAGATTCCTCGTAGGTTTCTGTTGGAGTTAGATATCAGATGCCAGGCTTGTTTAGCTCTTCCTGAATTTATAGAGAATCCAATCATCCTGCCAGAGTCAGAATATGAGGATGCTGTTGTTCCTTATGAGGGTTTGGGTGTCTATGAAATCATGAATGATGAAGACCCTATTGAAGAGGGGGATGAAAGTTATGAAGAATATGAGGACGAGGCTGATGCTTTTGCTAGTGGCATAAGATGATTTGATGAACCGTCAGCCTCCGTAGAAGAGCCTACCAAAGAAATTAATTTAGGTACGGAGGAAGACCCTAGGATTGTCCTCATAAGCAAGAATTTACCGCCCTCCGAAGAGGAGGCGTTAATTTTGGTCCTGCAAGAATACAAGGACACATTCGCATTGAGTTATGAAGATATGCCTGGTTTAGACCCTGCACTCGTTGAACACCGCCTAACACTTAAGCCAGGGTCTGTGCCGGTCAAGCAACGGTTGAGGCGTTTCCACCCCAATATGGCTTTAAAGATGAAAGAAGAGGTCGACAAGCTTCATAAGGCTAGATTTGTTAGAGTTGTCCTCTATCCCAATTGGGTGGCTAACATCGTCTCGGTTATGAAGAAAGATGGAAAAGTTCGGATTTGTATAGACTTCCGGGACCTCAACCGTGCGTGTCCTAAGGATGACTTCCCCCTCCCTCATATTGATGTTTGATTGATAATACGGCAGGATTTGAGACTCTCTCTTTCATGGATGGCTTCTCAGGTTACAATCAAATTCGTCTGGCTGAAGAAGATCAAGAGAAGACATCATTCACTACACCATGGGGTACTTATTGTTATGTGGTCATGCCTTTTGGACTTAAGAATGCTGGAGCCACCTATCAGAGGGCTATGATGGCGATTTTTCATGACATGATTCATATTTATATTGAGGTGTATGTGGATGACCTGGTTGTGAAATCAAGGACAAGGATTGAGCATCCTGGGGTTCTAGTCAAGGTCTTGCAAAGATCACGAGAGTATCAGTTGAAGATGAACCCCAAGAAATGTGTATTTGGCGTTTCATCAGGGAAGTTGCTTGGTTTCATTGTTAGCAAGAGGGGAATTGAAGTTGATCCCAACAAGGCAAGGGCCATTAGAGATATGCCTCCTCCCAAGAATTTGAAGGAAGTTCGAGGATTAATCGGGAGGTTGCAATTTATTCGCCACTTCGTCTACCAGCATTCACAAAGATGTAGGCCGTTTTACGAGCTTACCAAGCCGGGAGTCAAGTTTAATTGGGATGACAAGTGTCAGGCAGCCTTTGACGGATTGAAGGATTATTTGGCCAATCCTCCTGTCCTGAGGCCGCCGATTCCAGGCAAACCGCTTGTTCTCTATGTCTCAGTCCTGGACGACTCTGTAGGTGCTGTCTTAGCTCAAGTGGATGAAGAAGGTAAGGAGAGGGCAGCATACTACTTGTCTAAACTTCTTAACCCCTGTGAGCAGAGGTATTCAGCCATGGAGAAGACTTGCGCTGCTTTGGTCTGGGTAGTTCAGAAATTAAAGCACTATTTCCTAGCTCACGAGGTTCACCTCATTGCTCGCATGAATCCGATTAAATTCCTCCTTGAGAAATCTATCCTCACTGATCGATTAGCACGTTGGCAAAGCTTCCTCTCTTAGTTTGATATCACTTACATTCAACAAAAAGCTATCAAAGGTTACGCCATTGCCGAACATCTTGCTCACCACCCTCTCCCCCGTTTTGATCCTGTCAATTCAGAGTTTCCAGATGAAGAACTAATGTCCATTAATCAACCTCTTGATCCTATGTGGACATTACATTTTGATGGAGCCCTAAATTCTCAAGGAAGAGGGATCGGCATGGTTCTTTTAACATCAGAAGGGGTCACCATCCCATTTGCTGCTCGGCTCACTTTCCCCGTCACGAACAATATAGCCGAGTATGAAGCTCTTTTGGCCGGTCTTCAAACCGCCCATCGATATGGTGTCACCCATTTGAGGATTGTGGGTGATAGTCAGCTCATTCTACGCCAGGTGTTGGTCAAGTGCCGCACTATCAATCCTAAGCTCAAACCTTACCAGGAACTTGCTTCAGCTTATGCCAAACTCTTCACCAAATTGATTTTCGTCCATGTTCCTCGTAGTCAGAACATCTTAGCCGACGCTCTTGCTTCTTTGGCCTCTGCTCTAGTCTTCCCTCCTGAGCGTGATTTTCATGTTCCCCTGATTCATCAGCGTGACACGCCAGCTATTAAGGATCGTGCATTCCTCGATATTAGGGATAAGGTACTTGAGAAGGACAAGCAGAAGGAATCTCTTAAAGGCAAAGAGGTCATGCTTTTAGACTGGGAAGAAGAATTGGCTGACGAAGAGAAGTCTTGGTATTATGAGATTGCCAGATATTGCAATGATCAATCCTATCCCGAGGAAGTCACTGCAGAAGAAAAGAAAGCAATTAGAAGAGTGGCTCAGCGTTATGTTTTGATTGGAGGTGTGCTCTATAGGAGAGGGCTCACCGGTGTTTTACTAAGATGCCTCGACGATGATGAATCATGGAAAGTTATGGAAGAGGCGCATTCTGGAGTGTGTGGTGGTCATGTGAATAGACAGATGCTAGCTAAGAAGATCCTTAGGCTAGGTTTCTATTGGCCAACTCTAGAAGAGGATTGTTCCATCTATGTTCAAAGGCGTGTTAAGTGCCAACTGCACGCCGACAAGATTCATTCTCCTGCTTCTTCACTCCATCCTACATCCTCCCCATGGCCTTTCTCCATGTGGGCTTTTGATATCATTGGACCTCTTGGTGATTCGAATCTCCTGACCAAGCAAAAATCGTTCATCCTCACGGCAACGGAGTACTTCACCAAGTGGGCAGAAGCGGAAGCTTACGTGGAGATCAAAGCGTCAACCATCTGCAAGTTTATAATGAAGAACATCATCGCGAGGTTCGGCATCCCAAGCACCATCGTCACCGACAATGGACCCCAATTTATCTCTCAAGAAATCAAGGATCTCTGCAATAGGTATAACATTGCATTGCATCATTCTTCTCCCTATTATCCGCAGGGCAATGGCCAAGCAGAGGCAACTAACAAAACTTTGATAAAAATTGTCAAAAAGACGTGTGAGGCTAATAAATTTTCGGACTGGCCAGACAAGCTAGTTGAAGCTCTCTGGGCATATCGAACTTCCATTCATACCCCCACTGGGCAAACCCCTTTCGCCCTTACTTATGGAATGGAGGCGGTAGTCCCTTATGAGATTCTCATTCCCTCTCTACGAGTACAATTGGATAAGGAATTTTCTATTGATGAGCGTCGTGATTCACTCCTCGCCCAATTGGAACTCCTAGATGAGAAGCGTCTGGTCGCCGCTGAGCATGCGCGCGTTTATCAAAACAGGCTCTCGTGTTTTTATCAAAAGAAAGTGATTGAGAGAAAATTTAAAATAGGTGAGATGGTAATCAAGAGGATTTTTGTAAAGCCGGGTGGTCCTCGTTCAAAACTCCAACCCAATTGGGAGGGACCGTTTGTTATAAAAGATGTTTATCCAGGCAATACTTATAAACTGATTAATGCTGAAGGAGAAGAGTTAACTCACCCTTGGAATGGTTTGTATCTTAAGAAATACTACCCTTGATTCAAAAATCCAAAAATATATATATATATATAGAGAGAGTAATTTTCAAAATCCAAAAATAATAAATGTTGTTTCAAAAATCCAAAACAAAGTGGAATATTTCCAAAAACCAAAAAAAATAGAAATTCCAAAAAGCAAATAAAAAATAGAAATTCTTCGAAATCAAAAAGAGATCAAAATTGATGCCATGGCACACGAAGGATCAAGGTCCGAAAGGTCAAAATTCAGAATTCATTCATCAGTCTTGCTAACTTAAAAGGGGGTTGACTCCCGCACACACTACAAGCTTTATTCTTGAACTCAAGCAGTGCAAAATCCGATGGAAAGTCAAAAACCTGACTAAAAGTGAAAGACAATACCCGTTCGTTTCTTCTTCGGCCCATAAGGGAGGAAGGGAGACCTCAGGGTAGACACGCCAAGCCTATCCGCCGCCCTAGTAGGTGGAAGTCAGGGCCCAAAAGGGAGCAAATGCCATGAAAGCCCAAGTACAATTAGGTTTTTATTCATCAATGCAAATCAATTCCAAAGTGAAAAGTCAAGTTGTGAAAAGAAAAGCATGTCAAGAGGGCAAAGTCCCCGCAAGGAAAACCTTGGGCGTATGCGTGCAATATAAAAGAGGCAAAAAGGCAACAAATTTCCCTACGCCAAAGACCGAACCCCAACAGGCATAGGGTAGGGGAGGTAACTTTACCTTGAGCATCTCAGAATCTCTTATGGGCTTCCCTTATATTTTCTTCCATCCTTTCTATGTGGCAAGTCACGAACTGGCAGGATGGTCAAGACGGACTTAAGAAATTGCACTGTGCGAAATCTCGAATACAAGTCAACTATGATCACGTCCACTCCCTTTTAATTACTCAAGAAAGGTTAATGGATTTTAGAGGGTGACCGTGTAGGACCCGTGGTCTTGATAGCCTTGACAACCTTTTTTGCAGAATAATTCAATTAACGCCTTTGGCTAAGGCGCTTTTTATAGAATTAACGTCCTAGATTAGGTCGTCTCTTTCTGAATAACGTCTCTGAGCAGGTCGTTTCTTTTTCAAAAATCAGATTCCTTTTCAAATTCACGCCGTCTGATAAAGGCGTCTTTATGCGAACCAGGCCCTACTCTAAGGCGCGTTTTTTAGGAAAAATAACAAAAAAAATGAGTAAAAAAAGAAAGAAAAAAATGCATTTCTTCACGATGTATGCTTGCATTCTTTTGCATGGGCATCTTTTATTTATGGTTTGCATATGCGTGCTTTGCATGATGCATCTCCCCGCTATCAGCTATTTTATTTTGCCTTATTTGATTAAAGGCTTGGCCCCTTGACCCATCATTAAGGTCAAAATATTGCTACCCCTTGCTTATTGGGCAAGGGGCCAAGTCGAACAGATGAATTAACCTGTTTGTTCAAAGTGTGGATTACAGTCGCAGAAACAGGGCAAAGCAAAACGTGGAAAGAGCAAAGTACACAAACACAAAGCCACAACTACACAAGTGCTCAGGTAACAAAAGCATGTCAATCTCATATATATATACATCATGAATGTCTATCATGTACAAGTGTGAGGGTGGAGGAGTACAAGTAAGTCTCTCAACTCTCGCCTCCACCCTCCTCTCTCCTACTCTCAACCTCCTCCTCGCCGTCCCGAGCTGGCGCTGGTGGAGGAGGCATGGGCCCCCGTGAAGAAGCTGGAACCCGAACCTGACCCCCTGCCTCGCTCCTCTCTCGGAGGGAAGAGCCCGCCACAAAGGTGGAACTGGTGAAGGAGTATCCCGCGGCCCGTGCTCGCTCGCGCCCTCGCTGGAGACGCTCCTTAGACACTCGTAGCTGCTCCTGAGAAAGGATCAACTGGGTCCTCGAGTCTGCCAGCTCTCGCTCGCGTGCTGCTACCTGCTCCTGGTACCGAGCACGCTCCGCCTGGTACTCCTCTCGCTCATGAGCACGCTCCTCGCGCTCCCGGGCACGCTCCCGTCGCTCCAGCTCAAGAGCCACCCGCAGCTCAGCCACGTCCTGAGGCAGCTCCTCTCGACGCCTCAGGGACCTCTCTAGCTCTGAGATCCGCTGATCGCAGATCGCCAACTCGGTACGTACCGCCTGGAGCTGAGTCGCCTGTAAACAAGTAAGCAAATCATCAATTCCACAATTAAATGCAATGATTCAATTCAAGCAATACATGATTGAACCACTCACCTGTGTGCTCGTCGCACGGAAGCCCTCATCAACACAAGTAAGAGCGGCTCGAAGCTCCTCAGTCTGTAAAATGAATTTTCATCAGTGCACAATTATATAATTAATATTTGAATGGATTTGTGTTTTGGAATTTACCCATGAGGCGAGATCGCGCTCTGCTGCCTCGGCTCGTGCAATCGCTCCGGCTAGCTGCTCTGCTAGTGCAATCACCTCTGCACTGGGCCCTCTCGAGCTGGAGGCCTCCCCTGGGTCTCTCCTCACTGCCCCCTGCTGGGCACGCTGCATTCATTGAGGTCGTTAGTGGCTAATCATCAATAATTCAACAAAAAAATATATATACATTTGCATATAGAAATAATTTAAACACTCACCAGGGTCTCTAGGTCAGCCCGTGTGGCGGCCAGCTGGTCCTCCAGGCTGTGTAGGTGGGCCTAGGCATCCATCGCCGCTATGTCCCGCGCATCCTGCATTCATTACATATTAGTCACATGATAGAAACATAAGCATTTGCATTTAATTTAGAAACAATTGCATTCATACATACCCCTAAGACCCTCATCTGGGGTCAGCCGGCGTATACCTCCCAGTAGTGCCGGAGGTACTCAGAGCTGTCAGTCGCGCGAGAGGTGACTCTAGTCCCGCCTCGCTGCCAGTCGGCGTACTGCTCCTCGAACCGCACCCTCCAGTCGGTCGCCTTCGTACGACCGCGCGTCTTCTTCCCGATGCCGCGTGGCTCGCCTACCTCTACCCACTCCTGGTGGAGGCCTAGTGTCCTCATCACCAACCTAAGCCGTAACGGCTCGATCTCGCTTAGGCAATGAACCCAGAGCTCATGCCCAAAATGAGGTCGGCCCGCTACGACCCACGGCTGGCCCTCGTCCGTCATCCCCTCATAGGGTCTCCACTGAACCTGCATTCATAAACATACATGTCATCATTTCATCATCATCATAACAAATACAAAATAAATGCAAAAGAAAGATGCATAACATTCATACCAGTGAGGGAGGGAAGTCGCGGAACTCTCTCCGCAGCACCCACAACTCGTAGCCGAGTGGGGCTCCAAACACAATCGGCAGCCAGCGCCGTGCTAGAGGGAAAGCTCCCTCACCTCCAGGCCGTGGGCCAGTGCGCCCCATCGGCATGTATAGATGGCTCCAAACCTGCATCCATGCATCATATTAGTGAAGCATTCACCAGCATGATAAAAATAAAAGAAAAGAAAAATGAAAAATGCATACCTGAAGAAAAGGTGAGAAGCCACTGACGGTCGTCTCTCGACCTGTCCCGGTGGACAAGTCGGCCATCATGTGGGCCAGCAGTGCCGCTCCCCAGGCGTAGCTGCCAACTGCCTCCATGTCCTCGAGTATCCCTAGGAATCGGCAGTTGATGACGTCGCCCTTCGTCCCGAGCAATAACCTCCCCAGTAGCAGCAGCAGGAACCTCCTCAGGTCTCGGTCCGCTCTCTCCCTGTCGGCTGGGTCCTGGCAGTAGACCGCCCCAGCTCCGTCGATCAACCTCTGCGAGAACTACTCTAGGGTCTCCCCGGACCTATGCCTGGCATTCCCTAAACCCATCACTGTAGTAAGGTCGGTGCGGAAGATAGTCCTACACTCGCTAGGCATCTCGTAGACCATCTCTAGCCCTAGCAGCCTCTGGGCGAACTCAGTGTAGTCAGGGTAGGTGATCCCGCTCACAGCCTCACCGTCTACCCTCAACCCGGTGATCCTAGCCACATCCTCTAGGGTGGGAACCATGTGCCCCCATGGCATCAAGAATGCCCGGCTCATCCTGTCCCATCTCTCCCGTAGAACCTGGATAAGTGGTAGGTCGGGTCTGACTGGCTCTATGCTAAGAAAGGCTCCGAACCCCATAGCATCTACCCTCGCCCTCTGAAACTCGGGGAGGCCGTAGTACGCTGCCCGGACCATGACCCAGGAGATGCGCGTCCTCATCAATCCCTGCATGTAAAGAAAAGAATTTTCACTTAACTATTTTGATTATTCATGATGAATCTCATTTTGATTGCCTTGGATTATATTGGTGTTTGATTTTAATTAACGACCATCCTCAGGTCGTGGTTTGTTAAATTAGCGCCCCTGAGGAGGGCGTGGTTCTAAATGTGCTTTGAATTTGCGACCTATCCTAGGTCGCTGTTCATCTAAGCAACGCCTCTGTGTGGGGCGTGATTCTATGGTTAATTTCTGAATTCTTAAAAAATATTTCAAGTCACGCCCTTGGGTGGGGCATTTTCCAAAATGGGTCCGTTAATTTAATCAGGAATTAATGAATGGACGACCGTTGGTTTGGTCGTCTGTTGTTGAATTAACGCCCTAGTGGGGGGCGTTGTTTTCAAGTTTTCAGAAAATAAAAATAACAGCATGCGAAACAAATTCATGGAAAAATATTTGAAATAATTAAAGCATGGGAATTAACGAAAATTAACAGCATGATATCAAAAATGATAAATTTAAATGGGCGACATGAGGCAGGGCGTGTTCTCATGGGGTTAATTATTTTTCAGGGAAATAATTTAATTAACGCCCTTGGGTTGGGCGTTTCATTTGTAAAACGTGACGCCCCTGAGGGCGTCTTCTTTCTGGGTTGCAGGGTTTCTACCCCGAGAGCTATGGAAATTACAGGAAAAATGAATAATAAAAATAAAAAAAATGGGAATAGGGTTTGGGGGCCTACCTTCTTGTGCTTTGGCTCTGCCGGTTGGGGGCATGGATGACGTGGCCGCCGGAGTTGGCCGGGGCGTGGGACGATGGCCCTCAGTTGTTCTTCTTCATTTCTTTCTTCCTCGTCTTGTCCTTCTTCATTGCCTTCATCTTCTTCATCTTCTTCGCGAGCCTCTTGGCCTCCTTCGGTCTCGTCACCGGCCGTCGCCGTTGGAGCCTCGTCGGCCGCCACCACCGGAGGTTCCTCGTCGGCCGCTGCGGGAGGGACTTCCTCGGCCTGGGCGTCTTCACCTAGGTCCACGACCTCTGGGGCAGTCACCCGCTGCCGTTTGGGTGCACCGCCGGCCATGGCTTAGGGCTGGGGAGAGAGAGATAGAGAGAGAGAATGAGAGAGATTAGGGGAGGGGGTTCTCGGTTAGGGTTGCAGAAGAAAATTGAAAGAGGGGAAGAGGACGGAGGAAGAAGAAGGAAGGAGGGAAAGTTTAGTCGAACGGTCAAAAAGAAATCACGACTTAAGGAAGGCCGCGTCTTGTGGAATCAACGACTGACATCAAGGCGTTTCTTAATAATTGACGACATTTCTTAAGGCGTTATTTTTGTTTGCATGGGGAATGATAACCGTCGTCAGACGCATTTAATGGCAATTGATTGATTTGATGGAAATAATCATTACTGTTTTTGAGTAACGACTACGATTGAGGCGTTATTTATATGAAACGTGGCTGTCCTGAAGGCGTTACTTTTGGAATCTCAACGAATATATTTTGGAATATGAATCGAATTAACGCCTTGCCCTAGGACATTTTTCAGTTAACGCCCATTGGTGAAGGCGTCAGTTATGAGCGAATAATCATGGAAGACGACATGTGCTGAGGTGTCCTTTTATGAATTCACGGCATTTCTTGAGGCGTTATTTATCACAGAACGTTGGAAGAGTTATTCAGAAACACAGTAAGATGGCTCGATCAAAGGAAATATCATTGATTTATTGGAAGGAAAAGATTACAATGCTTAATGAGTCACTTTGGGCCTCAGTTTCCTCAGAGCTATTACATAAGATTTCAATTCATCTCTGTCTTCTTCTAAGCTCTCCACAGGTTGATGAGCCTTGTTGATTTTCCATAGAGCTTGAATAGTTGTGCATTCTTCACCATCTTCATTACTGCCAAGGTCCCGTATCTTGATTGGAGGAAGGTGAGATGGGTCCTCGAATACTCGCCGTGGAAGCCCGAGTTGAAGGAGGCATCGGTATGAATTGTACAAGATGAATTCTGAAGCGCCTATGAGTCGAAGGTCCGTGCCGGGAGAAAATCTTGCACGGATTTCTTGAGTCTTGAGTATTCCCGGGGCGCAAGTGAAGAGATTCTTTGGCATTGCTTTGAGGTGCTCTCTCCATTCCGCTCTCTTCTTAATTTGTGGAATCCGGTTCGTCACTCTATTGCTTATCCCAAGTGAACCGGTCATATAAGAGAGTGGGCTTTTTAAGAAGATTCTTGAGGATTGGTGGGCTTCGTCACATGGATCGAATTTGAAGTGGAGATCTACCCAACTAGAGAGTGCTAGCATGCATCCGTAGATGGGCCTTCCCATCGCAGCCGAGGTAAGCCCGCTATAGAGATAGGCTAGAATAGCCGGTCCCATTCTATCTCCTTCCCATAGGCTCACTACGGCGCTTAACTGTGCCTCTTCTAGAAAGTCCTCCGTGGATGGGAATAGGAGTGCTCCTGCCAAGCACACCACGAAAGCTTTTGCTACCCGCTCTATCTCTTCATCTTCTTTAGCTTGATCTGCTCTCTTGTACACCCATGAGGCAAGCTTCAGAAGGTTGATTCCTTTAGTGGCTTTGATCTGATTCACTAGGTTGGGGCAAGATACCAAGCTGGTTAATAGTTCGTGAGAGGAGATTGGCTTTGGCGTGATGGCCATCTTTTCCTCCTCCCCTTGCTTCATTCTCTTTAAACCCAATATCATCTCTAATTCTTCCAATAAAATCATGGTTTCGAAGGTTGAGAAAAGAAAGGTATGGGTGGAAGGGTGCCATATTTCAACTAGAGCTCCTATGGCAGCCCAATCAAGGTGAACTTGGTCATAGTGTTTGGCATGAGTAATTAAGCCTAAAAGATGCCATCTTGTTAAATAGACTCTCATGTCTGAAGAAAATTTGGAGAGTATAAGAGGCAGCCACTTGATTTTTGTAAATCTCCTTGCTCCTGGGACATTTGGGTAGTCCTGCATAAGAAAGAAAGGAAGAACAATGCAGAGAAAGAAGAATGAATATGCATACAGAAGAGAATACAATGTTTCAGTAAAGACAAGAGAAGACAAGAACAGAAGGATTTTCTCTCTACCTGGTTCATGGAAATTCTACTGCTAATATGCCCGTTAATATCGGTTAACATGGGAGTGGAGGACTTGGACCTCTTAATCGCCCTCTCCATCTTCGATTTGCAGGAAGAAGTTCTGACGATTGTGATGCCTGCAGAAGAACAGACAGAAGAACAGGCAGCAGAACAGAGCTCGAAGGATTGCTTTGATTGATTGGAATTGCCTTCCCTTTATAGGAGTCCGGGGAGTCTTAAGGCTGTTCGGAGTTAGCAAGTTGATTGCCATTAGGACTGGGTTTAGTTGGCGAATCGAAAACGGAAGTTCGTGCTTAATTAACGCCTTCTGTTAGGGCGTCAATTATTGAATTGACGACCTGACTGAGGTCGTGTTTTGTGTAATGCCCTTTCTAGGGTCGTTTTCTTCTTGAACCCATGGTGCATTTAACGCCTCAGTGAAAGGCGTGTTTATCGTTTTGACGCCCTCTTTATAAGGCGCCTTCCATGTTTTGACGACTTTCGGTGTAGGCGTGAATTTGTGAACTTATGAATTTCCTTCCCCTACATGCTCTGATGAACTTAAGTGTTATTATTTCGTTGGAATTTTATCTTATTAAGCACTTATGATCATGTTATACTTTGAATTGAGGATTATTTATATTGAAATTTTGAGAGAACTAATGAACTCTTGAGTGCAGAAGATTGCAGGTTTCGAGATGTCCGGATTAATGTGGAGGTAACATCATCTTGTTGTAAGCATTATTACTATATGGTATCTACGCTATTATAGCATATCAGGGACCTTGTGGTTCTGATGAACTTGGAATTTGAGTTCCCCTTCACCAAAAATAGTGATAGTTCCAGGAGAGTCTTGATCACACGGATAGGCCGTTGAGTCATTAAAGGTCTGGGACGATGGTTCCACTTTTCTGAGTTGATGCGTGGACAAACGGGCTTCGGCCTAGTGTCAGCTTAGAGATCTGGATTCTTGACCAAATCTGGATGGCTAGGCAATATTATCCTTGATTATTTTCTATCTTTTAGTTTGTTTTATCTTTTCCTTTTAGCCCAGCATGCATCATATAGGACTTTGAGCTTCATGCTGAAAATCTTCATATTATGGTAGTAATGAAGGTCACTCACTCTTGATTGAGTTGACATGAGACATTCCATTCCAAATCAAGTACTTTATTCTCTTTGAAGCCGCTCAGGCTGTTTTCTTTGAAAATGTCCCTTTGTTGGGTCTTCATCTCAATTCTCTTTATTTTTCTATAAATCCACCTTGGTTGTTGCACGTCCACATTGGCTGGTAACCGCTCTCCAATGGTGTCTCCTTATCGTGCCGTGCGCACATTTTTACTTGCTTAGTTTAATCTCCTTTATCCAGCAAATCGATGCTTTCTTGGAATCACTCGAAGTTGTTTCGCTCAGAATCTTGGAAAGATTTCCAATGCTTAGTGTCTGAGGCGTGTCACATCACACCTTGGCATCTACTTATCAGTTCGTTCCACTTCATTCCGTTTGTTACACTTTCATCTCTATTTCATCTCACTCCCCTGCAAAGCAGACGCCAAGGCGGGGCAGCTGTAGACACGCCAAAATTGACGCTATGTTGATCAAATCTCATGTCACTATGTTGACACCCCGAAGTGAACTTCAATACATTCATAATATGAAGTTTTTCTATTTTTGTGTGTTTTTTGGTTTGTTCTTGTATTTTTGTGATTCGCGACCTGAAGAGGGGCGTGTTTTAAAAAGCGACCTAATATGGGGCGTGTTAAAAGAAAGGACGACCATATGTCAGGGCGTCAATGCCTGGTATTATCCGGTTTCAAAATAAATTCAAAATAAATTCAAATTATTGAGTAACGTCCTTCCTCAGGGCGTGGTTTCAATTAACGCCTTCATCTCAGGCGTGTTCTCATAATTTTTGAATGAAGTAAGTTTTATTGCCAAAATTAAATCCAAGAAGTGACGCCCTTGATCGTGGTCGTGTTTTGAGTAGCGTCTTGATGAAGGTCGTCAATTTGTGATTTGACGCCCTTCTGAAGGTCGTGTTTTATCCTTGGGTGTCGTGTTTGAGTATGCCTTTCCAGAGTAGTTCCCTGCCTCCAATGGTCTCCTTGCTCGAATTGGAGTTAGAGTCCTGCCTTCTTTGATCATTGCCTATCCTTATCTTCCCAAATTTGAGCTTATCTTCGATTGAAATCCTATAAAAGGATGCTCTGGTCGATCTAGACAAGGGTTGACGGGTCAGAGAGTTCACAGGTTAGACAGAGTTAGAGAGGTTACAGAGTTTACGACGAGGTTACGATCAGAGGTTTACGGGTTACGAGATCAGAGTTGCAGAGCTTCATCTTCCTCCTGTGCGATCATTTAGAAAGGGCTCTTCTTCCTCTGCTTCCGGTCAACCGCGTCCACCTTGGTTTCCCTTTACTGTCGTCAGGGACAGTAGGGTTTTTCTTTTATTCTGTTTGTGTCGCTTCATCTTCATCAATCGTTCATCACGTCCACTGTGTTGTTTTCTTCTTTTTTACATTAGCTTCATCATCACTGTGTTCTTCTTCTTTATGTTTGCATTAGCATCATATCTCCTTCTTCCCTATCTCTTTAGGGGTTTTAAAACAAAAAAAAAGAAAGGTGCGCATGTTTTGTTCTTATTTCATCATCATATCATCTTTGGGAATTGATACTACATTCACTTGGCTGATCCACTTCTTTTGCTTGTGTGTTTTGTCTCTTTTGCAAGGTAATCAATAAAGGAAAACCCCCTTCATCGGCCGGCCGATTGAAGGAGGAGGAGGAATTCACAATCCAGCCCGCGTTCTATTTTCCACCAGGTATTCGCGATCTTCTTTGTTTCTTCTTGAGGTAACCTCTCTGGCGATCACCCTCCTTAGTAGCACCACGTGCTTTTTTTCCTTATTATTATATCATCTCCCCTTATTTTTATTATGCTTTCTCATATTTAAACTCTTCTTCATGTGTGGATTCATCACGATCTACAACGAGTATGAAGCATATGCATTTAACTAGAAAGGATGATTGAAAATTATTCTTATTTACAAGCCATGCAAAGATGTGTATGATATGTGTAGTTTGTATCATGCAAGTAAGCGTGCAAGCTGTATATGCAAAAGTGAAATATTATTCACGGGATGTGAGTAAGAGTGTGAAAGACATTATGCACAAATCAGAGCTTTCAAAGACGAATTATTATTTACAAATCAAGAGAAGGTGTGCATGAAGACTAGCCATGTATATCCAAAGTGAAGCATTCAAAAACTAGACTTATTCACAAGATGTGAAATAGCTCCAAATACAAGTTTTTACCTTTGTAGGTCTTTGAAAGTGAACCTAAGCAAATTGATTTTCAATTCCAAGCCAATTTTCTTTCTCACCTTGAGAGCCCTTTGTTCATTATCAATCCTTGGTCTCAAGGCGCCCCTACAAAAAAAAATTCATTTTGAAGATTTGGGTACCCAAGCCATCTTGGGTCCCAAGGGGTTAGCTCTAATATAGACAAGCGTGTTCTTTTTCTTTTTCCTCTCATACCACTCATCGTCGGCCCTCATCATGATACACTCATCCATGGAATGTCCATTCAAGCCACAATAATAACAGTTAGAAGAATTTCCTTTCAGAAACCAATTGTCATCATTTTTCATTACATGACAATCATTCATCATATGTCCAAAATTACCACAGTAATGACATGGAAAGTTCTTTTTGGCAAAGGATTCATCATCATTTTTCTTTATGAAACAATTTTCCATTACGTGGCCATGCAAACCACAATAGTAACAATGAACATTGAAGTTTTTCTTCATAGATTTTTCATGAATTTCAGACTTATCAACAATTTTCATTTGTGTCTTCAATGCTTCATTATCATCGAATTTCATCAACGAACAATCATTCATGTCATGACCAAAATTCCCGCAGTAATAACATGAAACATTTCTTCTTTTTCTTGATACATGGTTATGTTTGACAATGGGGGGTTTTCCATGCACACAAGATTGATCATTAATATTTTTATGTTTCTCATTTCCTTCATCACACAAACACATAGATTCATTCAAGATTTTGATTTCATTTTGCAAAGACACAATATGCATTTCAAGATCATCAATCTCTTTTTCACAAGAAGTGACTTTTTCATTCAACAAAAGATTTACACTTTTGTGACTTTCAATCTCTTGTTCAAGGATATGTAGTTTGTCACAGTCATCATCAATCACACATTTTCCTTTTCTAAATTTTTAAGACTTTTCAATTTCCTTTCAAGCGATGAAATTTGAATCAACAAAGCACTATTTTCATTTTGGAGTTTTTGAAATGAAATTTTGTTCATGGAAGTGTGTTCAGTTTCTTTCATTTGAAAACTCGCATTTTCACCAACCATTCTACTCATTGTTTCATTGTTTTCAAATTTGTCATTCAAATTTCTAAAGCTCTCTATTTCCTTTCTCAGTTCTTTCAACTTTTAAGATTTGTCAGCATTCAAAGTAACTTTTCCTTTTTCCAGAAGAAGTAATTTTTCAGATATAGCGGAATTCAACATTTTCAGCTTTTCATTGTCTTCTTTTATTTGTTGAAGTTCCCAAATTTCAGCCTTTAACAATTTATTTTCAGATTTCAGATCTTCAATCATTTCCTTGAGTTCTTCATCAACAAGCATGTGAGATTCAACAAGTTTTTCGAGCTCAATACATTTCCCACATGAAGAGTTGTCATGTTTCTTTTTCAATATTTTGTTTTCAGATTTTATTGCCTTATATCTATCAAAAAGGTCATCATAGGCATTTAACAATTCATCATAGCTCAACTCATTATCATCTTCAGAATCGGAGATAGAATTTACCTTGGAGGTTTCCTCGCTTTGGCATTCATATTCTTTGTTTGCCACTAGACAATCACTGTCATTGGAGCTTTCCTTTTGGGCTTCGCTCAGCCCGTCCCAAATTTCTTTGGCTATCCTACAAGACAAAATAAATGGAAATTGATTAGTGTCCAAGACAGCCTTAAGACTATTCCTGGCAAACATATTATCCGAATTCATCTTCCTATGTTCATCAGTCCACCTTAATTCATTTTTGGGTAAGACATGTGGACCATGAAAGATTAATTTCATGAGTTTCGGATCAAAACCACAAATCCAAACATAAAACTTTCCTATCCAAGAAGCATATGCAAAACCATTGTAAATAGGAATAGAATTCAAGCTAGCCATCATGAAAATGATCTTTACTCCTAGACCATGAGGTCCGTTAAAAAATCAGAGACGAGGCTCTGATACCAATTATTGGCCCAGAGAGATGGCGAACAAGAAGGGGGGTTGAATTGTCCCCTTGTCAAGATGGCGGATTTTAAAAACTTTCTTAACTGATTGCAACATATATAAAATTAACTACATTGATTAACTAAAACTCAAGTGAGATTAAAGATATTCTCTCAAGCTTTCCGATCTCTCTCGAATAGTTAATACAACTAATCAGGGAAATTATGCTCAACACAGATAACAGAGGTAGCAATGTGCGATGATGTAGTGAATTAAAAATCTAATTGATGGACATGTGAAGGAAGATAGAGGAAATGGTCAAACACACAGTCAATCACATGAGACACAAGATTTTTAGGTGGTTCGGGAACATGAAGGGCTCCCTACATCCACCCCTCACCCAACCGGGTGAGGCTTCACTACACGCTACTTTCGTAGCAACATGGGGACGAACCCCAACTACACACACGCTGCTTCCGTAGCAATAACCACATGGGGACAAGCCCCAACACGCTGTCACTGCAGCACACACACACACATTCGGAGAACGTACCCCGGACACGACAACCACATGGAGTCGCAGCTCCGTCCACACACAACAACACACGGGGAATCTTTCCCCACAAAAACCCCACACACGTGGAGATACAACTCCACCCACACACAAGTGTTCTTGGTTTAATGAAAAGTAAAGATATACAATAAACCCTAAAATAGATATCTATGCTGAAATGAACAAATAGAGATTATAGAAGAAGAATCCCCCTCAAATCTTCAGTGAAATCATGTCCAAAGGAACAATGGGATGTGCCAAACGATCTATCCAGGGAGTGGAAGCTTCTACGTTCGTAGGAGACGCCCAAGGAGAACTTGTCTTCAACAGCTTTGGTCGGAGGTGCATCAAATCGGTAGATGAGGCTTGGTCTTGGAGTCCTCCACTTCTTCTTCTTCCTGCTCCAGGTGGGGTGGCGCCCTCCTCTTCCTTTTTCCTCTTTTCCTGCAAGCACGAATGAAGAACATAAGTTCAATGGTTATTTCATCCGATGGAAATCATACCCCATATATATATATGCTAAGACAGAATATGGAAATGAAGGAGCAAGAGATCCCCCTTTAGATTCTTCAATGCAACTCAAAGATAGAATGGAAGGGTGCACTTAGAAAGGATAAACCAAAGAGTAGAAGCACCCGTCCCTTGTAGATCTGAACGCCTAGGTTGAAGATGGTGGAGAACAGCCACAACCGCCACCAGATCTGAGCTCAGGCTCTTGAACGCGATCCACAACAGCCTCTTCTTCCTCCTCTACAAGTGTGCGATGCCCTCTCCACCGTTCCTGCAAGAGTAGAACAATATCAGCCCAAGGGATGTTACATCCAATGGAAATCGTAGCCCATATATAGCCAATGTTAAACAAGCCAAATAGACATAAAATCACCATGAGAAAACATTTCTAAATCACACCTATGGCAAGGGTGAAACCCCAAAGGTATAGGTGTAAAAACCCCAAGCAAACGGATCTTATAATGGGCATTTCGTAGACAATCTGGAAACCATGATCCGGACGTCCCAGAAAAAGTGTCGACCTCTAGGGTCGACACTCGTATCAACGAGTTCTGCCAAAAATAGAAAATCCAGAACCTAGTCAAAACTGTCGACCCATGGGGTCGACCTTTTTTTCACGAGGTTCTATTCTGAGATGAAATCAGGACCCAGGGTAAAAAGTGTAGACCCATGGGGTCTACCTTTTTTACCGGGGGTTCTATTTTAGTTAAAATAACATAACCCAATACTGACAATTGAAAAGCTCAATTTAAAAACACTTGAAACTCCACAAATCAAGAAACATGGTATCAAGATCAATCAAAATGCACTTACAACTCAGATTGACATATTCAAAACCTGATTTCAACATTGAGCAATCCATTCACATTCAAAACCAATTAATCAAACATTCTTACCATGGCCTTGAGTATTTGAATGAAAAACTCCATAACGAACCTGAATTTTCTAGATTTAAACATATCTACCAGTTTTGAACCACTAGCAATCAATCCATATCAATCCATGCATATTGAGATACACTTGATCAAACCTTCTTACCATTGGCATATAAGTTTTGATAGAAATCTCACAATAATTTTGTCTTTTCCAGCTTTGAACCAATGCCAATCCAACCACTTAGAGATCAACCTCCAATTGTGTTATTACCATTATTTCTAGGATTTGAACCTTGTTTCCTCATCGATCCTGCACAATACATATTCTCATTAATTTCAATCTCTAGCTCATCAAATGAAATTCTTAAGTCAACCCATATCTAATTACTCAACCAATGCATCCATTAAAACTAGAACAAATCAAGTGACCTTCTCATTCACTAAGTTCATTCAACAATGTTAAGTCCTAACTATGGTCACTTGGTCAAGATTTAACATGTTAGTCCAAACATCCATTCAGAACCTGAAATTCATCAAGATAAAACTTCAAGTCAATTCAAAGCAAGTCAATAAGCCGTATATTTAGAACATGATTTTATCAACCAATCATGTTATCAATCAAAGCCCACATTAATCAAAATATACATGCAGGTCAAGGCAAAAAACCAATCAATAAGCAAAGTTCAGATCCATGTTCGACCATGCTTCATAACAAGGTGAGAATTAAGGCTCAAGGAGCCAGGAGTCGACCCATCCCAAGGACAAGGTAAAAATTGCCTTTATAGTCCAATGCATAGCTTTTCAAGTTTGATCCAAGCATAGATAGGGGCATTCCAAATCAAGCTAAGAAACCACTATCACTAAGCAATTATGAAAAGCAAGCATGAAGTCATATGCAACAAGGTCAATCTTCCCACATTGAAATGCAGTCCATATAAGTCCTAAAACATGAAAGGGCTTTTAACCCCAATCAAGACACTATAAACGAAATCCACATGAAGGATCCAACTCCTCGTGCACAGCACGCATGCGTTGACTTCAGAAATTTATTCATGAAGGTCCTTTGAATTTCAACCTGCAAAACAAAATATCATCATGTTAGAGTGTTTGTCATTAAGACGCCATTTAGCATGAAACCCACAATATATTGGAATCATGAAAATCATTGTCAAAGACAATGAGGGGGCGCACAGAACCCAACAATGAATAACGATATTTTTCCATAATTGAGCCAATGACTATATTTAATGATGATCAAATCTTCCGAACCCCTTGATTCTGTTCAAAAACACACACTCTGTAAGAAATAGTGACTGCCACATAGTGCAAGATTTCTCTGATCCGCGCCTTCCTCATAACTGCTAATTCCTCCAACTTCAACATGAAATAATAATAATAATAATAATAATAATAATAATAAACTCCTGAAATAACGCCTCCATAAGATGTCGCTGTTCATGAATACGACGCCCTTCACACTGTCGCTATTCCACAATGACCGTTGAATGACACCCTTCATAATTACCTGACAACTTTGCTTTCAACACACGCGCAAAGAAATAGCGCCCGTCTGCAAGAGGGCTTTTTAATGATATAATGCCCCTCTACAAGTCGCCAATACCTATTATTTTCTAAAAATGATAAATCCCATAAAATAGCGCCCTCACGAGCGGGCGTTTAATCTATGAATTATGACCTGGAAATAGGCGCCATTTCATTCAAAACCGCAAGTGCTAAACCCCTTTTGCTAAACCTCTGCTTCTCTACTCCCTCAACCCTCACTACTCTCTCTGCTATGTCATTGGAGGCAATCCAGCCCATTCTAATCTCTCTCCATTTCTCAAACTCCCCCATGGCCTACGTGAGCGGCTCGGGTGGTTTGGGGAAATGGCAGAGGGTCATGGCCCCTATCGTGGTTGACTTGGACATGGACGACGGTGCTGGCGCCGTCGAGGAGGTGCTTCCTCCTGTGGTGGCCAAGGAGGCACCGGCAGCGGAGCATGGTGGAGACGAAGAAGAAACGGCAGAAAGAGAAGAGGGAGAAGACGAAGAAGAAGGAGAAGAGAATGAGGGTGAGGATGAGGACGATGACGACGACACTGACAGAGATGAGGGGGAAGAAGAAGAGGGTGGAGATGACCATGGCGATGAACATGACGCCGGCAAAGAGCACAGCGGCGATGGCGACAAGCACGGTGGTGATGGCAGCGACGGCGGTAATGATACCGATGGTGGAGCACCCCCACCTCCCCACTGGCCACTGCGGGGAGGGCTCATGGACCCTGCACCTAGCAAGGTGAGTGAATTTTTTTATTTTATTTTATTTTATTTTATTTTTTTCATAAAAAAGCATGAACACCATGATCCCCCACGACGGTGGGAGACAACAGGGAAACGACAGCCTAGAGGAGGGCGCCACTTCATGAAACAACGACCCGATTGGGGATCTCGAAAACAAACCCATTTTTTAATTTTAGAATAATGACAGCATGCTAGGCGTAATTTTAAAAAATGTTTTTTATTTTCTTTTTATTTTACACAAAACTCATGAACAATGGACACAGTGGGAAATTGCAGAGAAATGGCGACCAAGGGCCTGGCACCACTTTATAAAACAGCGACCCGTCTGGGGGTCGCGAAAATAATTTTTTATATATATTTTAGAACAACGACATCATGCTAGGCATAATTTGGATTTTTTTCTTTTTGTAATTATTATACACATTTTTCATTTTTTAAATTTCGTATAAACCATTGATTCCCTAAAATAACCTGATGGAATTAGCGCCCTGACCCTGGGCATCTTTTCAAAACCAAAGGATTGAGCGACCAAGGTCAGGTCGCTAGTTTATGAAATAGAGACCCCCATGCAGTTGCCATTTAAAATGAATGAAAAAAATTAAACCAATTGATATATAGACCATGCATTTGTTTTATTCATCTATTCTTATGCTGTAGGGATTGATACGGACCCGCATCTATTGGGTCCAGGTGATAGCCACCTACCATGGACTGCCCGACTTCCAAATGGCGAGGGTAGAGGCGATGGGCTTCGGCCCCTTCCTTAGTATAGAGCCAGTGCGCCCGGATCTAGTCCTGATTCAGGTTTTGAGGGAGAGATGGGATAGGGCTAGCTGTGCATTTTTGATGCCCTAGGGGCATATGCTACCGAGTTTAGAGGATGTCACTAGGATCAACAGGTTGAGAGTAGACGGTGAGGCAGTGAGTGGGGTGACCATCCCAGATTATGGTGATTTAGCACAGAGACTCTTGGGTATAGACACCGTGTATGACCCCCCGTGTAGGATGATCAGTCGCCCAGATTTGACGAGGACTATGGGACGAGGAGACACCCGACAGAGGTCGGGAGAGTCACTGACAGAGTATGCCGAGAGGTTGATCAGGAGAGCCTGGGCCGTATACTGTCAGGACCCGGCTCAGAGGGAGAGAGCAGACAGAGATATGAGGAGGTTCCTATTTTTGATGTTTGGGAGGCTGCTGCTGGGGACAAAAGGGGATGACATCAACTATAGATGTAGCACCCCGGTGTATTATTGAATAAAATAAAGGAAATTTTTAAAGAAAATTATTGAAAAAATACAATAGGTCAAATTTTAACCAATTTATAAAAATCTTAAAAAATGATATTCGTGTAAAGGATTAATAGCTTAGCAGATTTGTCTTCTATGACCAACCCAAAGGGAAATTCTAAATAAGCCGAATTAGCAAATTTAGGCCCAAATTAACACTTAATCTAATAGGACCTTAATTTGGGGAATTGGAGCCCAATTCTAGGTCAATTAAGCCCAAACCAGACCCAAATGAACGGCCTAGATTAGCTGATCATTTCCCCTCTCAATTCCCATCGAAACTCTAACCCTAGTGAGAGTATTCGGAGGAGTTTTGGCGGCGGCGACCCGATCTCACACGATTCGCGCACCCCACATTTTGGAGGACTCTATCCTCTCTAGTCGACCCTTCTAGACTCAATTGACCCTTTATAATCAAACCCTAGTCGACCTTGAAAGGATTGGATGCTGTGGCGGCTGACAAGGAAGACGGACGAGGGAGAATTCTGATGATCATCGGAGAGGTGTCCCATGCGCGACCATCGTTCTTCTTCCCTCTTCTTCCTTTGATTAAGGTAGGTTTTAGCAGACCAAACCCTAAGTATTATACATTGATAGACTCATCTCTCAGTCCTCTTTCTATTGATAAAAAAAGCCCTAAAATCGACATAGTATCCTACGAGACTTTTTGGTTCTAGTGGAAGCATGTCAGATTTAGGGTTTTCTTGATGATCCTTGTTTAATTTAGGGATTAGCAGGCGTTAAGATTAAATTGATTTGGCTATCATGTGCATACTCCTGTTCTCGTTCCAGTGGTAGTTTTTTGCCCAATTTTCATGCTTTACATGCGTTGTATTTCATCGTCCTTGCTAACCCTAGCCAAGTTCGCCAGAGGCGGACATGGCGACATTAGAACGGTCCAACATGAACCGTGCTATTCTGAACGGCCCCTCGATAGACCGTGTGATCAATGTAGATGGCCAGTCATCAACCGTTTTATATTCTTGCATTTTAAATATCTCATGATCAGAGGGGCCATACCCAGACCATGCAATGACCCCCACAGCCCTCGACAGACCACTTAGTTCCCGTCTGGCCTCTTGCCTATAAGGATTGAACGGACTATCGAATGACCATGGGAGCCCTTCAGCAGTCCTGGACGAACCATTCTGTCTCGCAGAGTTATGGTACTCTTGATTCTAGCATGTTTCATCACTTGTAGTCTATGTTAATAATAAGCTAGCGACCCACGTGTAAATTGGAACATATATAAGTAAAGAATTTTAAATTCTTGCTTGATTACTTTGCCTCATTCCCTTGTTCATCATTCTCCATAAAGTTAATCTCAAATGTGTCATGGTGAAGTGAGATAATGATGCTAGGTTTGTTTTGACAGTCACTCTACTCCAGTAGAATTGACTAACTGCTATAACCCATTTTCCGCTGTTTCGCTAGCCCCTTAATTCTTGTAATGGTTGGGACTCTCCGCTGGATACTCCTTCCGTCAGACTAGAACCTCCATTATAAGACCTCCATAAGACCCCGCGAGCCTGGGATTCCTACTAGGATGTCGGGCAGGTTATACCTCAAGTCCTGCACTTGTTGAATTGCATAGATCGCTTGGTTTAAGACACGAGCCACGTTGGATTGCCTGAGGCATTGCGCGGCCAGATTTGGACCGTGTGACGCACTAGATGGCCCAATGTGAACCGTGTAATTCTGGCTAAATGCCTTGCCTTGATGGTCGATTACCCTTGTTCTATCTTCGACCTAGTTATGTTATAGTCGACCCAAAAAAAAGGCCCTGGGCTGACCAACAGATAGTGGGCTGGACCCTGGTTTAGTTTCACCCTGCCCATGGCTACCCAGGAGCCCAATCAGTTAGGCCTAGTCTTGAACGGACGGAATATGCCCGTTTAGTTATTTAAACGGATCTAATTGGACCGTTTAATCCTGAGCGGCCCAATCCAGTCCGTTTACTTTCATCGTGGGCTTCAGATCGTTCTTGTTGTGAACGGCCCAGTGTGGACCATCCATATATATTAAATGGCCCATTTGTGGCCGTTCTATAATTGGAGCAGCCCATAACAGACCGTTCATCCTTGGCCTCTATCGGGCTATTCTTCAGCCCAATCCTTTTAGTGCGGTCCAGTTAGAGACCGTCCAGTCTCTGAACGGCCCAATGGGGACCGTGTATCTTCCAAAAAATGATTTCCGTGGTTATTCATGTTTGAATACAAGGACCTGTTAGTTCTTGATAACTTGAACTTTCTGGTCAAAATATCTATTTTACTTACCCTTGGAATTCTCTGAGGTAAGTTCTACACCTTGAAATTATTGGCCATTTAACTTGATTAATGTCTAGACATAACTTGGGATATCGGATCCACCAAATCAATGCCAACACATCATAAGGGCCAAGTCTAGTCCTGGGAGGAGCGCCCAAAAAATACTTGTACCCCGGGGAGTTTGAATGACATGGTGAGATATTACACCGAGTGCATGACTAGCGTGATGTCTATGACATAATATATTACTTGAATCTTTCTTGACTTGGTTAATTACTTACTTGTTGGCTAATTTCCAGTTACATCATGGTATCACCTTCTTTTTATTGTGTTACTTATCATATCGTCATTTCATTTCGTTCTTTTTCTTTCGCACATATAAATGTAATTAATTGGTTAATTACTTAAACTTGCATATTATTACCTACTGAGTGTTCGCTCACCCAGTTGTTTCCCCCCTTTCAGGTAGCTCAGGTGAGGATTCATAGACCGATGGGGATGGGCAAGAGTGACAACCCTAGAGGGAGCCAGTTGGAGATTTCAAAGAGTCGTTATAGATGTTTTGTGTCTAGTTATGGTTTAGAGTGCATGTCAAGCAGAGCTATAAATGTTGAGTCATTTTTGATGTAATGATATCTGGTGAATGTTATGTTAGAAGTTTTTCTTAAGTTGGTTTAAAAGGATGACGTAATTGGATTATGGAGCATTTGATGTTTATTTAGTTAATGGAGTTATTTTCTGTTCATGGTGTTGTGTTGACCCTTTAGCTTTAGCATAGCATGTATGTAAATCAACATATTATTATTAACTCTTTCTACTGTCGGTCCCGATATTCCGCGTCAGGACGTGACAGTTTTGTGTTATCTGAGCCTAGGTTTCTAATATTCTTAGGTTTTCTGAGTTCTAGGGTCCTAAGTGATGTCGTAGAACCTATAACCTTGTTATAAGTCTAAGAACCCAATCTAGTGAGATTTGGGTAGAGACTTGGGTTGAGTTAATAATCTAATTCTAAGATTCCCTTCTTAATGACCCTAAAATAATTCTACGTGTAGGACGTTCTAATGGCGGTAGAGCGTGCGGAATGGTGAGACATGCATCGAACGGTTCAAGGACTTACTCGGGCCTTGTAGCAAGTGGCCCAAGGAGGAGCAGCGAACCACGGAGCTGGCGATCTTCACCGAAACTTCAGTGGGATGAATCCCTCACATTTTGGAGGCTCGACCGACCCCAATGAAGCCAAGCACTAGCTAAAAGAGATGGAGAGGATCTTTGAAGTGATGCAGTGTAGCGATCAGGAGCGTGTTCTTTTAACGACCTTCCAGCTGGAGCGTGATGCAAGAACATGGTGGGATGCAGTGAAGGCTACCCTTGGAGATAGACAAGTTTCATGAAAGGAGTTCGAGGAACTCTTTAATAGCAAATATTTTTCTGATAGAGTGCAAGAAAAGAAAGCGGCTGAGTTTGCTACTTTGAAGCAACAGAATCTATCTATAGCTGAGTATGAAGCTCAGTTCTCTCGGTTATCTCGTTATGTCACTCACTTGATATCTATAGAGAAGATGAAGGCTACGCGTTTTCTTAACAGGCTGAAGTTACAGTATATAAATCAGTTAGCGCCAATGGAAATTCAAACTTATGCGGAGATGGTAAGGAAAGCTCAAGTCTTGGAAGACACTTTAGAGATGACGGAGAGGATCCGTGGAAAGAGTGCAAAGAAAGAACAACCTACTGGTTCCGGGAGTATCAAACCCGGCAATAGCAAGAAGAGGCCCAATGGTGGGTCTAGTTCGTGGAAGGGCAAGGTACCGAAGCATGAAGACAAGAAGCCTGGCCCGATTGTACCATTTAAGGGCGTGTGCAAGTATTGTAACCGTCCAGGTCACAAGATGGAAGAGTGCTGGGGCAAGCTGGGCGCCTGTCTACGCTGTGGTAGTAGGGACCATTGTATTCCTGAGTGTCCCCTTTTGTCAGATCAAGCTACTCCGACCAAGCCACAAGGAAACATGAAGCAGCAGGGCAAGCTCCAAGCCCTACAAGAAGATGATGCCGGAACCACCGAGGAGGGTGGACTCGTTGAAGGTACTCTTATTATACATGATAAGCCCTCATTCATTCTCTTTGATACTGGTGCCACTCATTCCTTTGTTTCTTGGAAATTTTTTAAGTCTTTAGCTGTGAAGCCAATCTTGATGAATTCTCCGTTAGAGATTTCAACCCTTATTGGTTCCAGTTCAGCAATTAAGTATTTCTATCCTTCTAGTAAGGTTATGATTAATGAATAAAACTTGCCAGCTGATTTGGTTTGCATGGATATGAAAGATTATGATGTAATTTTAGGAGCGGATTGGTTGGCTAAGTATAAGGCCAATGTTCATTGCAATTCTAGTTCTGTGTCTTTTTCTAGACACCCTAGACTTTCTTTTATAGGGGTTAGGCATCATAAGTCTGTGCTACTTATTTTGGCCCTTCGAGCTGATAAGTTGATGAGAAAAGGTGATGTGACATGACCCCTCGGACCTAGAATAGCAAGCAACACAACAAGTTGGCAGCGTCACACTAGCGGACTCACTCGCGTTGGCACACTCGGGTCCGTAGGTGGACCGGCGATGGCGGAGAGGGTCCGAGGATGGACCTCAAGGTTCCGAGGGTATGGCCAGCTAGGGATGGACCCCAATGGGCTAGGAATGCCCAATATCAAGGGCGACTGGCACGCTGAGGGCGTGGGATGTAGGGTCACACTCTCAACTCACTCCGCGGTGGTCGCTCAAATCGGTGCTATTTTTGAGATCGGGCAGTCACTCACCGACCGACGGCACTAAGATGCTATACTAAACAAGCAAAGTGACCCAATAGAGAAGTGCAACCAGGAGCTCCCTTGATTGGCGTGAAGACGCCGATCCCGGTCGGAGACGATGGGCGAGCGGGGAAGTGTGGGTTCCCCGCACACTGCGCCGGTGAAGCTTGAACCCTATTTAAATTATACAACCACTACGCCTCACACAGGAGGGTGGACTTGGGGTGGGGATATCAGTATTACAATGCAAACACTACCTCCACATAGGGAGGGGCGTTAAGCCAGCCAGGCGGGGAGGGGAGATTCACTCGAATCGCGCCGACGGATCACCCGATCGAATCTGCCCGTGTCTTGAGCAGCAGGATAGGGGATCGGTGTAGCCGCCGCTGTGCACTCCTCCGGACTCAGAACTTGACGAGACTGGCTCTGGAACGACGCTGACAGACCCAAGTACGCCTATGAATTTTGGTGGGTGGGTACCGCCTAGCCTCTGGTCGGAGTGGACCCCGGAACAGGTGCTTAGAGTTCAGGTTCCGGCAGGCCCAGATTGTTACAGCTGCTTGTAGAAGGTACCACGATCACTCCCAAAGTCCGAATGAGGCGAGACCAAACCGAGGACGTCCGTGGATGAGTCTTCTTCGAGAAGCAACCAAGAGCAGCACCATAGGATGTCAGGGCGGTGAGAAGGAGTCCGTTGAGTGAGGCACTGTCGGGGCAGGACCTAAACGGACTGTCTGCGCACCCGGGGGAGAAAAAATGGAAAAGGCACTTCCTGATGCCGAACGGGACGCCGCTTGTTGGTGGTGGTGGAAGACTCGTGGTATCAGCTCTCGGTCAAGTGGCGTCTCCATAAGTGGAAGGATGTGGCCGTGAGAGCTTCTGTACTGCAGCTCTGGTCCAGATTCTGATCCTGGTTGCGCAGTCGGACGAGAACGGGCTCCACGCACTGTGCCGAAGTCAGAACGCAGCGAGACCACCTCGGTTGCAAAGAAGACTCGCAGACCTTTCCGGAGATGTATGGTACACTTCCAGATAACGACGGACAGCCCCAAATCAGTCTCTGCAAGTGGGGCTTCTTCTGCTGGCAGCAAACCAAGGGGGGGCAGAACACTCCTTGGTGATTGTGAGGGGCCTAGGGTGGAGGGTTTAGTGGGTTTGGGAGGGGGTTGTGGTTGCTGATGGAGGGGTGGAGTCTGGAGAGGTGTGGGCTGATGGAGGGAGATGGGGGTAGCAGGGTGTGAGAGGGGAAGAGGAGGTGGGGGCGGACCTAGTGGGGGAGGGAGTATGGAGGTGGTGGAAGGTGGGGGCACAAATGGCCTAGGGGAATGGAGGGTGTCTCTTGGGTGTGAGTGATGGATCAATGGAGTGATTAATGGGGGGGCCTAGGGGATGGGAAGGGTTGCTTTGGGGAGGGGAAAGGGTGTCTAGGAGAAGGGATTCTCCCTTGAGAATATGGAAGGTTGTATTGGGAAGGGGAAGAGTTGCTTGGGAGTGGGGGAAATTGAAGTGGAGTTAAGGGCCTTGGGAAGGTGAAGGGGTGGGAGGCTGATGTGGCAGATGAGGTGGCAAGAGAGGGAGGTGAAGGGGCAGATGTAATACCCCAAATTCCGTAGAAATTTATTTAGAAAGTTATTAGAAATTATTTAGAATTTATTTGAATTTATTTGAATTAA
This sequence comes from Amorphophallus konjac, assembly GCA_022559845.1. Taxonomy (NCBI): domain Eukaryota; kingdom Viridiplantae; phylum Streptophyta; class Magnoliopsida; order Alismatales; family Araceae; genus Amorphophallus; species Amorphophallus konjac. The sequence goes on from CM040118.1 coordinate 316,145,377, forward strand.
TGTGAATTATCCGAAATTAATTCGATTAATTAATTAATTAATAGAATAAGTCATTTTTTAACTATTTTCTAAAAATCCACAAAAATCACATCTTGTAGAATTAATTTTGTTTAGCAACTTTATCTTCTACGTTTAAGCCTAAGAAAATCGTTTATTAGGCCGAATTAGTGGATTAAGTCTTCCGAACTTAATATTTAACTATTTACGGAATAGTAGAAGTGGAAATTTTGTCTACCATATAAAAATTCATAAAAATAGTAATTAAATAATAGATACATCGACTAACACTTTTGTCTTCTTGGACTAAGCCTAATAAAATCATTATCTAGGCCTAATCAATGGGTTAAGCCTGACTTACAACCCACCTAACCCGAAATTCGTGTTCACTATTCACCCAATCTTAGAACATCAAATTAGATCTTGTTTCTCAACCAAATGAGGTGATTATAGAGGCAAATGAACGGCCTTGTGCTAAGGATTAATAGCCCTCAATCAATTTGAGGTAAACCTAGCCCTAAAACGTGCTGCCGACATAGCTTTGGTCGAGTCAAGGATTTCGGTGCCATTTTTAACACGTAACTTGCAGCACCGAATACTCCCAACTCCGAAGGCTCCAGAAGCTCCATGACCTATATAAATGTAGCTCTTCGACTCTAGTTTCATTTGGTTACTGTGGGGTTCCCTGAAATTTCAGATCTAGGAAGTTCTTGGTCGTTTTGTGGAGGTGGGTCGGCTGCCGTCGTCCTCCTTCCTCTCCTCTTTGATCCTTCGATTGAGATATGTTTCCTTAACCAAAATCAACTAATGAATATATGAAATTATTCTTCTCATCGAGCTCTTTCCATTGGTGGCAAAAGTCCCAATTTTTATTAGGTGTGGAGTGAGTTATCGTGGGTTTAGTGAGGTGCTGTCCAGTCGTTCTTCAAGTTCATTCTTCATTCTAGGGCTAAGTTCTCTCTTCGATTTGAGGTAGGATCTAACAGCCAAACTCTAATTAACTTATATGATGTAACAAGCATGTTGTTAGCTTTCATTTAACGTATAAACCCCAAATTTCATTGAGCATAATTAGAGAATTTTGGATTGGAGTATGAGCATGTCTAGACTTGTTTTCACCGTGTGTTCTTTTAAGTCAAGCATGATTTTCGGGATAATTTCGAGTTAGATTTATTGATCCACATATGGCATATCATACATGGTTAGAATCAGCATTAAGTTAGCTTTCTTTTGATAAAAATCCCCAAATTTCGTTGTGTATATTGAGAGAAATCTACGTTTGAGTAGAAGCATGTCAAGAACTAGGTTCTTTATGTGTTCAACATAGATAGGTTGTGATTCGATTGAGTTTTCAGCAAATTTCATATTTCAATCTCTTGTTTTATGACCTTAGTATGTATATTAAGAAACCTAGACCATTTGGTTAAGATCCCAACCCTTTTGACCCCAAATCTTGGAGTTTTGAAGCCCGTTCGCGGCTGGAAACCCGAGGGTAGACCCAATGGGTCGACCCATACCACCCTGCAAGCAGCAGTTTGCTGTCTTGCATGGGTCGACCCATGGGGTCGACCCACAGCTTCTGGGGTCGACCCATGGGGTCGACCCACACCCAGGAAGGCTCCTGGAATGCTAGGGGTCGACCCAATGGGTCGACCCATGCCCTGTATGACCCGGTTATGTTGATTTTTGACCCGTGGATCGATCCGGATCATTAGGGGATCGACTCATTCAACTTAGTACAATTGAAAACTACATTTTTAAGGAACTAATGACCTATTCATATACCCTTTTGATTTCAATTAACATTGGTCCCTACATGCAAACTTAGTGTAAAAACATGCCGTTTATCATCTTCAATTCAACGTATATAATGGTTTAATAGAAACCCACATAATTAGTGGTTAATTATGTAACTAAATTTCTGTTAAGCATGCTATTTCATTCCTGTACAAGCTTGTTCTTTACCTTATCATCTTGATTCAGCTTGTTGGCATTTTGGCTAATGCAAATGATAATGGATAATCTTTGATATATTAACTTGGTAATTAGGATTAAATTGATCGTTAAGTTGCTATTTTAGTCCTTATTACTCCAGTAGAATGGGTTGCTTACACACTTGAACGGTATACTGTCAGATGTTCTTTCTTGACTTCGTGGACCAAGTTTTGGTCCAATACTTGTAATGCGGCCCAAAGTGACCGTATAACCGAGTTTTTGTTTTGGAATCCAAGGACATGTTAGTCCTTAAATCTCACACTTGTGACAGAAATTCCTCTGATTAATTGGCCATTAAAATTGACTGAATGTCTAGACGGATGGGACATTGGGCCCAGTAAATCAATGCCATCGCATCATAGGGGCCCGGTCTGGTCCTGGGGAGAGCGCCCGAAAGTTAGTGAGCCCATGGGATGTTAATGATATGATGGGACATTGCACCGAGTACTTACTTGCGTGTTGCGTCTATGACAAAAATCTCTTGTTACTTGATCATGATTGGATTGATATTACTGCTTGTTGGCCAATTCTTTACTACTATCTCTTGTTATCTCCTGTTGTAAATTCTTGTATTTATTATTCTTATTAATCATTATCAATTATATTTCTTGACCTTGTAAGATCTTGTTACTACGTTGTTTCATTATATCATCATTATTCTTTTATTGCATTATCCTTTGTAGCATGACATTTTGAAAATGTAATTAAACTGTTAATCACTTATACCTGCCTGTTATTTCCTACTGAGCGTCAGCTCATAGTTGTTGTTTCCCCCCTTTCCAGGCTACTCAGGTGACGCGCATACCGATGGAGAAGGGCAAGAGTGATACATTTTGAGTGTACTTGTAGTAGATATCGAGTTGACATGGTTGTTTACCTCTAGTTATTTCCTTAGAGTTGTGTTAGCACTTGTTACTTTTGGAGTCAGTTATTGTATTAGAATTAGATTGAAAGTCATGTTTGATCGTGTATTAGCAGCGTTGGTTATTGTAATAAATTGGAATCATCTTGATATATATAGTTGTATCTTTCCTTAGCATTTGTGTAATTGTTTAGTTTAGAATATTTACTTACTTTCTAGCTAGTCTCTAACTATACGTCCCGATATTCCGCGTCGGGGCGTGACAGTTTAGTTGGTATCAGAGCCTTAGGTTTCACATTCCTAGGTTTTCCTAAGTTCTAGGTTTTGCATTGCATCCCAATACCCGGTATATCAAAAGGTGTTGTCCGAACGTTAGGCTACGCCTATCGGGAAGGTCGCACACTTGCGCGAGTGATCTTCGGATCGGTTATCTCCGCCAAGTACCGAGTTTTGGTCATGTCTAGGTGCATTAGACCCCTAACCTTGTAAAAGTCTAGGACCTGACCTGGTGAGAATGGGTAGAAACATGGGTTGAGTTCTTTCCTTAATCGTGTTTTTATCTATCTTATTAAACCTAAGTAATCTATTTCTCGTGTAGATGGCAGCTGATCGCGCTGAATGGAGGAACCTGCAGCGCACGGTTCAAGGCCTTACTCAGGCCCTGCAGCAGGTGGCTCAGGCAGGAGCGGCACAACATGGCACTGGTGATTTATACCGGAACTTCCGACGGATGAATCCACCTAGATTCCCGGGTTCGACCGACCCCGACCAAGCCGAGCACTGGCAAGATGAGATGGGAAGAATATTTGAAGTCATGCAATGCACCAACCAGGAGCATGTCCTTCTCTCGACATTTCAACTGGAACGTGATGCACGTACTTGGTGGGATTCTGTCAAGGTGACTCTCGGTGACCGGCAGGTTATGTGGGAAGAGTTCGAGGAATTCTTTAACAGCAAGTATTTTTCCGATAGAGTGCAAGAGAAGAAAGCGGCGGAGTTCGCGGCCTTGAAACAGCAAGGTTTGTCCGTGGCAGAGTATGAGGCTCAATTTGCACGACTTTCTCGTTTTGCTACACACCTTATTTCCACCGAGAAAATGAAGGCGAAGCATTTTCTCAACGGGTTGATGCTGCATTATATCAACCAACTAGCACCAATGGAGATTTCCACTTATTCCGAAATGGTAAAAAAGGCTCAAGTTCTGGAGGATACTCTTGAAATGACGGAGAGAATCCGTGGAAAAGGCACCAAGAAAGAATTACCTACGGGTTCCGGGAGTGTCAAACCCGGGTATAACAAGAAGAGGCCCGTTAGTGGACCTAGTTCGTGGACTGGATCTGGATCGTGGAAGGGCAAGATGCCGAGGCATGAAGATAAGAAGCCTGGCCCTATTGTTCCATTCAAGGGCGTGTGCAACTATTGTGATCGTCCGGGTCACAAGATGGAGGAGTGCTGGCGCAAGCTGGGCGCCTGTTTACGATGTGGAAGCAAAGAGCACCGTATCCCCAACTGTCCTTTGATATCGGATCAAGCTACACCGGTGAAACCGCAAGTCTTCAAGAAACCACAAGGCAAGCTCCAAGCTCTGTATGCAGAAGAAGCGGAAATAGCCGAGGATGGTGGACTCGTCGAAGGTACTCTTATTATACTCGACAAGTCAGCATTTGTTCTTTTTGATACTGGTGCCACACATTCATTTATTTCTCGGAGATTTGCTAAGTCATTAGCTGTGGAACCTGTTTTGATGAATTCTCCGTTAGAGATATCAACCCCTATTGGTACTAGATCGACAATCCAGCATTTCTATCCTTCTAGTACGGTTATGATTGGTGAGCAGAACTTTCCAGCTGGTTTAGTTTGCATGGACATGAAGGATTATGATGTAATCCTAGGAGCAGATTGGTTGGCTCGGTATGAGGTTGACATTCACTGCAGTTCTAGCTCTGTGTCTTTTACTAGACACCCTGGACTTTCTTTTGTGGGAGTTAAGCACCATAACTTCGTACCGCTTATCTCGGCTCTTCGAGCTGATAAGCTTTTGAGGCGTGGATGTGAGGCTTTTCTAGCCTTTATCTGTGCAACCCCTGAGCAGCAGATTGAGATCAAGGACATTCCTGTTGTCCAAGATTTTCCTGATGTCTTTCCAGAGGAACTACCAAGACTTCCGCCTGAGCGGGAAGTTATCTTCTCTATTGACCTCTTTCCGGGCACATCTCCTATTTCCAAGGCTCCTTACCGTATGTCTCCTGCGGAACTGAGGGAATTGAAGGAGCAGTTGATGGAGTTACTCGAGAAGGGCTTTATTCGTCCTAGTACTTCTCCGTGGGGAGCCCCTGTATTATTCGTCAGGAAGAAAGATGGTTCGATGAGATTATGCATTGATTATCGGCAATTAAACCAGTTGACTGTCAAGAACAAATATCCACTGCCGAGGATTGACGAGTTATTTGACCAGATAGCGGGAGCCCAGTATTTCTCTAAGATCGATCTTCGATCTGGATATCACCAGTTGCGGATTAAGGAAGAGGATATCTATAAAACGGCCTTCCGCAGCAGGTATGGTCATTTTGAATTTGTCGTTATGCCTTTTGGTCTAACGAATGCACCGGTAGCTTTCATGCAGTTGATGAATGATGTATTTCGGCCCTACCTTGATCAATGGGTCGTGGTATTTATTGATGACATCTTGATCTATTCCAAGAGTGAAGTAGAACATGCTGAGCATCTGAGGATGGCATTACAACTGTTAAGAGATCATCAATTATATGCCAAGTTCAGTAAGTGTGAATTCTGGCTACAAGAGGTGTCCTTTCTATGACATATTATCACCAAAGAAGGTATTTCTGTTGATCCCTTGAAGGTTGAGGCAGTGAAGAATTAGGATCAGCCTACTAGTGTGACTGAAATTAGAAGCTTCTTAGGCCTGGCAGGCTATTATCGCAGATTCATTCAAGATTTCTCCAAGATTGCGGTACCTCTTACCAGATTAACCCGCAAGGAGAACAAGTTTGATTGGCCAGATGATTGTCAGGGAAGCTTTCAGACTTTGAAGGAGTGTTTGACTACTGCACCTGTATTGGCTTTACCTTCGGGTGAAGGAGGATTTGTTGTTTATACTGATGCTTCAGGTATTGGTTTTGGCTGTGTACTCATGCAGCACGGGAAGGTGATTGCCTATTCTTCTAGGCAGTTGAGGAAGCATGAAGAGAACTATCCTGTTCATGACTTGGAACTGGCAGCAGTCGTGTTTTCTTTGAAGATATGGAGGCACTACTTGTATGGAGAAACATTGACAGTGTTTTCAGATCATAAGAGTCTGAAATATTTATTCTCTCAGAAGAAACTCAACTTGAGGCAGAGAAGATGGTTGGAGTATTTGAAAGACTTCGACTTCTCGATCGAGTATCATCTTGGCAAAGGCAATGTTGTGGCAGATGCATTAAGCAGGAAGCCTGTGGCTAAATTATCAAGTCTCATGCTACAGGAGTGGAAGCTATTGGAATAATTGGCTAGCCTGGATCTGAATGTTGACAATGATCGGGTTATGATTGCACAGATTCAACTTAAGCCCGAATTATTGATGGAAATCAAGTCCTTACAAGATGATGATCCCGAGTTTGTAGAGATCAAGGGGAGCTTGAGCAGCAGACCTGATTTCAGGTTGGCTGATGATGGTAGATTATTATTTAAAGGTAGAACTTGTGTACCTGATGAAGCTACAATAAAGAACAAGATTCTTGAGGAAGCTCATAGATCCAGATACACCATTCATCCCGGAGGCACTAAAATGTACAGAGATTTGAAGAGGTCCTTTTAGTGGCCGAATATGAAGAGGGAAGTTGCTGACTTCGTGAGTAGATGCCTGGTGTGTCAACAAGTTAAGGCCAAGCATTTCAGGCCGGCTGGGAAATTGAAACCACTCGACATAGCCCAATGGAAGTGGGAGAGCATTGGCATGGATTTCATTATGGGTCTACCTAGGACTCGTGGTGGATTTGATGTAATTTGGGTGATCGTAGACAGACTGACAAAGTCAGCCCATTTCTTGTCCATTAAATCTAAATGGATAGTTGATGTTCTTGCAGCTTTGTATATGAAGGAAGTGGTGAGATTGCATGGTATTCCAGTGAATATAGTATCTGATCGAGACCCCAGATTTACTTCTCATTTCTGGAAAGGACTGCAAGAGTCTTTGGGTACTCGTCTGAATTTCAGCACGGCATTCCATCCACAGACAGATGGGAGGTGACCCTAAGGTAGAGCCACTCTGATGCCATCATCACCAAATCGCCTACTTGAATTTCCAAGTGGCGCTCGCGAGCTCTTATCCGCTCTTTGTGAACCTCACCGCTCAGTGTGAATTGCTTGCGTGTATGCGTATGCCATGCACTATGATGCGGTGTGGGTGTGAAAAGCTTGGTGTGTAAAGGTGGACCGGGGCAACCGTAAATTATCCTATCATATTGTGATGCCTTGTGGACCTTGATGAACTTAGGTGGACCGGGGCAACCACTAGTGGCCCTATCATGCCTAGTCTTCATAACAATGGTGGGAGGGCCATGGTATCTGTAGGAGAACCTATCACATAAAGTGGTGATGAATCCCGGAGGACCTGGACACCCGTAGATGCTCCTAACATGCATATGATCAATGATGAATGAGGGAGGACCAGCACATCCAAATGTGAGCCAGTCATGCATTGGGCTTAAAGTGTGCGTGACATGTATGACATGACTAGGCTTACTAGCCCTACCAAATGATGCACAATGTAGTGGCACATGCATTCCCGTCCAAATGGTTTCTCCTATGTATATGGCTTGGTGTGGTAGTTTCCACTCATAGGGGTCAAAGGGGTCAAGGAAAATGGAGTGGGCTTGGTCCAATAGGGTTGGTTAAGGTTGGGGTGGGGAAAGGTTGGTGGTGAGTAAGGTGGGGGGGGGGATAGGAAGGGATCGAAAGGGTTATGGAATGTGTTACCAAGGAAGAGGTATTCTATCTCCTCAAGATCTTCAAATGATGGTGAGTCCTCCTCCTCAAATGAAGTAATTGAACCAAAGTCCTTGGCGGGTTGGTTGGCCATGAATGGAGGGGTTGGCATCCTACCCGAAATAAGTAACTCTAATTCGCGGATAGCATCGGGCTCTTCGGGTGTAGGGAGGAATAAAAGAAGGTCGCTAGTGTAGCAACCCACAGTGTATATCGAGGAGATGGACCCGACACATAGGTGTAGGAGGTCAAGGCTCCTAGGTCGGTCGGCTACAGTGGTCAACATGCCAGTTAACTCCATTTGCCAAGATAGACCCTTAAGAAAATCCCCTAATGTTTCCACTCGATAGGATGATTGGATTGTCGTGTGATAGGTGGATAAGGGTACTATAGGAAGGTTTTGTTCCATAGGAGGGCAAACATGGGCCATGAGATCTCTAAATGGGTTCTCCTTTAGCCAACGTAAAAGGGGTTCTGATCCTAAGATGAGCTCGGCCCCTACTAGGGAGGGTGGTGTAAGGTGAAGACCACCATGTGAAGTTTCTTCTTCTTTCTGGACATGGGTGATCTCCATGGCGAGGGTTGGGTCCGGAGTGTTCACCACTATGGGGTCAGGTATGGGTTCTTCTATCAAGGAGGTGAGTGGGTCCTCTGGGGGTGAGATGATAACGGTTGGTGTATGGTGTACCCAGGGTGGTGAGTGAGGCCGGACTTGGGTTGGGGTTGGGAGTGGAAGTAGCGGGGGGCTAGGTTTGGGTAGGATAGAAGTTGGAAGTGGAAGGTGGGTTGGGTGAGTAACTTTGGGTTGGGGAATGGTGGCTGTCACGGGCCTAGGTGGAGGGGTGGACTTGGGGTCCACGTGGGTTTGAATGGTGAGGGTGGAGTGAGCCATGATGCTTCTTCCACCTGGGATGGGAACTTCTCGGCTTGACCCATGACATTGTGATTCATATTCTTCTTCCCAATCAGGGGAGGCCTCATGTACCTCAATTACAATCTTATCCTTTTGTGGTGTGGGGGTCTGTTGACGCCTGGAAAATGAGCAATGGCGAAGACAAGAAATTGAAAAGAAGATCAGACCAACAGTGAAAGATCAATGATGAAGCTCATCAACCACCCATCCGGCCAGGCTAATGTCCAGTGTCATCGTCTAGCAGATGACGGCACCGATGAAATAGCAGTCACCTGACTGATGAGACCTCCTACCATATTTTAACAAGAGCTGTATTGCTGCCCTATCCAAGAATCTACAGATGACATGTCAGAATGGGTCAGATGTTGACTTATTGACAGATGAGGCGGGAGCAAAGACAAAGATGAAGCAAAAGCCAGCAAATGAAGACTGTGAAGACTTCTACAAAGTCAAAATAAAAGAAGAACCGTCTTCATGTACTGCGTGCCCTGCTGAAGCCTTCCCGGGTTAAAGATGACATCTGGTCTTGACATCATTCAGATGACAATGCTGATGAAACCATATCCGATTTTGTCGTCATTCAGATGGCAATACTGATGAAATCCCAGCCTGCTGACTGATGAAATCTTAAGATGATCTCAGCAAGGTTATGTCACCAATACAGGGCCTTCTCTGGTTCTGATGAATATCAATTTAAGGGATTAAAAGAGGCCAAGGCACGTGCGAAGCTTAAAAGCCCTAAATGGGCCAGCCAAATGGGCTTCCGAGTGTGGCGCCGAGAACCTCAACAGGAGGCCACTTGGCGCGCCGGGAGCTATTACGAACGAATGAGGCACGCCGATTACCATCTGCCGAGATGCAAGAAGAGGAGGAGTCTATATAAACCCATTCCTTTGAAGACATCAGAGGAGGGCGGACAGACAGAAAAGAAGAAAACAAAGAGACGAAGAAAAAAGAGGGAACAGATAGCCAGAAAGAAAAAGAGATTGGAAAAGAGAGGGAGAGAGTCTCCGCCGAAAGAAGAAGCAGAAGAAAAGAAGGAAGAAAGGCTCCAGGTGGGCTGATAGGGGGAGGGAGAGGAGTCAATGCTCCACCCTCCCCCCCCATGTTCGATGTTTCTTTTTTTTCTTTTTACTGATTCTCCGTATGTGGTAGTCGAAGTCTTGATGTTTAGATTACTCATACGATTCTCTCCCTGTTCCTCCCCTTTATGTTTCTCGGCTTCAGTTCTGCAGTCGATGTAAATGATGGTGAGATGAAGTAAATGCAGTTGCCGTGATGGATATTAGGCAATACGATCTTCCCCTGTCTCCATATGTATGCGTACTGTTTGTATGAATGCCCCATGGGCGAAATGACTCAGGCTTTGGAGTCGAGTCTGTTCTTCGAACAGGGATGAAGGTAGAACCCCCACCCTTGTTTAGTGGGTTGCTGGGTTCTATTCTCTTCTATCTTCATGCTTCAATGGTGTGCCCTCCGTATGTGTTTGAGTCTTGCCCTCAAGCCTCTTGTGCTGTCCGGGAACCAGAGACATCAATCTCTTGGTTCCCCGGACTGCCGTCTATAAAAGATGCATTTGAACCCGCAGACGAATGCAACCATGGATCCTCATTCCAATCGTTGGATGACTAAGGCCTGGGGTCCCAGCACCGAGGGTTCTTTCATCGCCGTTTTGCTTCCCAGATGGTACTATGCTAGTCTGGGGAATCAGAGACAGCCATCTCTTGACCCCCCCAGACGTCTGGCAGTAGACAGATAAAAGCTACTCAGGCCCCGACGATGGTCTCTCCTCCTCCTGATGATTCGGCCTCTCAGCTCCCTTGGCGTCCTTCTAGTAGAGGCATTCATGAAACCTCCTCATGCACCCCTGATTCGGTCTCAGTCTGAGCCATAAAACCCAGAAATCCCAGAAACAGAGTACCGTTTGAGCTCTATAAACCCTGAAACCTCGTAGCAATTCAGCCTTCCCGACGTGCCATTTGCCCGCCGAAAACCCCTCAGCCGAGAGGCCTCCCTCTCCTGCTAAACGACAAAAAACCTATTTCAAACCCTTCCATATGAGCCTCCCGGCACCAAGCTCCCGGCGCCAGGCTCCCGGCGCGCCCAGGAGCGCGCCGGGAAGCCTCGCGCCGAGAGCCCCCCCATTCTGCCACTTAGGCCCAGGCCGAGAGCCTCTCCTGGCCACTTCATTGGCGCGCTGAGAAGCCCCTACTATAGCCCACGCCGAGAAGCTCCCTTCGGCCAGGGGATAGCGCGCCGAGAAGCCCCTCGCGCCGGGAGCTTTCTGCCGTCTTCCCTCTGCGCCGAGAACCTCGCGCCGGGAACCCCTTTGCCTCCTTGCCTTCGTGCCGGGACCCTCCCTTCCCACTTTCCTGTGCCGAGAGCCTGCTCTGCTGCCCAACTGGCCTCCCCTATATTATGCGGTCCCTAACTGGATTCACATGCAACCCCGCGGGTTCGGCGGACCTTGTCTTTACAAGGGTCTCGTCGACCTCCGAGACGGGGAATAGTGATTGATGATAGAGACATGTACAGTCTCCTTGAGCCTTAGTGCTCCCCCATTTTTCGGCTTTCATCTTGGCATTCCGTCGATGTCAGCCTATATCATCCCTTGGCAGATGCAAAGTCTAGGGGAGGTGCTGCCAAAATTCCCCCAGGATGATGAAAGCCAATATTAAGCTGCCCCCGAGAACCTTTGCGCACTTGAACTGCATTGATAACCTACTCAAATGTTGTTACTGAATCTTAAATCCGAATTTTGTTTCGGGGGCTCCGCCCCCGGAAACCCCCGCAAGGGGCGCTGCCCCCTTGACCCCCGCGACCTGACCGGGCAGGTCGATCCCCGCGACCTGACCGCGCAGGTCGATCCGCGTGCGAGGGCGCAACATTGAGCGTTCGCTCACTTTCCGTCGTCCCGCATCGGGTTCATGAATAACCCCTCTATCTCGGGAGGGCTCTGCCACTGCATGAGTTCCACCGGCTTCTACAGGGAATACCAAACATTGCCCCATGGCAAATATGCGATTCGGGAAGTTCAACACTTCTCTCTCTCTTGGCTTTCATCCCGGCACTCTGTGGGTGACAGCCTATTTCCCCCTGGGCATAACCCAGATAAAGGGAAGATGCTGTCGAAATACTGATCGATGTTTTAAACCTCATCACGGTCGCGGCTCAGGCTACCTGTGATTGAGATCCTCCTTCCCCCCTTAACCCCGGGCTTTGAACCGCTGACTTAGCGATATCATCTGTTTCTACGGTTGGTGTCATTATCTTGCCCGCCTTCCTGGCTTCGGTATGAAGTTCCATTTCCGCACATGAATATACGTTTGCCTCTCGAGGCCTCCTACTTTTAGCGTTTAATCAAGGGTTGTCCTTCCTTGGAAGGACGTAATTAACGTCATAGCATTCATGGTATGACGGACTTCGGGTCCTGACTCGGACTTCACAATCGACTGACCATGTCAGATCGAGCGCACAATAAAATTGTCACTTCGGTGACTGGCACGCCAATAAATAAATAATAAAATAAATAAATAAATAAAATAAACTAAATAAAATAAATGTGTCAAACAAGTCTGGCACGCCCGGTGGGACTCAGTCTCCCTTCATCTTTACGCTAAAGTAGGAGGCCCAGCGGCCCCCCCTGAAACTTCTGATTCTGTGTACTTTCCTTATTTTCAGGAATCTACAATGACAGCCGGAATCATGTCCGTTTACTTCGACCAGCAGCCGATTGACATGCATGTGCGAGAAGGCTACCTGGCGGTACCCCTCGCGTTCGGATCAATGCCGCCTGCCGTTAGGCTGCCCAACTGCTTGGGCGTCGTCTTCACCGACCTTCTGCAGGTCGATGGCAATGAGCAAGGCACTGCTACAAGTGCCCCATTGAAGAGCACTGACCAGAAGAATATTTTACCAGAGAAGACGGCCCCCACGGCCGTCGCCTGCTATGTCCATCACGTCCAAAAAAGGGATGTGGTCCCCGCTGCTGCTCAGAAGGGGAGAAGAACCAACCGGAGGAGCCGATATGTTGCTGTTGACCGCCGTCTCTCCAACTCCGGAAAGACAATGATGATCGGTGGTGTCCGGGCAAACATGAACGGTTGCCCAAGGGCGGTCAAGCCAGACGTGATCGTCCCAATGGTGCCCACTACCAACAGATTCCAGACTCTAGCCACCAGGTAGGCCAACTGGGAGGCTGATGAGAAGAAGCCGCTGGCACCCAAGCCAGCAAAATACAAATAGGTCTGGCGGCCGAAGAAGATCCAAAGTTGGGCCCCAGCTCAAGACAGAGAGAACCTTACTGATGTCACTATTGCCCGCCTCAGAGCAGGGGGCAGAAGGGAAGTGAAGAAAGATGAAGGAAATGCTACTGTTGTCTACCCCAGGACCCGGGGGAGGAGAGATGAGATTGAGGGTCAAGAAAGAAATATGACTGCTGTTCGCCCCATGATGAGGGGCGGAAGATACGAGACAAGGGAAAACTTCACTACCACCCATCCCATGGCCAAAGGCAAGAGATGGGAAAAGAAGATCTACAATGCTGCTGCCGACCGCTGCCAAGTTGGCAATATGAGAAGAAGTGAACCAGTCACTGTGGTTACTGCAAGAAGATCAAGAGCATGTGCTAGACAGGCTGATATCTTCAAATACTCCAGGACCGAGCATTTGAATGCTCAGGTAACAAGACTGGCCTATCAGCAGACGAGCCAGGAAAGACTAATACTACAACCTGAGCCACAAAGGCGCGACCCGGAGGAGATGAAGCAAGTAGTCCAAGACTACTTCTACTACCTGGGGAACTCTGCCCTGGGTCAACAAAGACTATCCCGTGCCTTGGGCACTAGAGGTGAAGAAAAAGAAGAAACACCTCAAGAAATGATGATCGGAGCCTCTTCCTCCGATTCAAATAACTATGAAGAAGGCCTCAGGGCCGGATATGACGAAGAAGACCTGTACAGGGAAGAAGCCAAAGAAAGAATATCGGTCTTTGACCGACTCAAATATCCTGACCAGATGAAAAGAAAGGTCTACAGGCGGAAGGGAAGACTCCAAATCTTCGCCTGCAACATGGCTGGACTTGCCAGGGGGCAAGATGTACTGCCAACTCAGCCAGATGAACTGCTCAGGCTGGCGACTAGACCTGGTCCTGTCACAAGAAGAGGCCAGGCCGCAAAAGATAAAATGAAGAAATATGATGAAGCCCGCAAGATCACCACTATGACAGTCAATGTGGTGACAACAGAAGATGAAGACAATCCCTTTGTTGATGATGCTGAAGGGACTTCTGAAGATATGCAAATCCCATCAACCTTGGATCCCATGATCCAGATGATGTTCAGGAGATATCAGCAGGAGATCAGTGCTCTCCGAAGGCAGCTCAATGAGAGACATGAAGCTACATCAGTCTCAAAGCAAGCTGAACCTGCGGGGAAGACATCCAGCTCAGCAGAGACGGCTATCCCAGCTAACCCTCTCCTAGCTGATAAGAGCAAGACACCGAGCCAACCTGTTCCACAGCAAACAGCAGCTCAACCCTCTGTGTCTCACACACAGCCTACCACGTGTAGACACGCTAAAATTGACATTATTTTGAGTATATTTCATATTGCCGTGCAATGCCCCATTTGACCCTCAAATTAGCTTGTTTGAGTGGTTTTTCCCACTTTTCTTAAATTTATCCTATGTTTCCCCCATTTTCTCCTTTTTCCTATTTTTCTGGATTTTCTAGGCGTTTATCTAATTTTTGAAATTAACGACCTTGGTAAGGGCGTGTTTTTAACAAAACACGACCTGATCTGGGGCGTTTCTTTGAGAAAGGACGACCACATCTGAGGGCGTCAATTCTTGGTGTCTGACCGACTTCCCCGTTTTACAGACTTGAAATTAACGCCCTTCCAAGGGGCGTGTTTTTTAAAGTGGCTTTGTTCGAGGCGTGTTTTACATTTTTCAGATATGGGGAGTTTTTATTTGTAAAATTGGTTTTGAAAGAAATGCCCTTATTCAGGACGTGTTTTAAATTAACGCCCCTCGATAGGTCGTCAATTCTTGAATTGACGCCCTGACCAGAGGCGTGGTTCATCTTCTGGCTTCGCACCCCTTTCCCCAGAGAGTCCTTGCTTCGTTACACACCTACTTCGTTTGGGCTCTTGCCCATTCTTATCCTTTCCACTCTTGGACTCCTTGCCCATGTTTATCCCCCTTTGATCCTATTTAATAGAGCCATTGGCTCTGTTAACCGGTTGGTTCCTCCTGTTGGCCCCCCTTTCGTCGATCCTTTTCTCCCTCCCTCCATTCTTCTTCTTCTTCTGTGTTTTTTCTTCTTTTGTTTCTTTTGTGTTTTTTCTTTCTTCTTGCAGGTGCTGCTGCTGTGGCTAGGAGGGGCTTCTCACGTCCTGTTCTTCATCTTTTGGAAGACCTTCTCCCCATTGAATATCAAAGCCAAGTAACGCACAGATTTTTTCTTATCTCCCCTCTATTCCCTTTATTTTATTTTCATCATATGCATGCATTCATCATTATTTAGCTCTCTTTTCTCAACACGTTGAGACTTTCCCCATAGTGCAACTCTTGCACAATCTCCTTTTATTTTCATATCATTTATCATTCATTTTTCCCACACCCTTTTGCATAGGGGTTTAAGGGCAACCACCCTTAAGGTGTGTTCTTCTCCATAATTATTCATGTTCATATTTTTTTTAAGAATTGATGCTACACTCACCATGTCCTAATTCAATCAATCTTTTGGTGTTTGTGTCTTTTTTTGCAAGGGTAATAAAAAGGAGAACTCTCTTCATCGGCCGGCCGATCTAGAAGAGAAAGGAAGTACGTACAATCAACCGCGTTTCAAGAGGTATTTTGCGATCCTTTCCCATATTATTTTCCACTTGAGACCCTCGCGTCTCTGGCGATCACACACACTCCTCTTGTGCACCTCGTGCATGTTTTTCTCCACATTATTGATTATTGCTTGTTCTTAATTTTTCCTTAAGTGGATTTCTAAAGGAATCTACAAATTGGCGATCACGGTGGGACCCTTTGTGTTCTTCTTTCATTACCCCTTTCCCCTTAGGCACCCGCGCGTGCCATCTCCCCTATTTGCACCCTCGGTGCGTCTCCCTTTTGTGCCCCTCAGGCACCCTCCATTGGCTTTGCACTCTCCCACTTGTGATTTGTTAGTTTGATAGGTTTTTCTTTAGAAATTCCATTTATCCAAACCTTTTGATGAGCATGTTATTCTGTTATTGATTGCCCTCATTTTGCTGACTGTGGGTGTTTGTTGCTTCTGGCCGGGGAAGCTTTTCTGGAGGAGTGAATTAACGCCTCTGTCAGAGGCGCGTTTTGATTTCACGCCCTGACCCAGGGCGTCTTCTTCATATTTTACGCCCTCTGACAGGGCGTTTTCCAGCATATTTCCTGATTTTCCCTGCTTTATTATGCTGCCCTGTGAATTCACGCCTTACAACAGGGCGTCTTTTATTTGATTAGCGCCCTACATCAGGGCATGTCTTTTAATTTGACGCCCGCTGGACAGGGCGTCCTTTTATTGATAGCGCCTCACCCTAAGGCGCGTTTTACCTTGCCCCTGGGCCCCTCACGTTGATTCACGACAGTCACACCGTCGTGTCTTTATTTAGTAGCGCCCCCCTGCCAGGGCGTGTTTTTACTGTGGGTTTCCAGAACCCCACGGCTGTGGTTTTTCATGATATTTCCTGCTTATCTTTATTGATTATATTGTTGTGGTTGGCCTGTTTACCCTGCTGCATTCATATTTGCATTTTGGTTTGAGGGGCCCCCTCCTCTTCATTAGGATTCCACACACCCTCTTGGAATCGGGACGACCCTCCATTGAGCATCCCGTCTCTTTGGACCGGAAATCCCTTTTCCAAGCCTCCGTAAGTCCCCGCACCCGTGGATTCCCTCACGGATGCCGGGCAGGTTGTACCCTTTTGAAGTCTCGAGTTAGTTGGCCATATACGTGGTGAGAGAGGGTTCCTAGTTGGCATTGGAGTTTAAACCGTATTGAAACTAGGTTCCCCCCCCCTTGTGTGAATCATTCAAAACTTTGATAAAATCTTTAATTCACCAAGGTTCAAACAAATCAAATCAAGGTAACCATCTCTTTTGTGTGCTTCTTTGCATATTATTTTGAACTTTGATTGCATGATGGCTTACTATAAACAAGGTAACATGTTTAATTCAATTCAAGAGGATGCACAACCTAGCACATCCTATTCCCCTCAATTTCAACATGTTCATCAAAATTCTCACCATTCTTTCAAAGGGCCACGTCCTCATTCTTATGGTCATGCCCGACCCATGGGCAATGTCCAATCCAATGGTCCTTCAACTCAATTTCGAGCCACTACTCCCTCGGGATCCTCTCGTCCCAATGATGAGAAGGTCTCCCAGATCATTCATGCATTAGATCATCTTACCCCTCAATAGATCCAAGCCCTTAAGGCTGCCGTTGAGGGTACATCTCATGCATCTCTCCCTCCTTCCAATTCTATACGGGTGGCCCATCACCCACCTCCTTCCAATTCTATTCGGGTGGCCCATCACCCATCTCCCTCCAATTCTACACGGGTGGCCCATCACCCCCCTCCTCCTTCCAATCCTGATCGGGTAGCCCATTACCCATCTCCTCCTGTTCATTCTACTCGGGTGGCCCATCACCCGCCTCCTTCTATTCCTCCTCCCTCACGGCCCCAAGGCCCATTTATTCATTGCAATCCGGCCCATCCGGGTTCTTCTACGGGTCGGCCCATTAATCCACCTCCACAGCCTTTTTATACGGCCCCTCCTCCTTCAAGGCCCTGCCAACCCTCGGTTGTTCAAGTCACACCCCTCCAACAATCTCTGCTTGATAAGATTACTTTGATGGAGGAACAAATAAAGAGGGTCACGGCTCCTCCTACTCCAGTCAATCCTCTCCATGCCGCTTTGGACGAGATTACAAAGATGGAGAGAGAATGGAAAGACAGGAGAGATGATTATGCCATCGGCATTCCAAGCGAGCAAGAGCCGGCATTTGAAGAATCCGAGGCAATATACGATGATGAAGCTGCGCAGGCACCCCTTCCGAGTTTTCTTAACTTTCCACTTCCCCCACTTTCATTCGATGAACCCCTTGCTCAGGATGAAACCATCCCTGATCCAACCCCTATTTATGAGACTAATTGGTGTTACGATGATGGGTCGATACTTCAATCACCCACACCGGCACATTGTAAGTCTCCTCCTATCCTTAACACCGCATACATTACACCTCCTCCAGTTACACCATTAACCTCCGCAATACTGGCCTCCCCCAAGCCTTCCACTATTAAACCTCCACCCGTTAAGCCATCTACCTCCACACCATCGGCCTCCATTAATTACACCATTGAACCTTCCCCAATTAACCTCCCATTACCGCCACCTCGGCCTTCCATTATCCCTTTAAAACCGACTTTGCCTATTCCACCATTTAACCCTTTACCCTTACCCATGGCTAATCTTGAGCAGGATCCGCCCCTTTTTGCACCCGAGCCAATCCCAACTGCTTCCGAGCAAAGGGAGAAACTCGACGTGTTTGAACCTCCGCTTACGCTCACCCATTTGCCTACACTTTCCATCATGCCTCCACCATTCATGGAGCCTTCCGCCTCCATTTCACCTCCCCTTACTACTCGGAATGGGGGGCCTTCTGCAAGCACAGGTGCCGAAGATAATCAAGAGCCGGGCAGCAAGGATTTGGCCGTGCAGCAAGGATTCAAGAATTCATTTGCCGGATGACAATCCGGGTTATCGTGCCAAGCACGGTCGAAGAAGCCAAGTTGCTGCCATGCCGAGCATTGATGCTGTGTAAGAGCCGGACAGGGCACCCCTTGTTCCAATTTCCGAATTCCGAATTCATTATTCCTTACAAGGGGCGAATGCCCATTTTGCTCAACTTTCCATATATACCACATTTAATGGGCAACACGATGCTTCCCGTTCCAACTCTCCAACTCCCTCACATTGTTGATCTTTGCCTTCAAAGGGGGTTGCCACTTATTGAAACTCCTTTTATTGGGCCAATTGGCTGTATTCTTTCACTGCCGTGGAGGGGCAGTTATCTTGGTGCCGAAAGGCCTTCCGCTATTTCATCCACCTTCTTGTCTATCACATCTTTTCCATGGGCCATTCCCAGGGTTAGGAGGAGGACCTCGTTCTCTCGCCCTTCATATTCTCCATATTCTTTGCATCCCATTGCATTCGCGCATTCATTGCATTCATCGCATCCATCCCATTGCATGCATTTGCACCTCCTGCTTCACGGGTTTCCAAACCCGTATCTTCCCTGCCTTCCGGCACCTCCGGATATTTCGCATTTCCCATCTTATTCATATTCATCTTTTTGTCCACTCTCCTTGGGGCATCGCGTCCCCTTTCCTGCTATTTCCCTGGAACCTCCAGGAGTCTTATTCCTCCTCTTTAGGCATCGCGCCCTTTCTGATTCTATTCCTCCGGAACCTCCAGATTTTCCCTTTGGGCACGACGCCCCTCTCCACCTTTTTTTTTGCTTCCTCCGGAACTTCCGGACTTTCCCTTTGGGCACGACGCCCCTTTCCATCTTCTCCTTCCTGATTTGCTTCCTCCGGAACCTCCGGACCTTTTCCTCGGGCACGACGCCCCTTTCCACCTTCTCCCTCCTGATTTCATTCCTCTGGAACCTCCGGACTTTCCCTTTGGGCACGACGCCCCTCTTCACCTTTTTCATTTTCCTCCTCCGGAACCTCCGGACTTTCCCCTCGGGCATCGCGCCCCTTTCCATCTTAATCCTCCGGAACCTCCGGATTCTATTCCCCTCCTCCTTGGGCATCGCGCCCCTTTCCATCTCATTCCTCTGGAACCTCCAGATCTTTCTCTTCTTCCGGGGCATCGCGTCCCCTTTGCTATTATTTCCCTGGAACCTCCAGGTGTCATCCCTTTTCTTAGGGCACGACGCCCTTCCTGATTCCATTCCTCCGGAACCTCCGGACTTTCCCCTCAGGCATCGCGCCCTTTTCCATCTTATTCCTCCGGAACCTCCGGACCCTCCTGATCCTTTTCATCCACTCTTCCCCGGGCACCGCGTCGCTTCTGATTTCATCCCTCCGGAACCTCCGGACCCTCCATCTTTCTTCCGATTCATCTTTCTGTTCTTCCAAGATATCACATCCTTCATTTTTTTCTTCCTTTTCCATCATCGTTTTCCCTATTTCGTCTCAGGGCATCGCGTCCCTTCTTTTGTCATCCCTCCGGAGCCTTCGGATTTTTCCTCTCATGATTCTCCTCTGCCTCCGGACCCTCCAGATCCGCCTCTTTCCATCTATCAATTTCTTCTTCTAATTCCTCCTGATTCTGGGTCCGACCCAACTTCTTCCGCATCCACTGCTCTGGGCATCTGCCCTTTCTCCCATTGTTTTAGAGGCTTTAGTCCTCACTCCACCTTCTAATTTTCCGCTTCTTTTGTAGACTGTTCCATGTAATCAGGGTCTCTGCGCCTTAGTGAGGGAGTTCTAGCCCTCGCCTCTCTTCCTTTTCTCCTTATTTCGTCTGAGTCTGGTCTGGGCACCATTCCGTCTTGTTAAGCCACTTTCAATCCTTTGCTTCCAATCTTTTTTCTACTAAAGAGGACAAATCCCATGATGATCACCTCTAGCAGCAGCTGCTTCAACAAAGGTTGCAAGGTAACATGTTGGCATAAGTAAGCATTTTTATAATATCATCTCCCCATTTCTTTACGCATGATTTTCAAAAGAAAGTGCTTCTTAGTAGGATTAAGAGTGATGTTTTTAAACCTTTATCTTAAACTTTTGAATTCTCATTTTTAAAAAAAGAGTCTTTAGACTTGCTTTCGCAGCACTTTGGTTGATAAAGAACCCGCGCTGGGAATTCAACATTCTCTCCCTGCTTGTTAAGATAAACCCTCAGCTGGGCACCTCACACACTTCACGGCGTCCTTAGCTGGCTCCTTTGATAAAAACACCATTGCTACCTTGGCCATCCCATGAGAATTCCTGAAAGTCTTTTCTCTTCTCTACTCGGCCGCATGCAGGGGCAAGAGGTTGACGGATGAGATGACTAACCTTGGTAATCCCCAATACGAGAGCCGTCTCAAATAGGGGCAGTCTTGACCCAAAATCAATATGAGTTTTCATATGAGTTTTCATGATATACATCTCGCCAAAAGGGCCATTATGAAAATCAAGTCAGAATTTCGATAAAAGTAAGATTGTGAATTATGGCATGTCAAGAGTGGCAAAGTCCCCGCAGGGAAAACCCTGGTCGTATGCATGTCAAGGGTCTAAAAATTAAAGGCACAAAGCCCCGGCACAACAGACTACCTCTTTGAGGGTTAATACCTTGGAAGGAATTCAAGTCTCGACATCTCCCATCCTGCATAAAGCTTATCTCCAATTATTCTTCTCTTCTTCCGCTAAGACCGAACGTTTCTCGGGCATGGCCTTGGTAGGGGCATCGTTAATCAAGGGCAGTCAATTATAGGACGCCACTTTCAATGCACGCCTAGCTTTGGGTATTTTTAGCGAAAAGGGAAGTAACTAGGACCCCTAGCCAGTGGTTCAAAAACAACCCTTTGATGCTGCATTAACAATGTCTAAACCAAAATCCACAAAAAATTGAATATTTCCTGAGCAAAATCAAACAAAAAATTGAATACTTTCAAAAATCATAATAAAAATTCAAATATTTTTCAAAATTCAAAAAAATTCAAATATTTTCAAAACTCATAAAAATTTACATATTCCAAAAATAAACAAAAAATTACATTGTATTGTCTGATGGTGTTTTGCAGGGATAGCTTTGCAAGGACCAAGAGCACGGGATGAGTCCTATCTTCACTTATTGTTATCAACCTCTTGATTCCTCCCGATATTCTCGTGATATGCCACACTAGGGCATTTTGATTATCATCTCCCTATATCATTCTGATTACTATATCATTCTGATTATTCATCTACAAATCATTCAATCAACTCCTACTGATTTCACTTGATCACTTTGCCACTGGACATTACTTGATTCCAATCATTCAATCTCAATCTCACATGCCAAGATTGTCATCCTTATGACAAACAACAAACAATGATGCTTTGTAATGCTATAATTTAACTCATGCTATTCATGCTAATACATGCTTGAATGCTATTCACACTAAGCTTTGAGTGCTTTGATGTCTATGTTGTCATTGCTTATTGATGCTTCCATTCATGCTATGCTTGTTATGCTTAAATGCCTCATTCATTGCTTGTTATCTTTTATATCTTGGCTGATGAATTTTTGAGCGCAGGAGAAGAAGCTCTTGATCCCGCCGACTGGGCATCATCATCAAAGTCCCACGGTGCTTGCAGCTCATTTCTCATTTCCCATGCTTATTGCTCCACCATCTCTCCCTGTATGCATTTTTACTATATGTTACATATGCTACTAGATTATATCAAGGACCTTGTGGCTTTGGTAAATCTGGAATTTGAGTTCCCCGTCATCAAAAATGATGACTATTCCAGAGGCATCTTAGTCATACGGATAGGCCGTTGAGCCGTCCGAGACTGGAGACGATGGTTCCTTTTTATGAGTTGGTGCGTGGATAAACGGGCTTCGGCTTAGTATCAGCTCGTGAAATCGGTTTCTTGACTCAGTCTTGGCAGCTTAGCAATATTATCCTTGATTATCTTATATTTTCATTTGATTTAATTTTTCCTTTAAACCCAGCATGCATTCATGTAGGAATTTGAAACAATTGTTAAAAAATCATTCTGATGAGCTGACTTTGAGGGTTGAAGTTGATCTTAATCTTTCCAGATATGAGATATTCCATGCCGGATTGAATCTTCAGTTCGTTTTGTTGCTGTTTTGGGTGATTTTCTCGAAAGCTCCTTGTTTGGATTTTTATCATCTTATTTTATCTCCTTTCCTTTGATCCACCTTGGCTGCAGCACGTCCACTGGCTGGTAACCGCTCCCCAATGGTGAAACTTACAGGTTTGTGACCTGGGGTACTTCCACCGCGCTGGAAGTTGATCATTTTATTTTATCTCCTTCGTGCACCGCGTGCACATCTCCCCTTTTATCCAAACATTGTTGATTTCGTTAGATTTCCCGAGATTTGCTTCATCTCGTGCTTTTGACTTGATTCTCATCAAGTGATGTTGATTGCGTGTCTCATCACACCTTGGCATCTACTTTTCAGTTTGCTACGCTCCCTTACAAAGCAGACGCCAAGGCGGGGCAGCTGTAGACACGCTAAAATTGACATTATTTTGAGTATATTTCATATTACCGTGTAATGCCCCATTTGACCCTCAAATTAGCTTGTTTGAGTGGTTTTTCCCACTTTTCTTAAATTTATCCTATGTTTCCCCCATTTTCTCCTTTTTCCTATTTTTCTGGATTTTCTGGGTATTTATCTAATTTTTGAAATTAACGACCTTGGTAAGGGCGTGTTTTTAACAAAACACGACCTGATCTGGGGCGTTTCTTTGAGAAAGGACGACCACATCTGAGGGCGTCAATTCTTGGTGTCTGACCGACTTCCCCGTTTTACAGACTTGAAATTAACGCCCTTCCAAGGGGCGTGTTTTTTAAAGTGGCTTTGTTCGAGGCGTGTTTTACATTTTTCAGATATGGGGAGTTTTTATTTCTAAAATTGGTTTTGAAAGAAATGCCCTTGTTCAGGACGTGTTTTAAATTAACGCCCCTCAATAGGTCGTCAATTCTTGAATTGACGCCCTGACCAGAGGCGTGGTTCATCTTCTGGCTTCGCACCCCTTTCCCCAGAGAGTCCTTGCTTCGTTACACACCTACTTCGTTTGGGCTCTTGCCCATTCTTATCCTTTCCACTCTTGGACTCCTTGCCCATGTTTATCCCCCTTTGATCCTATTTAATAGAGCCATTGGCTCTGTTAACCGGTTGGTTCCTCCTGTTGGCCCCCCTTTCGTCGATCCTTTTCTCCCTCCCTCCATTCTTCTTCTTCTTCTGTGTTTTTTATTCTTTTGTTTCTTTTGTGTTTTTTCTTTCTTCTTGCAGGTGCTGCTGCTGTGGCTAGGAGGGGCTTCTCACGTCCTGTTCTTCATCTTTTGGAAGACCTTCTCCCCATTGAATATCAAAGCCAAGTAACGCACAGATTTTTTCTTATCTCCCCTCTATTCCCTTTATTTTATTTTCATCATATGCATGCATTCATCATTATTTAACCCTCTTTTCTCAACACGTTGAGACTTTCCCCATAGTGCAACTCTTGCACAATCTCCTTTTATTTTCATATCATTTATCATTCATTTTTCCCACACCCTTTTGCATAGGGGTTTAAGGGCAACCACCCTTAAGGTGTGTTCTTCTCCATAATTATTCATGTTCATATTTTTTTTAAGAATTGATGCTACACTCACCATGTCCTAATTCAATCAATCTTTTGGTGTTTGTGTCTTTTTTTTGCAAGGGTAATAAAAAGGATAACTCTCTTCATCGGCCGGCCGATCTAGAAGAGAAAGGAAGCACCTACAATCAACCGCGTTTCAAGAGGTATTTTGCGATCCTTTCCCATATTATTTTCCACTTGAGACCCTCGCGTCTCTGGCGATCACACACAAATTCTCCTTAGCACCTCGTGCTATTTCATGCTTATTTATTCATATTCTTAATTTTTCCTTAAGTGGATTATTCTAAATTAGAGATCTACACCGCGCCCATCTTGCGTGCCACTGTGATGACAACTCCTCACAGCCAGTAACAAGCTCACTTCTTTCCAGAAGATATAGATCCAGCTATAGCCCACAAACAGATGATTGAAAGAATTGTGGAAATGAAACTGTCAGAAAAGACTGGTGGTGATGCTGGTACCTATGATGTGTACAAGGTACCGTATCCTCCCCAGTATGCTGCTAAGAGACTACCCCCAGGCGTCAGTAAGCCGCCGAAGTTTGAGAAATTTAATGGCCAAGGCTCCCCTAGGGAGCATATAGCCTACTACACTACAATCATGGGCGACCTAGCAGTCGATGAAGCTTATCTGCTCAAGTGCTCATCCCTCATTGGGTTGGCCTTTGAATGGTACTCAAGCCTGCCAGCCGGGTCAGTGGTTGATTGGCCTGATATGCAAAGAAAGTTCCGCGACAGATTTCATGTCACGGAGAGAGAAATCACAATAGCTGAGCTATATGCAACAAGGCAGAAGCAGGATGAGACCGCTCTGGATTATAAAAAAAGATGGAGAAACCTCGCCATGAGATGCGGGCGGCCTCCACATCACGAGGACGCCGTCCAGATTTGCAAGCAGAATCTTCGGCGGGAGACTCTCGAAAAGATGATCGGGATGGAGATAGGGTCATTTGACCGACTAAACAATGCCGCGGCGGAGGTCGAGGCCTTCCTCTCCAGTAGTCCTTCAGTTGCTACTGCTGTGTACCAGAAAACTAGATCGGCTGATAAATGGCCCATGCCTGCAGAAGTCAGTACAGTAGACTTCAAGATGTTGGAGCAACAAAAAGATAAAGAAAAAGGCATTGCCCGCCCTCCTCCCACTAGGCCGGCTGATCAGAAGGATGGCCCCGCTCTGCGAGCCAGGATGAGCAAGCCTTATTCCTTTCCTAAGGAAAAGACTCGGCTCCTGTTTGAGTGGGCCGCCCAATTTGACAAGATTATCCTTCCGGATCCAAAGAGACCTGATGATACCAAAAGAAAAGATGACCCCCGCTTCTGCGCATATCATCAAGCATTGGGTCATCCTATTGAAGATTGCTATGTATTTAAAGATATTATTGAAAGAATGATTAAAAAAGGGGAACTCGAACTGGGTGAGTATAGAGTGGACCCTCCATGCCTGCATGAGTTGCCTGAGTTAAAAAGAGCAGTCAATATGATATCTCTATACCAGCAATCGCCCAAAGAAATGTTGAAAGAAACAGACACCGATGAGCCCATCCTGTGGGAGCATGTCAAGTCCCCAGGCCTTATGAATAAGATGAAAAATAAATCAAAAATGCCAGATGTGCTGGATGACCCATTATGGGTGCAGATGTCGACCGCCGAAAGGAAGGAAAAGCAAGTGCAAACAAACACAAGGAGGGACAAAGTCTTCTCCTGTAACATGCTGTCAGTTTTACCCGGCGATGGCCAGACTTCCGATGGGGATGATGAAGAGATATGCTTTGTGCCGATAAGGTCAGAGCAAGCCAAAGCTTCAACCTCCTATCCCGATGATAAAGCCAACAAGAAGCATGGGCACCTCCCGCTACCAGAAGAAGAAGCATGCTACCACACTCCTCCTCCATATGCGGGGACGAGGGCCAAGATGTTAATTTCTGAAAGCCTGGACGCGTTCGGCGCCTGTAATAGGGTACTGTCAGTCCCTCCTAAGACTAGGGCCGGGGGCAACGTTCTTGGCCTTGCCATGATGACAGAGCTATCTAAAAAACTACAAGAAGTCAAAGTGTTGCAGAGCAAGCTGAATGAAATGGGTTTGCATCTGCCTGGTTTGCACTTAAACTCACCAGCTCCGGCAGTGATGGGTAAACCCGATATGAAACAAACAATGAAAATCAACTCTGCCAAGGGAGAAGTTACTAAGGCAGAATTGTATGAGACCAAACAAAGGGCCGATGAATCTGCTCTGGATTATATCTACCGATGGAAGGACCTTTATGCCAGATGTCGGCACCCACCAAACCATGAGGAGGCTGTCCAGATATGTAAGCGCAACCTGAAAACAGAAGTCTTAACAAGGTTGGTTGGCATCGAAGTCAAGACCTTCGCTCTCTTAAACGAGATTGTGGCTGATATTGAGGCCTTTTTGGCGAAATATTACCCGGCCGCTACCGCCCTAAGACAAAAGAGCAAGCCTGCTAGTGAACAGCCAATGCATAAAGATATTTACATTGCCGACTTCCAAGCTTTTGAGAAGAAAAAGGCGAAAGAGGCAGCTAGCTCTTCATCAGCAAAGACTGGCGAGCTAGGCCACTCCCTAAGAAGCAAAATGACTAAACCCTACTCCTTTTCAAAGGAAAAGACTCGGGTCCTATTCGAATGGGTCACCCACCACGGCAAGATCATACTCCCGGCCCCAAAGAAGCCCGGTGATGCCTCAAGGAAAGATGAGCCTCGCTTCTGTCCGTACCATCAGATGCTCGGACACCCTATTGAGGACTGCTACGTCTTCAAAGATGTTATAGAAAGCTTGATACAGAAAGGTGAGCTGCAGATAGGGGAATATAAAGTGGACCCACCGCGTCCCCATCGAATGCTCAATTTCAAGAAGGCAGCCGATATGGCCGCACCACACCCGCCAAAGAGCGATTTGCTCTAAAGGGTATTTTCAATACGAATGATACCCCGTTCTGGGGTAGGTGTATGCCAAAAAGAATGATGGTGAAAGATGCCAGTGATACCCCTTCCTGGGGGCAGATGTACACACAAAAAAAAAGAGAAATAAAAAAAAATGAGAATGATGATGATGAAGAGATGCCCATGATACCCCTTCCTAGGGGCAGATGTATTAACAAAAAAAAATGATGAAAGGTATGGATGATACCCTATCCTGGGGGCACATGGGGATGATACCCTATCCTGAGGGCACATGGGAATAAAAAAGGATAAAGAAAAGAGAGATGATGAAGTAATATATATATATATATATATATATATATATATATATATATATATATATGGTACTCCCATTTGAGGGGCGATGCACATCAAAAAAAAATGGAAATGAAAAAAAGAGAAAGATGACAAAATGATGGAAGATGCAGATGATACCCCATTCTGAGGAGGGGGATGCATATCAAAAAAAAAGGAAAAAAAATGAAGAAAAAAATGATGATTATGAGATGATGGAAGTTCCAAATGGTGTCCCATCTCGGGGGTAGATGCATGCCAAACAATGAGAAATATTTATGGTATCCCGTTCTTGGGACGAATGTATGCCAAAAGAATGATGTAAGACACACATGGTTCCCCATTCTAGGGGTAAATGTATGAAATGCCAATGACGGCATGCATGGCCGTCGCTGGATATGCTCACCCCTTTAAAGGGGCAATGATCACGTATGGTGATGAGGAATAAAACTAGAGCATTGACTCTTCAAGGGCCATCCTATCACAGACTCTTACACTGCACGTCTGTTGCTGATGTCAGGGACCATCCAAATGATGGGAGCCCAGATGGCAATGAACAATGAATGATGGATCAATGAAGAACGATGGAAGCTCACCCAACCATCAGCGTTCAGGCCAATAGATGCTCGATGAGATCCCAAAAGAAATATATATATCAAACATCAAGGTGTCGGCATATAAGCCGATGGAGGAATAATGGCACTCGGATGAGTGAATGATAGATACATCAGTAATCAGACCGATAGATGTTTCACGATGGTCAAGGATATATAAGATGAGTACATCGGTATTCAACCTGATATATAATTAATGAAGCTCCAAGGTGAAGATGATGAATACATCAGAGCCCAAGATGATAGAGGTTCAACAATGTCCACAAGATGTTCAAACAAGATCAACAATGCCCCAAGATGTCAACTATCGGTGTTCACGCCAACCGATGCTCAACCACTTTCCACGGTTGCCAAATCTATGCCCATCGGCGTCCAAGCCGACGGATGTCGGGGTTCGATCATTGACTTTCAAACCAACAACCATCGGCGTCTTAGCCGACATATGTCAATCATTCAGCCATCGGTACCCTGGCCGAAAGATGCCCGATGATCCTCTAGACTGCCAGAGATGTTTAACCATCAGCATTCGAGATGACAGATGCTCACAAATATGGATTGCCAGTATGGCCAGCTAAGAGAAATCAAAATTCTAGCTATCAGTGCCCAGGCCGACAGATATTATTCCATCGGCACTCAAGCCGACCAATGGTCAAAGATTGCCAAAGAAAAGTCAACAGAATCAGTGAATATGCAAAGATGTAGATACCCAGCGGGTCAGAACCACATCAGCAATGAAGCATACCCTTCCAGCGAACGGCTTCGTGCCCGAGCTGCCATACACATTTTTGAATCAATTCAGACCTTTCGTCTGAGTTGATTATGAAGCCCTATTCCTTTGCGTTAATGTCAAACCCCACATTAACGATAAAACATACCCTTCCAGCGAACGGCTTCATGCCCGAGCTGCCATACACATTTTTGAATCAATTTAGACCTTTCGTCCGGGTTGATTACGAAGCCCTATTCCTTTGCGTTAATGTCAAACCCCACATTAACGATAAAACATACCCTTCCAGCGAACGGCTTCGTGCCCGAGCTGCCATACACATTTTTGAATCAATTCAGACCTTTCGTCTGGGTTGATTACGAAGCCCTATTCCTTTGCATTAATGTCAAACCCCACATTAACGATGAAACATACCCTTCCAGCGAACGGCTCCGTGCCCGAGCTGCCATACACATTTTTGAATCAATTTAGACCTTTCGTCTGGGTTGATTATGAATCCTTATCCCTTTGCGTTAATGTTAAACCGCAACATTGATGATAAAACATACACTCCCGGGAAACAGCTTCATACCCAAGCCCGCCATCCACAAACTTCAGTTCAGACCTTCCGTCTGAATTGCATGATAAAGCCCCACCCTCCTTTGCATTGGTATAAACCCAATACTGATGATGAAACCTACTGTTGAGCGATCGGCACATTGCCCGATCAATGATGAGACCTATCCAGTTTAGACCCTACGTCTATCCTGATGAAACACATGAGATCTTTGCATTGGTATAAACCCAATACCGATGATGAAACTTACTATGGATCGATTGGCACATTGCCCGATCAATGATGAAACCTACCCAGTTTAGACCTTATGTCTATTCTGATGAAACCTATAAAATCCTTGCGTTGGTATAAACCCAATACCAATGATAAAAGTAGCTGCTAATGGGGTGGCCCGCCGCCTGAGCAATGTTAAAACCCATCCGGGGTAGACTTTCCGTCTGCTCTGATGAAAATGCTACACCCATTCTCAAATCAACCCGGACCTTCCGTCCGGATAGATGATAAAACCTCATCCCTTTGCGTTAATGTTAAACCCCACATTAACGATGAAACCTACATTTCCAGCGAATGGTTTCGTGCTTAAGCTGCTACACACATCCTCGAGCCAATTCGGACCTTCTGTCTGGGTGGATGATGAAATCCCATTCCCTTGCGTTGATAGCAATCCCCACATCAACAATACAGCCATGCTCCCAGCGAACGGCTTCACGCCTAAGCCATAAAACACACTCAAGTCGACCCAGGCCTTCCGCCTAGGCAGACGATGAAAATCTTATACCCCTTGCATTGGTGTCAGCACCCACACCAATGATGATACATACACAAGTTGAGCACATGGCTTAACAATTTACGAAGCTAAAGTCCCGATAAAAAAATAAGAAAAAAAAAAGAGAAGAGACAAAATGGGGTTTAAAAAATGGAGATACCCCGCCAGTCTTGTTCAGATACTCTGAACAAGGGCAAAAATGGCCAAAACCCAGCTGTGGTGAAAACCCGAAAGGGCACTGCAGGCAAAATCGGGTACCCCGCCACGTGAAAACCCGAAAGGGCGCGTGGGCAAAAGCAAGAGGGGGCTGGCTCCGGCGAAAACCTGAAAAGGGCGCTTGAGTCAGTAATGTGGTGATCTTAAAAGAAGCCTCACCTCCCGCCATAAACTCCTCGTCGATCGACCGGCACCTTACCCGATCAACGATCAAACCCACCCAGTACAGACCCTACGTCTGTCCTGATAAAACCCTCATACCTTGCCAAAGTCCCACCATGGTGAAGTCCACTATTGATCGATTGGCGCCTTTCCCGATCAATAATGAAACCTATCCGGCTTAGACCTTACGTCTATCCCGATGAAACCTATGAAATCTTTGCATTGGTATAAACCCAATACCGATGATGAAACCTCCTTTGATCGATTGGCGCACTGCCCGGTCAATGATGAAACCTATCAGGCTTAGACCTTACGTCTATCCCGATGAAACCTATGAAATCTTTGCATTGGTATAAACCCAATACCGATGATGAAACCCCCCTGTGATCGATGGGCACCCTGCCCGATCGATGAAGAAACCCGTCCTATTAAACTTGCATCTCTTCCTGTCCCACCGTGATGAAGCCTGCTGCTGATTAGCGGGCACACGGTCCGAGCAGCAATGAAACCTATCCAGTTTAGACCCTACATCTATCCTGATGAAACCTACGAAATCCTTGCATTGGTATATACCCAATACCGATGATGAAACCAACTGTTGATCGATTGGCACACTGCCTGATCAGCAATGAAACCTGTCCGGTTTAGACCTTACGTCTATACCGATGAAACTTATGAAACTCTTCCTTGCATTGGTATATACCCAATACCGATGATGAAACCAACTGTTGATCGATTGGCACACTGCCTGATCAGCAATGAAACCTGCCCGGTTTAGACCTTACGTCTATGCCGATGAAACTTATGAAACTCTTCTTTGCATCGATATAAACCCAATATCGATGATGAAACCAACTGTCGATCGATTGGCACCCTGCCCGATCAATGATGAAACCCATCCAGTTTAGACCTTATGTCTATCCTGATGAAACCTATGAAATCCTTGCGTCGGTATATACCCAATACCGATGATAAGAGCAGCCGCCAATAAAGCAGCACATCGCCTGACCCGTGCTGAAGTCCCAATTCAAGCGATATATATACGTATATATAAATAAATAAATAAAATGGGGTTAAAAATAGAGATACCCCGCCAGTCTTGTTCGGATATCCCGGACAAGGGCAAAAATGGCCAAAACCCAGCTGTGGTGAAAACCCGAAAGGGCACTGCAGGCAAAATCGGGTACCCCGCCACGTGAAAACCCGAAAGGGCGCGTGGGCAAAAGCAAGAGGGGGCTGGCTCCGGTGAAAACCCGAAAGGGCGCCTGGGTCAGTAATGTGGTAATTTAAAAGTTCCATGCCAACCGGCACGCTACCTTTACCTCCCTTCTATTGATGAAGCCTTCCGTCGGTCAACTGGTTCTGCGCCCCGCCGACGATAGAACCCTTCCGGGGTAAACCTTACGTTTACCCTGATAAAACCTACATACCCTCTTTCAAAACGTCCCACCGACAATGAAACCCAGCACCATTCTGCTAAAGCCTGTCCAGCTCAGACCTCACGTCTGTCCTGATGAAACCTACGCATTTCTTGGCAAAGTCCCACCCCTGCGATA
Source organism: Amorphophallus konjac (assembly GCA_022559845.1). Classification (NCBI taxonomy): domain Eukaryota; kingdom Viridiplantae; phylum Streptophyta; class Magnoliopsida; order Alismatales; family Araceae; genus Amorphophallus; species Amorphophallus konjac. The sequence continues at coordinate 316,177,369 of CM040118.1, forward strand.
AAACCTGCTGGAATAGACCTTACGTCTATCTTGACGAGACCTACGCCTCTACCGACGTCCCACTGTTGATCGACCGGCACCTTGCCCGATCAATGATGAAATCTTACAGTTTAGACCTTTCGTCTATTCTGATGAAACTCATGAAACTCTTTTTGCGTCGATATAAACCCAATATTGATGATGAAACCAACTGTTGATCGATTGGCACCTCGCCCGATCAATGATGAAACCCTGCCAGTTTAGACCTTTCGTCTATTCTGATGAAACTTATAAAACCCTTTGCATCGATATCAACCCAATATCGATGATGAAACCAACTGTTGATCGACCGGCACCTCGCCCGATCAATGATGAAACCCTGCCAGTTTAGACCTTTCGTCTATTCTGATGAAACTTATGAAACTCTTCTTGCATCGATATAAACCCAATATCGATGATGAAACCAACTATTGATCGACTGGCACCTCGCCTGATCAATGATGAAACCCTGCCAGTGTAGACCTTTCGTCTATTCTGATGAAATTTATAACACTTTCTTTGCTCGATATAAACCCAATATCGATGATGAAACAAACTATTGATCGATTGGCACCTCGCCCGATCAACAATGAAACCCTACCGGGATAGACCTTCCGTCTGTCCTGATGAAAACTACATATCATTTCATGCCCCACCTGCAATGAACCTACCCAGTTTAGACCTTTCGTCTATTCTGATGAAGCTTAAACTCCTTTGCATCGACATGAGCCCAATGTCGACGATAGAACCACGCACTGGACGATCGGCAAATCGCCACAGTCAGCTTTGAGGAACAGACCTCTCGTCTGTTCCAGATGCATGTCTTCCGCTAGCCAACAGGCCCAGCAAAGGCAATCCCATCAGATACCGATACGTGGTGGAGCGAGCCCCCATTCTTTCCCTGAGAGGATGGACGCTCTCCTGCTGCACACAGGTCGTCAGTATAAAGGCTGCTGAGACCATTACTCTTCATACGAAGGAAATAACAACACATGAAGAAGATGTTCAGCCACCCGGAGCTTCAATCCGGCAAATGTTCAAGCCACCCGGAGCTTCAATCCGGCAGATGTTCAGCCACCCGGAACTTCAATCCGGCAGATGCTCAGCCACCCGGAGCTTCAATCCGGCAGATGTTCAGCCACCCGGAGCTTCAGTCCGGCAGATGTTCAGCCACCCGGAGCTTCAATCCGGCAGATGTTCAGCCACCCGGAGCTTCAATCCGGAAGATGTCCAGCTAGCCGGAGCTTCAATCCGGCAGGCGTTCAGCCACCCGGAGCTTCAATCCGGCAGATGTTCAGCCACTCGGAGCTTCAATCCGACAGATGTTCAGCCACCCGGAGCTTCAATCCGGCAGATGTTCAGCCACCCGGAGCTTCAATCCGGCAGATGTTCAGCCACCCGAAGCTTCAATCCGGCAGATGTTCAGCCACCTGGAGCTTCAATCTGGCAGATGTTCAGCCACCCGGAGCTTCAATCCGGCAGATGGTCAGCCACCCGGAGCTTCAATCCGGCAGATGTTCAGCCACCCGGAGCTTCAATCCGACAGATGTTGGCAGATGTTCAGCCACCCGGAGCTTCAATCCGGCAGATGTTCAGCCACCCGGAGCTTCAATCCGGTAGATGTTCAGCCACCTGGAGCTTCAATCCGGCAGATGTTCAGCCACCCGGAGCTTCAATCCGGCAGATGTTCAGCCACCCGGAGGTACAATCCGCGAGATGTTCAGCCAACCAGGGCTTAAAACTGACAGATGTCAAATGAATAGCCAATCGGGGCTCAAAGCCGACAGATGCAAGATGTACAGCCGATCGGGGCTCAAAACCGATAGATGCAAGATATACAGCCGATCGGGGCTCAAAACCGATAGATGCAAGATGTGCAGCCGATCGGGGCTCAGAACCAATAGATGCAAGATATATAGCCAATCGGGGTTCAAAACCGACAGATGCAAGATGTGCAGCCGATCGGGGCTCAGAACCGATAGATGCAAGATATACAGCCGATCGGGGCTCAGAACCGATAGATGCAAGATGTACAGCCGATCGGGGCTCAAAACCGACAGGTGCCAGATGGTCAGCCAATCAGGGTTTAAAACTAACAGATGTCAAGATGTACAGCCGATCGGGGTTCAGAACCGATAGATGCAAGATATGCAGCCGATCGGGGCTCCAAACCGATAGATGCAAGATGTACAACCGATCGGGGCTTCAAGCTGACAAATACAAGATGTTCAGCCAATCGGAGCTTCAAGCTGACAGATTCCAGATGTTCAGCCAATCGGGGCTTAAAGCAGATAGAAGTCAAGTATGCCGTTGATCGGGGCCTAAAACCGACAGATGTCAGATGATCAGGGTTCAAGCCAATAGATGCTCAACTGATCGAGGCTCAAGTCAAGAAGATCGTGTCAGGATGAAATCCCAGTATGGGGATACTGCCAAGCTATAACTGAAGGAATGAGTCAATAGCATTGAGCTAAAGATGCACCTACGGACACCGTGCCGCTTATTCTGCGCTTACGCCATCCGCAGGTGGGGGGCATTTGTTGACGCCTGGAAAATGAGCAATGGCGAAGACAAGAAATTGAAAAGAAGATCAGACCAACAGTGAAAGATCAATGATGAAGCTCATCAACCACCCATCCGGCCAGGCTAATGTCCAGTGTCGTCGTCTAGCAGACGACGGCACCGATGAAATAGCAGTCACCTGACTGATGAGACCTCCTACCATATTTTAACAAGAGCTGTATTGCTGCCCTATCCAAGAATCTACAGATGACATGTCAGAATGGGTCAGATGTTGACTTATTGACAGATGAGGCGGGAGCAAAGACAAAGATGAAGCCAAAGCCAGCAAATGAAGACTGTGAAGACTTCTACAAAGTCAAAATAAAAGAAGAACCATCTTCATGTACTGCGTGCCCTGCTGAAGCCTTCCCGGGTTAAAGATGACATCTGGTCTTGACATCATTCAGATGACAATGCTGATGAAACCATATCCGATTTTGTCGTCATTCAGATGGCAATACTGATGAAATCCCAGCCTGCTGACTGATGAAATCTTAAGATGATCTCAGCAAGGTTATGTCACCAATACAGGGCCTTCTCTGGTTCTGATGAATATCAATTTAAGGGATTAAAAGAGGCCAAGGCACGTGCGAAGCTTAAAAGCCCTAAATGGGCCAGCCAAATGGGCTTCCGAGTGTGGCGCCGAGAACCTCAACAGGAGGCCACTTGGCGCGCCGGGAGCTATTGCGAACGAATGAGGCACGCCGATTACCATCTACCGAGATGCAAGAAGAGGAGGAGTCTATATAAACCCATTCCTTCGAAGACATCAGAGGAGGGCGGACAGACAGAAAAGAAGAAAACAAAGAGACGAAGAAAAAAGAGGGAACAGATAGCCAGAAAGAAAAAGAGATAGGAAAAGAGAGGGAGAGAGTCTCCGCCGAAAGAAGAAGCAGAAGAAAAGAAGGAAGAAAGGCTCCAGGTGGGCTGATAGGGGGAGGGAGAGGAGTCAATGCTCTACCCTCCCCCCCCATGTTCGATGTTTCTTTTTTTTTCTTTTTACTGATTCTCCGTATGTGGTAGTCGAAGTCTTGATGTTTAGATTACTCATACGATTCTCTCCCTGTTCCTCCCCTTTTTTTAATTTTATGTTTCTCGGCTTCAGTTCTGCAGTCGATGTAAATGATGGTGAGATGAAGTAAATGCAGTTGCCGTGATGGATATTAGGCAATACGATCTTCCCCTGTCTCCATATGTATGCGTACTGTTTGTATGAATGCCCCATGGGCGAAATGACTCAGGCTTCGGAGTCGAGTCTGTTCTTAGAACAGGGATGAAGGTAGAACCCCCACCCTTGTTTAGTGGGTTGCTGGGTTCTATTCTCTTCTATCTTCATGCTTCAATGGTATGCCCTCCGTATGTGTTTGAGTCTTGCCCTCAAGCCTCTTGTGCTGTCCGGGAACCAGAGACATCAATCTCTTGGTTCCCCGGACTGCCGTCTATAAAAGATGCATTTGAACCCGCAGACGAATGCAACCCTGGATCCTCATTCCAATCGTTGGATGACTAAGGCTTGGGGTCCCAGCACCGAGGGTTCTTTCATCGCCGTTTTGCTTCCCAGATGGTACTATGCTAGTCTGGGGAATCAGAGACAGCCATCTCTTGACCCCCCCAGACGTCTGGCAGTAGACAGATAAAAGCTACTCAGGCCCCGACGATGGTCTCTCCTCCCCCTGATGATTCGGCCTCTCAGCTCCCTTGGCGTCCTTCTAGCAGAGGCATTCATGAAACCTCCTCATGCACCCCTGATTCGGTCTCAGTCTGAGCCATAAAACCCAGAAATCCCAGAAACAGAGTACCGTTTGAGCTCTATAAACCCTGAAACCTCGTAGCAATTCAGCCTTCCCGGCGTGCCATTTGCCCGCCGAAAACCCCTCAGCCGAGAGGCCTCCCTCTCCTGCTAAACGACAAAAAACCTATTTCAAACCCTTCCACATGAGCCTCCCGGCACCAAGCTCCCGGCGCCAGGCTCCCGGCGCGCCCAGGAGCGCGTCGGGAAGCCTCGCGCCGAGAGGCCCCCCCCCCCCCTTCTGCCACTTAGGCCCAGGCCGAGAGCCTCTTCTGGACACTTCATTGGCGCGCCGAGAAGCCCCTACTATAGCCCACGCCGAGAAGCTCCCTTCGGCCAGGGGATAGCGCGCCGAGAAGCCCCTCGCGCCGGGAGCTTTCTGCCGTCTTCCCTCTGCGCCGAGAACCTCGCGCCGGGAACCCCTTTGCCTCCTTGCCTTCGTGCCGGGAGCCTCCCTTCCCACTTTGCTGTGCCGAGAGCCTGCTCTACTGCCCAACTGGCCTCCCCTATATTATGCGGTCCCTAACTGGATTCACATGCAACCCCGCGGGTTCGGCGGACCTTGTCTTTACAAGGGTCTCGTCGACCTCCGAGACGGGGAATAGTGATTGATGATAGAGACATGTACAGTCTCCTTGAGCCTTTGTGCTCCCCCGCTTTTCGGCTTTCATCCCGGCATTCCGTCGATGTCAGCCTATATCATCCCTTGGCAGATGCTAAGTCTAGGGGAGGTGCTACCAAAATTCCCCCAGGATGATGAAAGCCAATATTAAGCTGCCCCCAAGAACCTTTGCGCACTTGAACTGCATTGATAACCTACTCAAATGTTGTTACTGAATCTTAAATCCAAATTTTGTTTCGGGGGCTCCGCCCCCGGAAACCCCCGCAAGGGGCGCTGCCCCCTTGACCCCCGCGACCTGACCGGGCAGGTCGATCCCCGTGACCTGACCGCGCAGGTCGATCCGCGTGTGAGGGCGCAACATTGAGCGTTCGCTCACTTTCCGTCGTCCCGCATCGGGTTCATGAATAACCCCTTTAGCTCGGGAGGGCTCTGCCACTGCATGAGTTCCACCGGCTTCTACAGGGAATACCAAACATTGCCCCATGGCAAATATGCGATTCGGGAAGTTCAACACTTCTCTCTCTCTTGGCTTTCATCCCGGCACTCCGTGGGTGACAGCCTATTTCCCCCTGGGCATAACCTAGATAAAGGGAAGATGCTGTCGAAATACTGATCGATGTTTTAAACCTCATCACAGTCGCGGCTCAGGCTACCTGTGATTGAGATCCTCCTTCCCCCCTTAACCCCGGGCTTTGAACCGCTGACTTAGCGATATCATCTGTTTCTACGGTTGGTGTCATTATCTTGCCCGCCTTCCTGGCTTCGGTATGAAGTTCCATTTCCGCACATGAATATACATTTGCCTCTCGAGGCCTCCTACTTTTAGCGTTTAATCAAGGGTTGTCCTTCCTTGGAAGGACGTAATTAACGTCATAGCGTTCATGGTATGACGGACTTCGGGTCCTGACTCGGACTTCACAATCGACTGACCATGTCAGATCGAGCGCACAATAAAATTGTCACTTCGGTGACTGGCACGCCAATAAATAAATAATAAAATAAATAAATAAATAAATAAAATAAACTAAATAAAATAAATGTGTCAAACAGGGTCGTACTCTCCAAGGGAATGGGAAGGTCTTTTGGGGATGGGGTGATGAAAGTTGGGGCATGGTGTACCTGGGGTGGTGAAGTTTGGACCCTAACGGTGGTCTTGGGTTGGCTGGGGGTAAGAGGAGGAGTGGGAGTGCTCCTCGGGTTATGGTTCTCAAGGTAGGAGTGGGAAGGTTGGGGAGTGAAGATCTTCCTGATCTCAATCCTTATCTCTTCCAATGAATCTAGGGGTCCTTTGGGTGGTGGGGTTTGGGTCCTAATGGAGGTCTTGGGTTGACTGGGAGGGAAAGGGGGAGTAGGAGTGCTCCTCGGGTTATGGTCCTCACGGTAGGAGTGGGAGAGTCGGGAAGCGTAGATCTTCCTAAGCTCACTCTTCATCTCTTCCCATGATCCTATGGGTTCTTGCCTCCAAATCCTTCTTAAGCTCACTATGCGTTCCCACTCCTTCTTGGCTTGTCCCCGAAGTCGCCCTGTGGCCCTGCGGACTCTAGTGTGTCCATAGACCCTAGTCCTATCAAAGTGTTTGTTCATGAAGGTTTCCCACCTAACATAGTCACTAGGTTGTGACCCATCAAAGGTGATACTCTCATCTATAAGGATGTCCAAAAATGGGTGGTCGACCGGACCTTTGTGGAGGGTTGAGTGGGACCAAAGATAGGTAGCCATGTAGATGAACCGAATGACTCTAAATGCTTATGCGCCCTAGGACTAACTTGTAGAGAGACAAGTTATGAACTTGCTATGATACCAATTTGATGTGACACGACCCCTCGGACTTAGAATAGCAAGCAACACAACAAGTTGGCAGCGTCACACTAGCGGACTCACTCGCGTTGGCACACTCGGGTCCGTAGGTGGACCAGCGATGGCAGAGAGGGTCCGAGGATGGACCTCAAGGTTCCGAGGGTATGGCCAGCTAGGGATGGATCCCAATGGGCCAGGAATGCCCAATATCAAGGGCGACCGGCACGCCGAGGGCGTGGGATGTAGGGTCGCACTCTCAACTCACTCTGCGGTGGTCGCTCAAATCGGTGCTATTTTTGAGATCGGGCACTCACTCACCGACCGACGGCACTAAGATGCTATACTAAACAAGCAAAGTGACCCAGTAGAGAAGTGCAACCAGGAGCTCACCTGATCGGCGTGAAGACGCCGATCCCAGTCGGAGACGATGGGCGAGCGGGGAAGTGTGGGTTCCCGGCACACTGCGCCGGTGAAGCTTGAACCCTGTTTAAATTATACAACCACTACGCCTCACACAGGAGGGTGGACTTGGGGTGGGGACATCAGTATTACGATGCAAACATTACCTCCACGCAGGGAGGGGCGTTAAGCCAGCCAGGCGGGGAGGGGAGATTCACTCGAATCGCGCCGACGGATCACCCGATCGAATCTGCCCGTGTCTTGAGCAGCAGGATAGAGGATCGGTGTAGCTGCCGCTGTGCGCTCCTCCGGACTCATAACTTGACAAGACTAGCACTGGAACGACGCTGACAGACCCAAGTACTCCTGTGAATTTTGGTGGGCGGGTCCCGCGTCGCCTCTGGTCGGAGTGGACCCCAGAACAGGTGCTCAGAGTTCAGGTTCCAGCAGGCCCAGATTGTTGCAGCTGCTTGTAGAAGGTTCCACGATCACTCCCGAAGTCCGAATGAGGTGAGACCAAACCGAGGACGTCCGTGGATGAGTTTTATTCGAGCAGCGACCAAGAAAAGCACCAGAGGATGTCGGGACGGTGAGGAGGAGTCCGTTGAGTGAGGCACTATTGGGGCAGGACCTAAACAGACTGTCTGCGCGCTCGGAGGAGAAAAAATGGAGAAGTCACTTCCTGATGCCGAACGGGACGCCGCTTGTTGGTGGTGGTGGAAGACTCGTGGTATCAGCTCTCGGTCAAGTGGCGTCTCCATAAGTGGAAGGATGTGGCCGTGAGAGCTTCTGTACTGCAGCTCTGGTCCAGATTCTGATCCTGGTTGCGCAGTCGGACGAGAACGGGCTCCACGCACTGTGCCGAAGTCAGAACGCAGCGAGACCACCTCGGTTGCAAAGAAGACTCGCAGACCTTTCCGGAGATGTATGGTACACTTCCAGATAACGACGGACAGCCCCAAAGCAGTCTCTGCAAGTGGGGCTTCTTCTGCTGGCAGCAAACCAAGGGGGGGCAGAACACTCCTTGGTGATTGTGAGGGGCCTAGGGTGGAGGGTTTAGTGGGTTTGGGAGGGGGTTGTGGTTGCTGATGGAGGGGTGGAGTCTGGAGAGGTGTGGGCTGATGGAGGGAGATGGGGGTAGCAGGGTGTGAGAGGGGAAGAGGAGGTGGGGGCGGACCTAGTGGGGGAGGGAGTATGGAGGTGGTGGAAGGTGGGGGCACAAATGGCCTAGGGGAATGGAGGGTGTCTCTTGGGTGTGAGTGATGGATCAATGGAGTGATTAATGGGGGGGCCTAGGGGATGGGAAGGGTTGCTTTGGGGAGGGGAAAGGGTGTCTAGGAGAAGGGATTCTCCCTTGGGAATATGGAAGGTTGTATTGTGAAGGGGAAGAGTTGCTTGGGAGTGGGGGAAATTGAAGTGAAGTTAAGGGCCTTGGGAAGGTGAAGGGGTGGGAGGAGGATGTGGCAGATGAGGTGGCAAGAGAGGGAGGTGAAGGGGCAGGTGAGCCCAAGGGAGAGAGATAGGGGAGGAGAGAGAGAGGGGGCCGCCCCCTTTAGAGAGAGAGAGGGGGGGAGAGCTAGAGAGAGAGAGGGAAGCACAAATCTTGTGGCAAACTTTTTTTTATCAATACTTCATTAGCTTCAAATGAGGGGGATTGGGGTCCTATTTATCGGAAGCCCACAATTTAACAAAAGACCCTGAGTTTTTGACTAATGACAATAAACCAAGGGGGAAGGGGGGCGCCCATGGGCCTAGCCCACTTAATTGGGCCCAACTGACACATTGACCACTCTAATGACAATTAACCTAGGTAGATGACTAATTAACCTAGGTACTTGACTCAATAAAAGGGAAATTGCATAATCTATGACTCAAGAAAATATAAAAATTACAAGCCATGATTAAGAAAAATGCCGCGAACATGATGACGCATAGCTGGCAAGCAACGGGACCCTCGAAAGAATGAGGAGTGGTAGGAGATATCCTCATCAAAAGGATGTTAGGCTTTTCTAGCCTTTGTTTATGTGACCCCTGAGAAGAAGATCGAGATTAAGGACATCCCTGTCATCCAAGACTTTCCAGATGTCTTTCCTGAGGAATTTCCAGGACTTCTGCCTGAGAGAGAAGTTATCTTTTCTATTGATTTAATTCCTGGCGCGACCCCTATTTCTAAAGCTCCTTATCGTATGTCTCCCGCGGAGCTAAGGGAATTGAAGCAACAGTTAATGGAATTACTTGAGAAGGGGTTCATTCATCCAAGTACATTCCCGTGGGGAGCCCCAGTATTGTTCGTCCGGAAGAAGGATGGCTCGATGAGATTATGTATCGATTATCGACAATTGAACCAGCTGACTATCAAGAACAAATACCCATTGCCAAGGATTGATGAATTATTTGATCAGGTAGCAGGAGCTCAGTATTTTTCTAAGATTGATCTTCGATCAGGATACCATCAGTTGCAGATCAAGGATGAGGATATTTATAAAACAACTTTTCGTAGCAGGTATGGGCATTTTGAATTCGTAGTAATGCCTTTTGGACTAACCAATACACCTGCAGCTTTTATGCAGTTGATGAACAATGTGTTTCGGCTCTATCTTGATTAGTGGGTCGTGGTGTTTATTGATGATATCTTAATTTATTCTAAGAGTAAGGAGGAGCATGTTGAACAGTTGAGGATGGCGTTACAAATATTGAGAGATCATCAGCTATACGCCAAGTTTAGTAAGTGTGAATTCTGGCTGCAAGAGGTGTCCTTTCTAGGGTATATTATTACAAAGGAAGGTATTTCTATTGATCCTTCGAAGGTAGAGGTAGTGAAGAATTGTGATAGGCCTACTAATGTAACTAAAGTTAGAAGTTTTCTAGGCCTAGCAGGTTATTACCGGAGGTTTATTAAGGATTTCTCCAAGATCGCGGTGCCTTTAACAAGATTAACCCGCAAGGAGAATAAATTTGATTGGTCAGAGGATTCCGAGAGAAGCTTTCAGACCTTGAAGGAATGTCTAACTACTGCCCCTGTTTTGGCTTTACCATCTGGAGAAGGAGGTTTTGTGGTGTACACTGATGCTTCGGGCATTGGTCTAGATTGTGTGCTTATGCAGCACGAGAAGGTAATAGCTTATTCCTCTAGGTAGTTAAGAAAGCATGAAGAAAATTATCATGTTCATGATTTGGAACTTGCAGTGGCAGTTTTTGCCTTGAAGATATGGAGGCACTACTTGTATGGAGAGACATTTACAGTGTTCTTAGACCATAAGAGTCTGAAGTATTTATTTTCTCAGAAGGAACTAAATATGAGGCAGAGAAGATGGCTTGAGTATTTAAAAGACTTTGACTTCTCCATAGAGTATCATCATGGAAAGGGGAATGTAGTGGCGGATGCCTTGAGCCGCAAACCAATAGCTAAGTTGTTGCATCTCATGTTGCAAGAATGGAGATTGTTGGAGCAGTTATCTAGTTTGGATCTCAATGTTGACAAGGACCGGGTTACAATTGCTCAGATTCAACTTAAACCAGATTTCTTGAAAGAAATCAAATCCTTGCAAGACAATGACCCAGAGTTGGTAGAGATCAAGGAGAGTTTGAATAACAGACCTGATTTCATGGTAGCTTACGATAGCAGATTGTTGTTTCAGGGAAGGACCTGTGTACCTGATGTAGCTGAAATAAAGAATAAGATTCTCGAAGAAGCTCATAGATCCAGATACACTATTCATCTTGGAGGTACTAAGATGCATACGGATTTGAAAAGATCCTTTTGGTGGCCGAATATGAAAAAAGAAATTACAGAATTTGTGAGTAAATGTTTGGTATGTTAGCAAGTCAAGGCTGAGCATTTCAGACCTGCAGGGAAATTGAAACCACTTGATATACCTCAATGGAAGTGGGAGAGTATTGACATGGATTTTATTATAGGTCTACCTAGGACTCGTAGTGGATTTGATGCAATATGGGTGATCATCGACAGATTGACAAAGTCTGCTCATTTCTTGTTCATTAAGTCTAAATGGACAGTTGACATCTTGGCGGCTTTGTATATGAAGGAAATTATAAGACTTCATGGAATATCAGTCAGTATTGTGTCTGATAGAGACCCCAGGTTCACTTCGCATTTTTGGAAAGGATTGCAAAAATCTTTGGAAACCCGCTTGAATTTTAGTACCACTTTTCATCCACAAACAGACGGACAAACTGAAAGAACCAACCAGATAGTGGAAGATACGCTTAGAGCCTGCATGATTGATTTTGGAGGTTGTTGGAGTGATCATTTGGCTTTGACTGAATTCGCCTATAATAATAGTTACCATTCCAGTATTCAGATGGCTCCGTTTGAAGCTTTGTATGGAAGAAGCTGTCGATCTCCATTATGTTGGGAGGAGGTAGGTGAGAAGCAATGGCTGGGACCAGATCTCATTTCTGAATCATCCAAGAATATCTGTATTATCATAGATCGGTTGCAAGTGGCACAATCAAGACAGAAGAGTTATGCTGATAATAGGAGGAGAGCCTTAGAATTTAAAGTTGGCGGGCATGCATTTTTTAAAGTTTCACCAACAAGAGGAATCCAAAGGTTTGGTATTCATGGCAAGCTAAGTCCAAGATATGTTGGTTCATTTGAGATTCTGGAAAGAATTGGAGAAGTGGCATACCGCTTAGCTTTACCACCCCAGTTATCTGGAGTTCACAATATCTTTCAGGTGTCGATGCTGCGGAAGTACGTGTATGACCCCACTCATATCATCCAGCAGGTGGATTTGGAATTGAAGAAAGATTTGACTTATGAAGAAAGACTCATCAAGATTTTGAACCATAAGCAGCAGTAACTCAGAAGCCGATCTATACCTATGGTCAAGGTTCAGTGGAGTCAGCGTGGAGCAGAAGAAGCTACTTTGGAATCTGAGGACGTTATTCGGAAACAATATCTCGACCTATTCTAAGGTTAGTGACTTTACTCCCCATTCTGATAAGCACAGTACATTTGGAGGATCAAATTCCTTAAAGTGGGGGAGGGTGTAGTACCCCGGTGTATTATTGAATAAAATAAAGGAAAATTTTAAAGAAATTTTTTGAAAAAATACAATAGGTCAAATTTCAACCAATTTATAAAAATCTCAAAAAATCATATTCGTGCAAAGGACTAATGGCTTAGCAGGTTTGTCTTCTATGACTAACTCAAAAGAAAATTCTAAATAAGCCCAATTAGCAGATTTAGGCCCAAATCAACACTTAATCTAATCGGACCTTAATTCATGGAATTGGAGCCCAATTCTCGATAAATTATGCCCAAAACGGACACAAATGAACGGCCTAGATTAGCTGATCGTTTCCCCTCTCAATTCCCATCGAAACCCTAACCGTAGTGAGAGTATTCGGAGGAGTTTTGGCGGCGGTGACCCGATCTCGCGCGATTCGTGCACCCCAAATTTCGAAGGACTTTATCCTCCCTAGTTGACCCTTATAGACTCAATTGACCCTTTATAATCAAACCCTAGTCGACCTAGAAAGGATTGGATGCTGTGGCGGCTGACGAGGAGTGCGGACGAGGGAGAATTTCGGTGATCATCGGAGAGGTGTCCCGTGCGCGACTGTCGTTCTTCTTCCCTCTTCTTCCTTCGATTAAGGTAGGTTTTAGCAGACCAAATCCTAAGTATTATACATTGTTAGACTTGTCTCTCAGTCCTCTTTCTATTGATATAAAAATCCCTAAAATCAACGTAGTATCTTGCGAGAATTTTTGGTTCTAGTGGAAGCATGTCAGATTTAGGGTTTTCTTGATGATCCTTGTTTAATTTAGGGATTAGCAGGCATTAAGATTAAATTGATTTGGCTATCATGTGCATACTCCTATTCTCGTTCCAGTGGTAGCTTTTTGCCCAATTTTCATGCTTTACATGCGTTGTATTTCATCGTCCTTGCTAACCCTAGCCAAGTTCGTCGGAGGCGGACAAGGCGACATTAGAATGGTCCAACAGGAACCGTGCTATTCTGAATGGCCCCTCGATAGACCGTGTGATCAATGTAGACGGCTAGTCATCAACCGTTTTATATTCTTGCATTTTGAATATCTCATGATCAAAGCGGCCATACCTAGACCGTGCAATGACCCCTACGGCCCTTGACAAACCACTTAGTTCTCGTCTGGCCTCTGGCCTGTAGGGATTTAACGGACTATCGAATGACCGTGGGAGCCCTTGAGCGGTCCTGGATGAACCATTCTGTCTCGCAGAGTTATGGTACTATTGATTCAAGCATGTTTCATCACTTGTAGTTTATGTTAATAATAAGCTAGCGACCCATGTGTAAATTGGAACATATATAAGTAAAGAATTTTAAATTCTTGCTTGATTACTTTGCCTCGTACCCTTGTTCGTCATTCTCCATAAAGTTAATCTCAAATGTGTCATGGTGAAGTGAGATAATGATGCTAGGTTGGTTTTGATAGTCACTCTACTCCGGTAGAATTGACTGACCGCTATAACCCGTTTTTTGATGTTTCGCTAGCCCCTTAATTCATATAATGGTTGGGACTCTCCGCCGGATACTCCTTCCGTCGGACTAGAACCTCCATTATGAGACCTCCATAAGACCCCGCGAGCCTGGGATTCCCACTAGGATGCCGGGCGGGTTGTACCTCAAGTCCTGCACTTGTTGAATCGCATAGATCGCTTGGTTTGAGACACGAGCCACGTTGGACTACCTGAGGCATTGCGCTACCAGATTTGGACCGTGTCACACACTAGACGGCCCAATGTGAACCGTGTAATTCTGGCTAAATGCCTTGCCTTGATGGTCGATTACCCTTATTCTATCTTCGACCTGGTTATGTTATAGTCGACCCAAAAAAAGGCCCTGGGCTGACCAACGGATAATGGGCTGGACCCTGGTTCAGTTTCACCCCGCCTATGGCTACCCAGAAGCCCAATTAGTTAGGCCTAGTCTTGAATGGATGGAATAGGCCCGTCCAGTTATTTAAACGGATCTAATTGGACCGTTTAATCTTGAGCGGCCCAATCCTGTCCGTTTACTTTCATCGTGGGCTTCAGATCATTCTTGTTGTGAACGGCCCAGTGTGGACCGTCCATATATATTAAATGGCCCATTTGTGACCGTTCTATAATTGGAGCAGCCCATAATAGACCGTTCATCCTTGGCCTCTATCAGGCAGTTCTTCAGTCCAATCCTTTTAGTGCGGTCCAGTTAGAGACCGTCCAGTCTTTGAACGGCCCAATGGGGACCGTGTATCTTCCAGAAAATGATTTTCGTGCTTATTCGTGTTTTAATACAAGGACATGTTGGTTCTTGATAACTTGAACTTTCTGGTCAAAATATCTATTTCACTTACCCTTGAAATTCTCTTAGGTAAGTTCTACACCTTGAAATTATTGACCATTTAACTTGATTAATGTCTAGACATAACTTGGGATCTCGGATCCACCAAATCAATGACAACGCATCATAAGGGCCCGGTCTGGTCTTGGGAGGAGCGTCCGAAAAGTATTTGTGTCCCGGGGAGTATTAATGACATGGTGAGGTATTGCACCGAGTGCATGACAAGCATGATGTCTATGACATAATCTATTACTTGAATCTTTCTTGACTTGGTTAATTACTTACTTGTTGGCCAATTTCTAATTACATCATGGTATCGCCTTCTTTTTATTGTGTTACTTGTCATATCGTCATTTCATTTCATTCTTTTTCTTTCGCGCATATAAATGTAATTAATTGGTTAATTACTTAAACTTGCCTCTTATTACCTACTGAACGTTTGCTCACCCAATTGTTTCCCCCCTTTCAGGTAGCTCAGGTGAGGATTCGTAGACCGATGGGGATGGGCAAGAGTGACAACCCTTGAGCAAGCCAGTTGGAGATTTCGAAGAGTCGTTATAGATGTTTTGTGTCTAGTTATGGTTTAGTGTGCATGTCAAGTAGAGTTGTAAATGTTGAGTCATTATTGATGTAATGATATCTCGTGAATGCTATGTTAGAAGTTTTTCTTAAGTTGGTTTAAAAGGATGACATAATTGGATTATGGAGCATTTGATGTTTATTTAGTTAATTGAGTTATTTTCTGTTCATGGTGTTATGTTGACCCTTTAGCTTTAGCATAACATGTATGTAAATCAACATATTATTATTAACTCTTTCTACTGCCGGTCCCGATATTCCGCGTCGGGACATGACAGTAGATTTCTGAGCATCCTCGAGGACTTGGAGGGAGTGGGGCAGTATGCCTGGGGAGCCGCCCTGCTGGTGCACCTGATAGTCGACCTATCTACGGGGACATGTCGAGAGACGACCGTCAGCGACTTCTCACCTTTCCTTCTGGTATGCACTTTCTTTTCATTATTATAATGATTATGATTATGATTTTGCATGTAACTAATAGATGGTAATGAATGCAGGTGTGGAGCCATCTCTACATCTCGATGGACCGACTCTCCCCCCGACCTAGAGACGAGGCTGCCTTCCCTCTAGCTCGACTGTGGCTACCTCTCGTGACCGGAGCACCTCATGCTTACGAGCTGAGGGTCCTACGACGGGAGCTCCGAGACTTCCGTCCTTCATTGGTGCGTGTGTAAATATGATGCATTTTTTATTTCCTACTTTATATATATATAAATGTGATAACATGATGTGCATGCAGGTGGTCTGGAGGCCATATGAGGGGATGCCAGATGAGGGTCATCCATGGGTCATAGCTGGCCGACCTCATTTCGGGCGTGACCTTTGGGTTCATTGCCTTAACGAGATCGAGCCGCTATAGCTTAGGCTGGTGATAAGAACACTCGGCCTGCACCAGGAGTGGGTCGAGGCAGCTGAGCCACGTGGGATCGGGCGAAAGACCCGAGGACGTACGAGAGCGACCGACTGGAGGCTATAGTTTCCGGAGCAGTTCACTGATTGGCCGCAAGGCGGGATCCCAGTCGTCTCCTACGCTCTAGACAACTCAGTGTACCTCCAGCACGTCTGGGAGACGTACGCAGACCAGCCTCATATGAGGCCAAGAGGGGTATGCATAAATGTTTTCTAATTTAAATTATATGCTTATGAGATATGCAACTAATGAATGATTTATGCAGAATGCACGGGATGCAGTAGCGGTGGACTTACATGCCCGCCTCCACAGCTTAGAGGCCCAGTTGGTAGCCACACTATTGATTATTTCTGAAATTATGATGTTTAGCCACTGACGATCTCAATGAATGTAGTGTGCCCAACATGGAGCAGTAGCTGGAGGAGCAGGAGGAGCATCCAGCTCGAGGGAGCCGAGTGCGGAGGTTACCGCCCTGGAGGAGCGACTCGCAGGAGCAGTTGTACGGGCCGAGGCGGCGGAGCGCGACCTAGCTGAGCGGGTAACCATTTAATCAAGCAAATTTTATTTCAAATGTTTATGGAATTGAAATATGAAATTGATAATTGGCTGGATGGTACAGGTTGCAGAGCTGCAGGAGGCGCTCACTCAGGCCGCCCTAGCCGGCATCGAGGTCACGATCCGTGACCAGCTGGTCGCAGAGCTAGAGGAGGCGCTGAGACAACGAGAGGAGCTGCCTAGCGATGTGACAAAGCTGAGGATCCTTCTCGAGGTGGAGAGGAGGGAGCACACCCAGAGCGGGAGGAGCAGACTCATGAGAGGGAGGAGCGGATGGAGCGCGAGCTTGCGGCTTCGAGGGCGCAGCTGGCCGTTATCTAGGAGCGGCTACGGGCTATGGAGGAGCGCCTTCAGAGGGGCCGAGAGCAGGCGCGGGCTGCAGCCCACTCGAGTGCTTTCGCCAGCACCACCTACCTAGCAGGTTCCTCGACTCGACAGAGGAGCAGGCTTGAGCCGGAGGTTCAGTGGCTTCCCGGGGATCCATGCTCCCATTGCGGTCTCGTCGCCAGGACGAGGGTGAGGCAAAGAGTAGGAGAGAGGAGGGCGGAGGCAAGAGTTAGAGAGAGAGAGCATATGTACCACTTCCTCGCCTTTGTACACAAATATATATGAATATATATATATATATATATATATATATATATATATGAGATTTTAATGTTACCTGAATTGTTGCTTTGAGCACTTGTGTACCTTTGTGTTTTCCTCCTTTAATCCATGTGCCACACTTTAGAAAATAGATTAGTTAATCTATCCGGCTTGGCCCCTTGCTCAATAAGCAAGGGGAGTGTCCTTTTTTGACTTTGACAAAGGGTCAAGGGGACAAGCCTTTAATTAACTAAGGCAAATAGTGAAAAATAGAAGATAATGCCACACGCAAGCAAACAGATGCAAACTGGAATTTAAAAGATGATCACACAGCAGATGCAAGCAAGCAAATGCAGAAGAAGGTGTGTTTTGTCTGAAATAGTGACCTGGCAGAGGGTGCCTATCATTGAAACAACGGTTCCGTGAGTTGGCGCTCATTTATTTTTCCCCTCTCTTTTTTTCTTTATAATAAGAGACTTAGTGGAGAGGTGTTGTTTCAATAAATAACGACTTAGACTTGGGCGCATATTAAAAAAACAATATCTCTTTTTTTCCTTTTTTTTGTTTTAGAATGACGACTTAGGGAAAAGGCGTTAATTCATTAAATGATGACTTTATGAGTTGGCGCTTACTCAAAGACGACTTTTTTTTAGAATAGCGACTCATCACAAGTCGTTTATTTAATGAATAACGACTGTTTGTTAGGGCGTCAATTCAAAAACACCCCTTCTCTCTCTTTTTTAAATAGGATTAGCATGGTCCAAAGGTCTTGAAACCTTACACATTCACCATCTTAAATTCATTAATCATTCTTAAGTAAGTTAACAGAGGGTCAGCGTGCTTTATAACTTGTGCTTTTACTCATAACCTCGCGCGACCCAATCTCTTAAGTCCATCTTTGCCAACCTTCGAGCTTATGACATACCACGAAGGGGGAAATGAAGAGTAAATTGAAGAACCTCATGAGGGGTTTCGGAGGACCGAGAAGCTTCCCTCTACTACCGTAGTGCCTGTTGGGGTTAGGTCTTTGGCTTAGGGAAATTTTTGTTGCATTTTGCCCTTTTTAAGATGCATGCTTACGACAAGGGTTTTCATTGCGGGAACTTTGCCCTCTTGACATGATTTTCTTTTGTATTTATTAATGTAACTTTGCACACTTTTTTTTTCAAAAATAAAGACCTAATTATACTTGGGCTTTAGCATATTGTTCCCTTTTGGGCCCTGACTTCAACCTACTAGGGCGGTGGATAGGTTTGATGGTCTTTCCTGAGTCTTACTCCCCCTCGTGAACCGAAGAGCAGAGAACGGGTAAAGTCTTTACACTCTTGGTTTGGCTCTGACTTTCCTCAGATTTTGAACCGCTTGAGTTAACGAGCTAAGCGTGTTGTGTGTGCGGGCGTTGACCTCTGGTTAAGTCATCAAGACTGAAGAATGAATTAGAGATTTTGATTTTTTGAGTTTCGCAGCCTATGCACCATGCCATCACATTTTTTCTCTTTTTTTCATTTTTTTTTGGATTTAACTTAAGGGTAGTACTTTTTGAGATACAATCCATTCCAAGGGTGAGCCAATTCTTCCCCTTCAACGTTAACAAGTTTATAAGCATTGCCAGGATAAACCTCTTTTATTACATATGGCCCCCCCAATTTGGTTGGAGTTTTGAATGGGGTCCACCAGATTTTACAAAAATTCTTTTGATTACCATTTTGTCAACTTTGAATTTTCTCTCAATTACTTTCTTTTGATAAAAATGTGAAAGTCTGTTTTGATAGATACGCGCATGTTCGGTGGCGGCCAGACATTTTTCATCTAAGAGTTCCAACTGCGCAACGAGAGATTCACGATGTTCATCGATAGAGAGATCCTTGTCCAATTGTACTCTAAGAGAAGGAATAAGGATCTCATACGGAACTACCGCCTCCATTCCAAAAGTAAGGGTGAATGGGGCTTGCCCAGTAGGTGTACAAATGGAAGTACGATAGGCCCATAGAGCTTCTACGAGCTTCTCTGGCCAATCCACAAATTTGTTAGCTTCACACGTTTTCTTGATGATTTTAATCAAAGTTTTATTGGTTGCCTCTTCCTGGCCATTGCCCTGCGGATAATAAGGAGATGAATGATGCAATGCTATGTTATACATGTTGTAGAGGTCCTGAAGCTCCTGAGAGATAAATTGAGGCCCATTATCGGTGACGATGGTACTCGGGATGCCAAATCTTGCAATGATATTCTTCATTATAAATTTGCAAATGGTTGACGCTTTAATCTCCACATAAGCTTCTGCTTCCGCCCACTTGGTGAAGTATTCCGTGGCCTTGAGTATAAATTATTTTGATCTTGTGAGGAGGTTTGAATCACCAAGAGGTCCAATAATATCAAAAGCCCACATAGAAAAAGGCCATGGGGAGGACATAGGGTGGATTGAAGAAGCAGGAGAATGAATTTTGTCGGTGTGTAGTTGGCACTTGACATACCTTCGAACATAGATTGAGCAGTCCTCTTCTAGAGTGGGCCAATAGAAGTCTAGTCTAAGGATTTTCTTAGCTAGCATCTGGCTATTGACATGACCCCCACAGACTCCATAATGTGCCTCTTCCACAACCTTCCATGATTCATCATCGTCGAGGCACCTGAGAAGAACACCAGTAAGACCCCTTCTATAGAGCACACCTCCAACCATAGTGTATCACTAAGCAACTCTTCTAATGGCCTTCTTCTCTTCTACCGTGGCTTCTTCGGGATATAATTGGTTGTGACAATACTTAGCAATCTCGTAGTACCACTATTTCTCTTCGTCAGCCAGCTCCTCTTCCAAATCCAATAGCATAACCTCCTTATTCTTAATGATTTCACCATCCTTAGCCTTCTTGAGCACCTCCTCTTTAGTACTAAGGAATGCAGGGTCTTTAATAGCGGGAGTGAATCGCTTCTGAACAATAATAGAATGAAAGTCCCGCTCGGGGAGGAAAACCAAGGAGGAAGTAAGTGAAGCCAGAGCGTCGGCTAAGATGTTCTGACTGCGGGGAACATGGATGAAGATTAACATAGTGAAGAGCTTAGCATAAGCGGAAGCAAGTTCCTGGTAGGGTTTGAGCTTGGGATTGAGTGTGCGACATTTGGTGAGCACTTGGCGCAGAATAATCTGACTATCACCAACGATCTTAAGCTGGGTAACACCAAATCGATGAGCGGCCTCAAGTCCGGCCAGAAGAGTCTCATACTTAGCTATATTATTTGTAACAGAGAAGGCGAGCTGAGAGGCGAGTGGAATAGTGATACCCTCGGGCATTAAGAGAACTATGTTGATCCCCCTACCATGAGAATTCAGAGCCCCATCAAAATGTAATGTCCACATCAAATCTGAGAGTTGATTAATGGACATCAGTTCCTCATCTGGAAGCTCTGAGCGAACAGGGTCAAATCGGGGAAGAGGGTGATGAGCGAGATGTTCTGCGATGGCATAGCCTTTAATCGCCTTTTGCTGAACGTAGATGATGCCAAATTGAGAAAGAAAGCTTTGCCATCGTGCTAATCGGTTGGTAAGGACAGATTTTTGAAGAAGGAATTTAATGGGATTCATGTGAGCAATGAGATGAAGCTCGTGATCTAAGAAATAATGTTTTAATTTCTGAACTACCCAGACTAAAGCTGCGCAGGTCTTCTCCATAGCTATATATTTTTGCTCACAGGGATTGAGAAGCTTGGACAAGTAGTAGGCTGCCCTCTCCTTACCTTCTTCATCAACTTGCGCTAGGACAGCACCTACTAAGTCATCCAGGACAGAAATATAAAGAACAAGTGATTTGCCTGGAATTGGTGGCCTCAGGACAGGAGGATTTGATAGATAGTCCTTTAGTCCATCAAAAGCCGCATGGCACTTGTCATCCTAATGAAATTTGACTCCCGGCTTAGTAAGCTAGTAGAACGGCCTACATCTTTATGAGTGCTGGTGTTGGTTTTAATGTGTCCCTTCTTTTGCAAGATGGGCTATGACGCCAACTATGAGCAAATAATGAGACAAGTAATGAAATCAATCAACTTATGAACATGTGAATCATGAACATAGGTAACCAACACAAGCTCTAGCATGGGCATGCTATCTCGATCAAGACTAAGCTAAGCAAATAAAGAAAAACACGCCAGAGCGTGGAGTAAGGAATAAAGGAAAACACACCGTATAGGTGGAACAAGCAAAGTAAAGAAGAGATATGATGAAAGAGAAAGCTAATGCCCAAACTAAGGAAAGATGTGATCGCCACCAAGGTAGAAACAAGTCAAAGACTTGATAAATACCTTAGAATAGGAGGATGATGCACCCGCTCACGGGAGAGAGAACAACCAGAAAACTGTAGCTCCGTCAGATATAACGGTCGAAGGAAGATGCGCCACAGCAAGTGTGACGGTCTCACGATAGACCGCTACAAGACTCTAACGTTCCTGTGCAAGACCGTCAGAGCTTCTGCAGAATAAGAAGTTGGGAATCTTTTGATCTCCAAGCTTTCCAGCTGGCCAGAGAGCTTGGGCCTCATGATATGGACTCTGTAAACCTGCAAAAGAGAATGTAGAACACAAGAAAAATAACCCAGATTAGCCCTTAGACAAAGTAGTATCAATAAATCTAAGAAACTTAAGAACATGCAAAAGGAAAGAGAAATACCGGGGAGGTTGATTTTTTTTAACCCCTCTGGGGCGTTTTAAAAGATGGGAGGATGCTTTGAATGAATGCAGCAAGTGCAACAACGTGGGAGATGGAGAGGGATAATGCTATGATGTTTGAAAGGGAGAAAAGACACTAAGAATACAACTTGACTGAACTAAACCCTTGGAAACGATACTCTCTGAACTTTGGAAGTAGATGGACGTGGGAAGCAGCTCTCCTTGGTTGGTTCTAGCTCCAGGATGCGGCAACACTTCGACGCGAACTCCAGATGTCTCCTCTTCAAGCCATGAAGTCAAGGGTTCTATTTATAGACCCTCAAACTCTCTAGTCGAGTAAGAGATAATCCAGCTAGAAAATAGGATGTTTCTTAGCAAACTCTTGAAGATAATACTCCCCAGAGTCCACAGAAACAAACAGAAGCTTCTTAGGATGAGTATCGAGAGAGAAACCCTCAAACCAAACTCTTAGTTCGATCACGGAATAGCAGAACAAAGGCCAGGCTTGTCAGGACTCTCTGTTGGATGTAACGGCCACACGATAGACAGCCACACTAATGTAACACGCCAGTCTTGGACCGTCACACAACCCTATCCACTATAAGATAAGATCAACGGGAGAAGTTCGCGAACGTAGGACTCTAGATGAATGTAACGGTCAAGGGTAGATGCGTCACAATGAACGTAACTGCTGCACGATAAACCGTCACACTCAACGGATAGACAAAAGATAAGCTTGAAAGAAGCCTTAAGCTTAAGGACTCTGGAAGGATGTAATGCACCATGGTAGATGCGTTAGAGGACTGTAACACCCCATCAAAGGACCGTTAGAGATAATATGAAATGAGAGTTTGCTAAGCTTCATCCAGTGGAAAGGGATAAGGAACCAGACCCAACCAAGGAGATATGACTTATGAAATAGACCTCAAATTGACCAAGAAGGCTCAATAAAGGTGAACAACTCGGAGCATCATATAGAATGAACAAGGAGATGACCCAACTTATCGGTCATAAAACGGGTGTCAACAGAAGCCCCTCCTTAACGTCCTCTTTATAGGGGAGCGAGCGGAGGTGAAGCGAAAGTGAAATGGAACATGGAGATGAAGCGGAAACGAAGCGGAGTGGACTAAAAAGAGGGCGTTAAGGCAAACGACACATGTTCTCAACCAACAAGCGATAAGAATTTTCCAGAAAGCTTCGAACTAATCATAAGGAAAGGCAACTAAAGGACACATGTCTGGAGGAACTAACAACTAAGGAAAGGAAACACGGCCAGTGGTCGGAGGAACGGAAAGGAAAGAGACGATTAACTAAACTCCATACATGAATCTTCAGCTAACCAGATCAAGCGAGGAGACCGAAGGAAACCTTCCAATTCAGAGAGGAATGACTCTCCTTATTTAAGATCATTAAAAAACATAGTTATTCACCACTATGGAGACACCTGGACAAATGAAGGTTCATGAATGCTCGAAGGATGCGTATGATGCATGCTGGACTGAAGGAAAAGAAATCATCAAAACGAATGTAAAGAAAGAACAAAATAATAAGATACTCAAGAATAGTATTGTTAACCCGGAGAAACTAGGGTCAGGACACCATCTGCAACCACGGCGTGCAAGACAGAACCATTGTCCCCAAGCTTTTCCAACCTAACGGCCTATCCAACAATTAAACATGTGCACTTAGATCATCATCATTTTTGTTTAAGGGGAACATCAGATCCCAGCAAACATGAATGACCAGCCGATTCTCGAGATAGTATATCATACATAACATATAGTAATGCATTAAGGGATAAGGGATCATGATACAATACCTGACTTACTTTCCTAGCGAGCGGATGGTGCATGAACTTCAACAAAGAGGTTAGCCACCAACAATAATATAAACAAAGCATAGAATCAGGCATAACCAATAAGCATGAATTGCATAGACAAGATAATCATATAGGCATGAAATTTCTAATAAATAAAGCATTATCATTCATCAAACACTCTGAAGCATGTAACGGTCCAGTAAGGGTGCGTTAGACGTCCCTAACGGATACACCTCGGGCCGTTAGAGTCTGGTGGTTCACATCCTTCAAGACATCATTTCAAATGACCTAATGGTCCACAAAGGACGCGTCAAAGTAGTGTGACGGTCTCACGATAGACTGTCACATTTCCTGAGCGTTCAAAAAAAATAAAACCGAACGGTCGTTTCCTCTATTCGCTCACAAACGCCCAACCGAACCAAAACCTCAACACCCCAACTCCAAACCCTTGACCACCTCATCCACCGGAGCAATGGCCGGCGACGAGCCATCTCAGCCACCGAAGAGAAGGGAAAAGGGGAAGAAAAAGATGGCCATCCGGCGGTTTAGGGCTCGGGTTGATCGAGAGGAAGTCCCACAAGCGGCGTCCAAGCAACCGACGACGGCGGCGGAAGAAATGACGGAGGGAGCTCCTCCCATGACCATGGAAGAAGCCGAAGAAGCCATGGGAGGGGCCATCGGCGAGGAGGCGACCACGTCAAGGGAGAAGAAGAAGGACCATGACCCTGAGGTAGGCCGATTTCCCCAAAACATCAATTTTTTTTATTTTTGTTGTATGCATGTGTGTTTGGAGGGTAGAAATGGGTTTGGGGACCTCTTAGGAACATTTGTAGGCCTCCTATGGCCATTTTAGGAGCCAAAAAAAATGAAGGAGACAACACCCCGTAGCTGAGAGTGTGACTATCGTTGCAGCGACCGTCATGGGCATGACGCACCACCCCAGGTGCGTTAGAGCACTGTGATGCATCACCTCAGGGCCGTCAGAGAAACCAGAGATAGAAACAATTTTTGGGATTTTTCAGTTTTCTAATTAATTTTTTCATTATTTTCATTTTTATTTATGTAATGCAATGAAATTATGATTAAATGACTGACTTAATGCTTCTAATTGTGCAGGGGAAAAGGAGAACCTGGATTTCTTGGCTTCAGATACAGGTAGTGTACCAGGCATTGCCTGAGTACCAGCGGGAGAGGTTGGCCGAGATGGGATTCGTCGAGGTGCTAAGCATCAAGGTGACCAGGACAGATACCCCGCTCTTGTACGCACTGCACAAGAGATGGGATCCGATTAGCCGGGCTTTCATCTTCCCATGGGGCCACATGATCCCCACATTAGAAGACATGGCGAGGATCACCGGATTGAGAGTCCACGGAGCAGCAGTGACCGGGTGGACATTTGAAGAATACCGGAAGATAGCCTAAGAGCTATTGGGCTTAGATCTGATCAGGCCGGGGCACACATCATCCCAGCTTTCAAGGTCGAGACTACAGGACAGCTTGAGACTAAGAGGAGTGGCTGTAGCAGTCGGTGAGCTCCCCGAGTAGCATATAGACTGAGTGATAGAACAGGTGCGCCCATGAGTGGCGGCAGAGGTAGGACAGGAGGGAGACTGGGTCCTGAGACGATTCCAGATGTTGTTATTCAGAAAGCTACTTTTTCCGACCCAAGCCGACGTGATTAGCTGCAGGCTACTGCCACTATTAGAGGATTTGGGCAGAGTGGGGAAGTATGCATGGGGAGCGGCAGCGCTTGCCTTCCTCTTCGAGTCGCTCAGCACCACAGATCGACAGACGATGTTGGGCGGCTTCTCGCCTTTCCTACAGGTAAATGCTGAACTCTAGATGCTTTCTATATGATTATGATTATGCAAATGTAAATGTTGCAATTTACTAACACACGACTTTAAATGCAGATCTGGAGCTTCGTGTACCTCCCGGGGATTGGGCGAGGTAGTCAGCTACATCCCGAGCGGATCCCCATTGTGAGACAGTGGGTTGTCGCGAGGGATAGTGGATCGATCAACAGGCTGACCCGGGCCATCCAAGATGATCTCGACTCATTCCCGCACACAGCGGTAAGCTCTGGACTTAAACCTTGCTTCTAAATGCATCTAAATGGGTTTTGATTGCATGTGAATGCTTCTAAATGCTTTTAATGATTTTTAGGTGAGATGGACCCCATACCGAGGTGAGGGCTATGAGGGGCAGCCTTGGGTGAAGGCTTCGCTAGCCTACAGGGGGCGAGACATATGGCTTCACTACATCAACGTGATCGAGCCCTTGCACTACCGGTTGATCCTGAGGACTCGGGGACTACACCAGCCAAAGGTGACCTTCCCCCGCCATGACGATGAACGCCCGGGCAAGTTCTTCGAAGGGCATTAGCGGTGATGTTGAATGGTGCGCCCGGAAGGCCAAATATGTGCATGATTGGAACAAAAGAGGCCGGGAGGTAAAAGACCGAGCGGACAGCGACGAGACCTACCTCAAGGCTTACTCCAACCGGTATGGCGACCAGGTGTTCAGAGGCACTCGACAGCCGGTATGAACTTCTAAACTCAAAACTCCGTCTATTTAAATTAATGCTTCTATATGCGCTGACGTATGCTTTCTGAATGCAGCTAGACCCTCAGGGAAGGATAGTCGAGCTCGAGGGACTCCTACATGCCACCATCCAGCAGCGGGACAAGTATCGGGCTACCTTGGAGCTTTTGGTGAGTTTCTATACTTTAAGACTTAAATGGTTATGATGCAAATGGCTAACTTTGACTTCTAAATGCAGCGGGCCGAGGGAGCCCAGAGGATCGGACCAGATGCACCGTCCTCCTCTTCACAGCCTACTGGGGGACGGGCTGAGTGAGATGCGGATTTTACCCGAGCCGTAGCTCGAGCCGAGGAGGCTGAGGCTACCCTCGCAGAGCGGGCAATAATCTAAACCTTTATGCTTATTTTAGACTTAAATGCCTAATGGACTGACCATGATAAAATGTGTAGAAACCTGATAATTAAAAATGAGAAATAAAATTTTCAATTTCATTATGTAATTAAAATTTTCATGAAATAATTAAATTACATTTTTTTAATTTACTTGAACTAACTAGAAGTAAATAGATATTAAATGCTTTAAACCTTAGATAAATCATAGTATGCCCAATAAAAGTCCATGTAATGGACTAGGATCACAATTGGCCCATTGGATAATCCATAATGGACTGGATTAATAGATTAAAGGATTTATTAAAGGTTAAATTGACCTAAATTCGTAACATGTGTTTAATATGTAATTTAAGAGATTAAAATAACCCCTTTTCTAGAAGATTGACTCACAAATCAACCCTTACCTAATAGCCCACCTTAGACCAGCCATTTTTACATTGTTTTCACACCTAAGATGGGCTAGATTAAGAAGAGAAATGACATTTTTCTTCTAATTCGGACTTAATGGGTTTGGTGGAATTAGGTGAGGAATCTTGACAAATTTGGCCAATTTTTTGCTATAAATAGAACCCCATTCAACCCTCAAACCATCCCTGGAGATTAAGTATACGCTGCTGCGAAGATTGGTGGAGATTTGAAGGAAGATTTAGAAGATCAAAGGGTTTTCTTATATTTAGGGATATTTCTTTAGATCGGCAAAAAGGTAGGTGTCTCTCAGGCTAAACTCTAATTAAATCATGCCATCTTGTTCATTTGTCCTCTTTCCATTGATAGCTCATTTATTAAATTCCGTTATGAAATGAGCAAGTTATGGTTATTTTATTGGAGGGGTATTCCCATTTTTTCATCAGGTCTAGAACGTGCTATACCTTAGTAGCGCATTTTGAACGCGCCAGCCCAACCCAGTGCGTTCTGATAGACCCCGTTTCTTTCCATAAATTTAATTTAGGTAAGTTTAAGATCGTGCTATACTAACCTAGCGCGTTCTTCATGAACGCGCTAGTCAAGGATAGCGCATTCATCCTTTTAAACCTGGATGACCGGGGGTCAAAGTATAATATTTCTAATATATATATATAATACCTAAAGTGTTTATATATATATCAGGAGTCTATATCTATTATGGTTTATACCGAACCTATCTCTTTCATTTAGTTTTCAAAATTTTTAAATATATATATATGTTCCTGAACGCGCCACTCTTGACTAGCGCGTTCTTCATGAACGCGCTAGTCTCTGCTAGCGCGTTCATACCCTTAACCCCGGATGACAAAAAATCAAAAGTATAATACTTCTAATATAAATACATATACATAAAATGTTTATATATATATCAGGTGTCTATATATCTCTTATGGTTTATATATAACTTATCTATTTCATTTAGTTTTTAAAATTTTTAAATATATACATATGTTCTTGAACGCGCCACCCTTGGCCAACGCGTTCTTGAAGATCGCGCCAGGTAGGTATAGCGCGTTCATAAAAATTTTCCTGAAAATTTTGGTGATCAAAAATATAATATTTTGAATATATATATACTGTATTTAAATATGTTGTACGAACATGACCCTGAGCTATAGCGCGTTCACAGACAGTAACATCTTTTTAGCCTATAACTATTCTATTTTTTTATCATAGTGACGTACAAAAATTATTTCAGAATGTACAAAAGTATTTTCTATCATATTGATGTATAAAAAACTACTTTCAGCATGTTAAATCTATTTTCTTATCATATAGTTAATTAATGTATGATCAAATACTAATATCTAAACTCATGATTTTAATTCATAAGCATATATTTTCATAACTAAAACTTGATGTTTTATGATTCTGAGATTAAGCTAAGATATTTAAAAATAATTTTAATAAAACTATTATCTTAATTTTTCTTCCTACTTACCGTTCATTTTTGAACTCCACGACTTAATGCCGTTAAACATTATGCCTTAAAATTATTATCTACTTTCTTGAAACTTCTGAATTTTTGCTAAATCTGTGCTTATTACAAACAACATTTTCTTGAAAATCATTGGCCATATACATTAAAGTGGATATCTAAACGTACTTGGGATCTTCGGATCAATATGACTCAACGTCTGACATTAATGGGGCCCGGTCTGGTCCTGGGGGGAGCGCCCGAAAGTACTTGTGCCCATGGGAGTTGATTGACCAACGGTGTGGCATTGCACCGAAGTGCATGATAGATTTACTTGATCTGGCATTCCACTATTCGTACTTGTTTACTTGTTACTTGTTTACTTGAAAATTACATGAATTACTTGACTTGCGTGAAAATGGCCAATTATATGAAATTCTTTACTTGTTCAAAGTCATTACTTGGAAATTCATCTTGATATCATATTATCTCAATTACTTGAAAATTTCATTCATGTTTATACACTTCCTGATACAAGTTAGAAAATTGTTTAAATTGTTAATACTTAAAGATTGCCTGGTTCTTGGAGATATAAAATCCTATTGAGTTTTTAGCTCACCCTACGTTTTGGTTAATTGTTGTAGGAAATAAAAATGAACAAGGGAATGGACAAGAGTGAGAGAGTGATTTTCCTTTTTACCTAGGTTTATGTAGATCATTAGTGTTTTTACAAGAATGATGTACTTTGGGATTGAAAGTTGTAATTTGCCTTTATGGCTTATCAATTAGTGTTGTAAACTTCATTTTGATGGAATAAAGTACCATTTTCCCATTCATTTCTATCTTTAGAAATAATATTGTACATGCTCTGATTGACACGATTGTTTACGACTCGTCGCTCCCTCGATATTCCACGTCAGGGCGTGACAAAATGTAAAATACAGGCGAGAGAACTGACCGTGGATTTGGCCGAGACAGAGCGAGCTCGAGTAGAGACCGAGCGGACCCGAGAAGAACTGGGCCGTTCTCGAGCTGAAGCAGGGCGCCTTCAGGCAGAGGTGGCCCAACTGAGCAGAGAATGGGAGCAGGCAACAACCCAGACTGCAGACCTTGATAGATACCGGACCGAGGCTTGGGCAGCGCGACTCCAGGTGCATGATTTAAAGATATAACTCCGGGCCATGGAGCGGACAGTCCGGACGATCAGCCGGGGGCCTGTGCTGAGTGCATCCCAGAGTACTGTAGCGGGAGGCACATAGAGCGGAGTGCTGAGCGGATCGGTAGGAAACTACCTGGCCAGTTCCTCCGATCGGTGGAGGAACGAGGAGGCGGATCGGAGACAATCACGAGAGGAGGAGCACAGTGCCATGGGGCCGCTAGCCAAGCGGCAGGAGGGTGCCGGTGATAGTGAGGGCCCGGGAGATAAGCCTACCGAGTGATGTATATTTTCTTTCTTCCGACACCCACACTTGAACATGACTTATGTGAATGAAATGGAATGATAGAAAAAGACATAAAAATCTTTTTGTGTTTTTAATTTTTTATGTGTATGAATGAATGGATGAATGTGAGTATGAACTTGAGGATGAAATGGATGTGAATGTGTGAATGAATGGATGGAATGAATGTGTGGATGGGAGTGTAAATGAGTGGGAATAAAGTGTAAGACCGGCAGGTCATACCAAAGAATAGAAACCTGTAGCAGAGGGTGTGACGATCTAGTGTAGGAGCGTCAGACCCATGTAACGCACCAAGATCAGGTCATCAGAGATGACAGAGGGTGGACTGAAAATTGTATAGCAGGAAATGTGACGGTCCACTGATGGAGCGTCAGGATAAGGTGACGGTCATAGACTAGACCATCAGACATGATAGAATGATATTGGGCTAAAAATGTGCAGTAGGAAATGTGACGGTCCAGTGATGGGGCGTCAGGGATCTATGGTGGTCCAATGTTAGACCGTCAGACATGACAATGCAAGATTGAGTTAACAACTCGTAGCAGGAAATGTGACGGTCCAGAGATGGAGCGTGAGAACTATGTGACGGTCTTTAAACGTCAGAACTATGTGACGGTCTTACGACAGACCGTCAGAGAACAAACTGTACTCTGAGACGGATTCTGCCGTGAGAGCCCAAACTTGAGGTAAGGAGACCTTAATCTATACTAGAACCCTCCTAGGCTTAGGATAAGGCTTTCTAACCCCAATATTATCATCCTAGCACCAAAATCAAGCCTTTATAAACTAGGAACAAGCCCAAAAAATGTAGCTTTCATTAATTCTCTGCTACAAGGGTTGAGAACTCCATCAAAGGGCAAGGAACATCATGAAGAGAAGCTTCAGAGCGATGGGCATGGAGGAGAAAGTCTACACCAGCCCTAAAGCATCCAAGAAGGAGCATGGGGAGCTGCAAAGATTGACATCCCTCCCCAAGCATATGAGTTCAAGTGCCCAAAGAGTGGTAAGTTTCAATTGACTTCAAGAGTTCATCAATTTCTGCACTTTTCTATACCACTTATGATTCTTCTTTCTTCTTCTTCTTCTTTCTTTAGCCTCTTCCTGGTCCAAGGTGTTACTCCAACTTAAAATGGGTGGCTCCCATGGTCAAAGAACTCCCTTTAGAAGTTTTATCCATCCTCAGGGCATGGCACATCCAACCTTTGTTAGTTTTGGCCAAGAACTTCCAGAAATTGTCTTTAGATTGGGCAAGCATTTCAGCCCTTATAGAGTTATGGCATCCACAAACACACACCTTCCTCTTCCCTTCCTTTGAAGTTACAGTCATATTGGAGGATGTAGAGACCTACCTAGCCCTTGCTAAGACTAAAGTAGGGGACGAAGATCTAGTGAGCCATACAGTCGAATCTATTGACCCATCCTTGATCTTAAGTGATTTCATACACAACCCGAAGGATGTAAGGACCATGATCAGCCCAAACCATATTCACTTGATACCGATGGCTCAATGGATAGTCTCTCATTGTAAGACCAAGTGGGAGAGATATGAAGCCATAGCCAAAGCTGTGTCAATTTGCTTATGCGGAGTCTTCCTTTTTACTACCACCGACCACCTCTTAGATATCCAAAACCTTAGCATCATTAGCGGATTGTGGCGGGGTTTGTCTATTTCTCAAGCGGTCCTTT
Source organism: Amorphophallus konjac (assembly GCA_022559845.1). NCBI lineage: Eukaryota > Viridiplantae > Streptophyta > Magnoliopsida > Alismatales > Araceae > Amorphophallus > Amorphophallus konjac. The sequence continues at coordinate 316,208,960 of CM040118.1, forward strand.
CATTTCTTTATGAAGGACTTAGTTCAGCTTGCTTAGGAGGACTTCTTTTCGGCTCTATGATACTCCTTGAGTGTTGGATGGGCGTAAGAACAAAATTCCAACCCAAGGAAGACATACCTTCAGCCAGTCGGATCTTAGGGAGCCACCCCTTGTTCTTCATTGGACGTGCCTTCGATTTCTCTTCGCAGGTTAAGTGCAACATGGCAGACAAGAAAACACGAGATGAATGGCGCCTCTTCCTCAACACTTTGCCAATAGAGAAGTTCATGATGTGTCCAAGAGTTTTGCGGAGCACCTTGCTTAGAGTACCACGGCGACCAGGCCTTGATCTACAGTTAGTGGGGAACACTACCTTGGCGATCTACAACCCGCACCGGTGTTATCTTCAAATTGGGCTACCCCGAACCGAAGTTCATGCACTATCACACTACCCTCCCCTTCTAGCTAGGAAGATGGGGACCGAGGAAGATGAGAGAGCGATCCGGAACTCACTGACCATGTGGGAAATCAGCAAAGTGTGCCCGTGGCAAGAAGAAGTGGAAGAAGACGACGAGGGACACCGTAGCTACGTGAAAGAATTGCGCAAGATCCGCCCTCTTGTGGACAGAAAATTGAATGTAGTTTGAGATTTCTTATGATGTTTCAGAACTTGAAGTTTTATCAATCAATTTTATGTATTATTGAACTCAATGGAATGTTATAGAAGTGCCCTATTTGATGGAATCATGAGTTTGTTGCTTGACTTGGCCTGAAAGCAGAGTTTTTGGAATCTGTAATGGTCTTACATAGGGCCGTCACAATAGTCTAACGGTCTTACGATGAGCCGCCAGAAAGAGTGAACTCAGAAAATTGAGTTTCTGTTCTTTGTAGAATGTAACAGTCATAGATAGACCGTTAGAGTGAATTGACGGTCGATCACAGACGCGTCAGAGAGGGTTTATTGAGAGCCAATGGATTTCAAAGTTCAGAAGGCTGTGACGGTCAAAGGGTGACCGTTAAAAGGCTGTGACAGTCTGAGACTGGTGCGTTACAAACCTGAACCTGGAAATTTTGTAATCTTGGGCTTCAACCTGCGTTCTGCACACACTTAGACAAGAAACAAGTTAGATCTGTTCTTAGACTCAACCCCTTGCCTAAAGTAAGTTTAGAATTTAACCATTTCTTGATATTTGGTCAAGGGGTGGAGCCTTATTGAATAAGGGAAGAATATAAGAAAAAATGTAATGCATATGATGGTATTTTTTTTAAGATTTTTTGCAATCATTTGGATTTTTGTGAGTTTTTTGAAAATATCTGGTGTTTTTAGTTTTTTGGAACATATGATTTTTTTTGGATTTTGAAATATATGATTTTTTTAGATTTTAAAATATATGATTTTTTTGGATGTTGAAATATATGATTTTTTTGTATTTTGAAATATATGATTTTTTTATATTTTAAAATATATGATTTTTTTGTATTTTGAAATATATGATTTTTTTTTGGATTTTGAAATATATGATTTTTTGGATTTTGAAAACCAGTGCCTCCCTAGGAGCGTGGGTCCTCCTAATTCTGTTCAGAGTTTCCGAGGTTGGCGTGTAATGGGGGTGACAACCCCTGGCCAGGGCCTAACTCGCATGACGGTATCTCTGCCAAGGCCATACCTAGGGTACTTGTCTTAGTCTTGAAAAGGAAAAATAGAACACGGGGATAAGCTTAGGCCAGATATAGAAGTTTTTAGGACTTGAGTTCCTCTCCAGTCAACCTATTCAGAGACTTGGTCTATTGTGCCAGGGCTTTTGTGTCCGTCATCAAACCTTTATCCACTCTAGGCACGCATACGACCGAGCTCATAACATCCCGTGGGGAAACTGTACTGCCACTCTTGCCATGCCTAGCTTTCATTTTTTTTCCTTTTGGAGCTTTGTAATTGATGATCGATGGACTTTCGAGATAGACTTTTACTTTTGTCAAGAAGATTGCTCCTTTTCTTTGCTCTTTTACTTTTCTCGTGGCGTCAGGTCATAACTGACTGCCCCTATTTGAGACCTCCTCTCGTCAAGGCGCCTAGATTGGTTATCGCCTCCTTATTCACCTCTTGCCCCTAGATTCAGCCAAAGAAGGAGATGGACAAGGACTTTTGACTCCCCCCCCCCAAAGCATGGCCAAGGGGAAACAGTGTTTACAAAGTGGGAAACCCGACCAGGGATGTCGTGTAGTGTGTGATTGCCGTGCTCGTGGTCCTCTTTCTTGCGAGGAAGGGAAAGGACACCTCACTACCGGGGTGGCATTGGTTTAGATTCTAAGGAAAGAAATGTTTAAGGTACAACCCATTCCAAGCGTGAGAGAGCTCCTCACCTTCTGCGTTCATTAAGCGATAAGCATTCCCTGGATAAGTCTCTTTCACAACGAACAGCCCTTCCCAGTTAGGTTATAATTTAGACTTAGGACCTGCAGACCGAATGAATTTGCATTTCAAAACCATATCACCTTTTTGAAATTTACGGTCAATTACCTTCTTTTGAAAATAACGCGAAACTCTCTTCTGATAAACAGATACGTGATCGGTCGCATTCATCCTCTTCTCATCTAAGAGTTCCAGCTGGACGAGCAATGCCTCTCAACGTTCATCGAGATGAAGTTCTTTATCAAGCTATACCCTTAAGGAAGGGATCAAAATCTCATGTGGGAGTACCACCTCCATCCCGTAAGTGAGAGCATAGGGAGTTTGCCCCATAGGAGTACGAACGGAGGTGCGGTAAGCCCATAGAGCTTCCACTAATCTTTCTGGACAATCAAAAAACTTATGAGATTCACATGTTTTCTTTATGATTTTGAGAAGGGTTTTGTTAGTGGCTTCAGCCTGACCGTTGCCTTGTGGGTAATATGGAGATGAGTGATGCAATGTGATATTGAACTTCTTACATAGGTCCTTGAGCTCTTGAGAGACGAACTGGGGTCCGTTGTCGGTGACGATACTGCTTGGCACTCTGAACGGCGATATAATGTTCTTCATGATGAAGTGGCACACCGTGGTAGCTTTAATCTCTGCGTATGCTTTGGCTTCATCCCACTTGGTGAAGTACTCAGTGGCGGTAAGGATGAAGGATTTTTGCTTGATCTGAGAATTGGGATCACCGAGCGGGCCGACAATGTCGAAAGCCTACATAGAGAACGACCAACGAGCATATAGAAGATGAAGAGATGAAGCCGGAGCATGAATTTTATCAGCAGGGAGTTGGCATTTAAGACACCTCTGGACATAGAGGGAGCAATCTTCCTCTAGAGTGGGTCAATAATATATAGCCCTGCCTAAGGATCTTCTTCGCTAGAGCCTTGCCATTAACATGACCTCCACACTCACCAGAATGGGCTGCTTCGGCCACCTTCCAAGCTTCATCATCGTTCAAACATCTCATGAGCATCCCATTAGTAGCGCGCCTGTATAGTTCTCCAGCAACGATAGTATACCTTGAGGCGGCTCTTCTTATTAACTTATGATGCTCTGCATTTGCCTCTTCCGGGAACGATCCATCTTTGCAAAACAACTTAATTTCATGATACCAGGGCAACTCTTCCTTTTCTAGGATCTCCTCTAACTTTGTCAAAGATACTTCCTTCAACTCTTCCTTCTCAGCCCTTACCTCTACAGTCTTCCTAAGGTTGACAAATCAGGGATCTTGAAGAGAGGGTGCGTCCAATCTCTGAACGATGACAGTCTCAGTACTCCGATTGAGAGGGAAAGATAGAGAGGAAGCGAGGGATGCTAAAGCATTGGCTAGAATGTTCTGAGACCGGGGAGTATAGATGTAGATCAACTTGCGGAATTGCTTAGCAAGGGGCGTGACCAAATCTTGATATGGTTTGAGCTTAGGGTCATTGGTGCGGTAAGTGGACAGAACTTGCCGCAGGACGAGCTGAGAGTCCCCTATGATATTCAAGTAACGTGCGCCTAGAAGGTAGGCATGCTTCAATCCAGCTGGGAGAGCTTCATACTCGGCGATATTGTTGGTAGTAGGAAACTGAAGTTGATAAGCTAAAGGAATCGTCACTCCTTCAGGAGTGAGCAGAACAGCGCCTATCCCTCAGCCCTGAGAATTGAGTGCACCGTCGAAGTGCAACGACCAGAAGGGATGATGAGTCAGGATAGAAAGATGCTCATCAGGGAAGTCATCCTGAATAGAATCAGTGCAGGGAATCGGGAGATGGGTAAGATGCTCAGCGATGGTGTATCCTTTGACCGCCTTCTGAATGACGAACGTGATATCAAACTGGGATAGGAAGCTCTGCCAGTGAGCTAACCTACTAGAGAGGACATGCTTTTCTAAGAGATAGCAGATTGGGTCCATTCTAGAGATCAGCCTAACTGGGTGGGCAAGGAATTAGTGTTTAAGCTTCTGAGCTACCTACACTAAGGCGGCACAAGTCTTCTCCATAGCGGTGTATTTAGCCTTAGCTGGGTTGAACAACCTGGAGAGATAATAAGCTGCCCGCTCTTTTCCTTCATCGTCTACTTGTGCTAAGACCGCCCCTAAGGAGTCCTTAATAATCGAGATGTATAGGATTAAGGGTTTCTCAGGGACAGGAGGTTGCAAAACTGGGGGATTGGATAGATATTCCTTTAGGTCCTCGTAGGCCTTTTGACAATCTTGATTCCATTCAAATTTGACTCCCACCTTTAGCAATTCATAAAATGGGCAGCACCTCTGAGAATGTTGGGATATGAATCTTCTGATGAATTGTAATCTACCAATCAGTCCTGGAAGTTCTGTAATATTCTTTGGCGGAGCATGTCCATGACGGCCTTTGCTTTATTAGGATCAATCTGGATCCTCCGTTTGCTGACTATAAAGCCTAGCAACTTCCCTGAGGAGGCTCCAAAAACACACTTCTTCAGATTCATTTTCAGCTTGTACTCCCTAGCTCTCTGTAGCACCTTAGCCAAAATAGAGGGGTGTTCTTCTTTGGTTCTTGATTTCACCAAGATGTCATCCACGTAGGCTTCCATGTAAATGTGCATCATGTCATGAAAAATGGCCATCATTGCCCTCTGATAGGTGGCACCTGCGTTCTTTAGACCGAACAGCATAACCATGTAGCAGTATGTGCCCCAGGGCGTCGTGAAGGAAGTTTTCTCTTGATCCTCCGAAGCAAGACGAATCTGATTATAGCCTAAGTAACTGTCCATGAATGACAAAGCTTCATATCCGGCGGTGTTATCGACTAGGACATCTATGTGAGGCAGTGAAAAATCATCTTTGGGACATGCTTTATTAAGATACCTGAAATCGATGCAAATACGCACCTTTCCATCATTCTTGATAACAAGGACTATGTTCGCCACCCACTAGGGATATAGAACAACTCTAATGAACCTGGCCTTGTATAACTTATCAACTTCTTCTTTAATCCTTAAGGCCATGTGGGGGTGAAATCTTCTCGACCTCTATATTACGGGTGTTGCCCATAGTTTAAGTACGAGTCGGTGTTCCACTAAAGAGGGGTCAAGACCCGACATGTCCTCATAAGACCAGGTGAAAGAATCACTATACTCCCTTAGAACCTTGACTAGATCTTCTTCCACTTGCGGAGGGAGATTAGCGGCAATGATGATGGGCCTTAAGTCTTCTTCGGTTCCCAAATTTATTTCCTTCGTAGGTTCATCCACTACTGATGATGGCTCGTCGAATCTCTTTAATCCTTGCGCATACAGATCGGCAATGTTATCTACATTGCTGTCCTCATCATCAATCCGGTCTTTCTCATCCAAGACTTCATAGACACCGAGTCTGTCATCGCTCCACACCCCTTTTATTTCCTCTTCGTCCTCTATCATGATTGTCGTAGCGACAAACTCTGGATACTTCAAAAGGGCATGACATCGCTGAGCCAGATCCTGCAAGAACCTTTCAGGAATGGATTTGGAAGGATGCGCAAGCGGGTGTGGCTCAAGCTCGGAAGGATTGGACGACCCAGAAGAGGACCCTACTTCTCTAGTTCTAATCGACCCTACTTCCCTAGACTCGACGGACCCTACGCCTAACCTAGAAGAAAGGAAAATCTAGTGGAAAGGAAGGACCAGGGGACTCGTGGCCCTGGGAGGAGGATGGAGACAAGATAGCGTAATCATCCACCGAAATCACTATTTCAAATTTGACATTTTTTTGGAGATCAGTGGAGATCATACAGCAGGATGGAGGAGGAGGAAGTCGCATGGGGAATAGAGAGGGGAAGATGCAATCAAAGAAGGGGTCGGAAGATGAAAACCACATCTCGTGGAGTTGGGCAGTGGAGGAAGGAGGAGTGAATAGAGTTGATAGATCAACGGGTGGGCAGAGCCCACATGCACATGGAACAAACAATATTTCGGGCGATCTTTCCATAAAATACGGATCGACCATAATCGGGGGTGAACGGGGAATGGGTTCCAATTGTTGAAATAGAGATGCGAGACGAGAGGGAGACCAAGAAATGATAATGGGCGAGCTCCCCTTCTTCTATAGACGGCCAGGTGGCTTCGGCTTCCATTGAATGGGCCGCACCTCCTGATCCTCCTTCTGACCATAACTATCTGGCTCGCTGAACATTCTAACAAATGACTGACTGAAATCTGGCATATAATCAACATGCCCTTTTGATAGCAGAGGTGGACTAGTAACTGTGCAAGCTGCATCTTTCTTTTCTGATTATACTGGTGGTGGATTCAGTGTACCCGGCTGGAGGGGTCCTTTTATAAAGTGTTGGCGGTAATCCCATGTAAGTGGTCCTGAGTCTCCCATCATTAAGAGTGCGGAATCTCGATAACCGAGACCTCTCTAGCTCATTTTTCTTCCTTTGGGCACTAGCTTAGTTCGTCCTTGTAACTGCGCACCGAGGCCTCTCCCCGGTTGATAACCCAGCTTCAATATGATATCCCAACCCTTGGAATCTCAGATCTAGGATTTCACTTTGATATTGACGGGTGTAGTGGCTGGCTTGTGTAGTGCATAAGCCCAAGGGAAATCTATATCTAGTACAGAAATAATGGGCCAGCTGCTGGGCCATAATGTGGGCAGAATCTTCTCTGAAATAACTTTGATAGACTTGACCGTGGATGAGCTTTTTAGTTTAACCACCCTCCCTTGAAAAGAGAGCTTGAGACATTGGTGCGCGATGGAGGGCACGACACTGAGAGTGTCGATCCACGGATGACCCAAGATAGCTTTGAACATAGGGTCGATGTCCAACACATAGAATTCAATGAGCATGGTGAGAGGCCCAAGCTCGGCTTGAATAGTAACAATCCCATGACATGCCCTCCGAGAATTGTCATAAGCAGCTATAGTAGTGGGGGTCGGGCGTAGAAGTTCTTCTGATAGATTGCAGGCCCTGAGAGTGCTAAGTTGGCACACATTGATAGATGCCCCTGTATCAACTAATGCCGCATCAATGCTGACTTTATTCAAGAAATAGGTGATGCAAAGTGGCATTTGTCGAGCTTCTGGTGGTGCTAGCTCGATTTCAAAGAAGGTTATAGCTGGTCCTTTAGAAACAGTCGCCAATGCCATAGGTAAACTATCGGCTGCCACGTCTTCACTAACCATCACCTTCTGAAGGAAGTTTCTGAGAGCATCTTGGTGAAGGGTAGATCTTTTGATAAGCTCCAGCATGGATATCTTAGCGGGAACCCAATCCAAGTTGTGCAACAGATCGTATTGGGTTCTTGGTAACGGCTCGGCTTCTTCCTGCTCAGTAGCTGGTTGGGAAGACTGGGGATTCGAAGTGGAAGGATAATTGCGGTGAACCATGCGCCTGCTCCGCAAGGCGAAGTTATAGGCTGTCGCGGCCTCGGATAGGCTCAAGATAAGTGACTTAGTAGGCCCGATGGGGTGGATAAGTGGTGCGAAAGAGGGTGTGGTGGAAAGGATGATGGGTGAGGGGTTGGTGGTAGCGGGTGCGAGCGGAAGTGGGGATATAAAGGTAGGCGGAGGTGTAATGAGTGGAGGGCTAGATGGAGGTGTGGTGATAGCGGGGGTGAGTAATGTGTGAGAGATGGGCGGTGGAGTAGGAATAGATGAAAGGACAAATGGTGTAGCAGGCAGAGGAGGGTTTTGGTATGTAAGGATGGTAGGAGCGGAAGTAGTGAGGAAGTTGTGGTGAAGGGCCATAACTTGTGATGTAGAGTTGTCATCGTCAAAGGACCACTCGGAATCAAGGGCCGGGGGTTGAACTACATTGACCTGGGCCAGCGCCTGTGGCTGAGGCTGCAGAGCGGGAAGATGGTTCGACATTGAGTTCTGATGGATCCCCAAGTCTTGAACCGGCTACTGTTGCTGTTGCGGCTGCTGCTGCGGCTACGGTGCCTGTTATTGCTGCACTTGCTACCTCGGTGGCTACCTTCTTTCTCTTTAATTTCCGTAATGGCCCTATGCATTTTAGCTCAATCAATCCTTTGTCCTTCATGGAGGTCATAGACCAAATCCCTGAACTGAAAACACCCTTCAATAGTATGCCCTGGCTACCTGTGGAACATATAGTACTTTGTCTGATCAACGGTCGGGTTCCAGTTGGGCCGTTCCGGAGGGAGTTATATAGCACTAACTGACATGAGAGCCGAGAAGATATCCATGAGGGTTTCTGGCAGGGGTGGGTACTGTGCTCTTTTAGGAGCCAAGCGCTTGTTGTTGTTGTTGTTGTTGTAGCCGTTAGGTGGAGGGACATTATGGTATTGCAAGGGCTGTGGAGGTTGTTGTGGAGCAGTGAAGGTATTTTGTGGAGTGGCAAAGGTAGGTGGAGGGTTTTGTGGAATGGTTGGGAAGTTTTGTGGAGCGGGATTTTGAGGAGTGCGGGGGTTTTATGGAAAGCTGAAAGGTGCGGCTTGGAAAGGGAAGGTAACGGCTAGAACTTGTTCGTTGGTCTGAACCCCCTTGGTTACAGGCCCTTGAGATTTCTTATGGTATTTTGGCTTTTGGTTCTCAAAGAGCGAGTGGATGGGAGAGTCTTTGAACTACGTTTGAATGAACCGCGCCCGACTATAAAGTTGGTGCATGTTTGCTATATCATTTATCGCCAAGATGTTTCAAAAGGTCAGAGTAGCATTGGAAATAATTAGCTTGACCTTCACTTCCTCCATAATATGGCCTGGCACCCTGGCGGCCATTTGCCTCCATCTGTCAGCGTAAGTTGCAAACTCTTCATCAGGCTTCATCTTCTCGGCCACCAAGTCTATGAAAGAATGTTCTGGACCGACCATGTCTTCAAACTGTTGGATGAACTTGTCTTTCACTACTTTGAAGCTCTCGGCATCCTCTAGCGTCAGAGAATAGAACCATTCCAATGCAATGCCATCCAATGATCGGTGGAACAAATACGCCATGAGGCGATCATCATACTGAAATTGGGCCGATTCATATAAAAAGTCCCTCACATGAATAAAGGGTGTTGAACCCCCTCCTCATGTATTATGTCTTATGGATTTTGATGATGACCAAATGAATTTATATGAATTGAAAATGAGCTTTTCTAACATTTTGGAAGTGATCACATCACATAAGGATTTGGCGTTTAGAAGGCTCAAGAACATCATCTCAAGAGTAAGTGTTTTGATTTGCTTTTGGACGAAGAATCTAATTCAGAAGTTGTTTTGACAGGACAATCTATATGGCCAAAGATTACCAACGTTCTAGGACGGTTGGTGAGATCGACTTCAACATATTGACTTTTGAATGTGTGGTTTGAAGTTCTTTATTTTGATCTCAAGGATTAAATTGGTTTAGAACTTATCTAAGTTTAAATGGTTTAAGTTTCATTCCCTCTCATGCTTTAAAAACCATCTTGAAACCCCTAGACTTGTTCTTGGACTTAGTGAGTCTTTCAATCAATCTTTTGGATGTTCTGGAACAAGGGTCGACCCATTGGGTCGACCCCTAGGTCCCCTGGTTCTGTTAAACGTGGGTCTTTCATCTCCAGCTGAAAGGGTCGACCCATTGGGTCGACCCCCAGCTGCAAGGGTTGACCCCAAGGGTAGACCCCTGGTAGTTATTTTTTTGAACCCGACGGGCTCCTTCACCAGACCTGCAAGGGTCGACCCCAAGGGTCGACCCATTCACTCGAGGGTCGACCCCAAGGGTCAACCCCTGTTGGCAGAAATATTAAACCCACACTGGTTCCTAGAAGGGTCGACCCCAAGGGTCGACCCATGCTGTCTGGCCCATCTGGCCCTTCACGAGGGTTGACCCCAAGGGTCGACCCTTTCTGGTCTGGGCGGCGCCGTGAATGTGGACTCTTGGCATTTCGACCAAATGGTCTAACCACACTTGTGTGGTTGTCCTTAATCCACTCCATAACAAGTGGATCTTGTCCCATGGCTGTCCCTTGACCACCCTTGGCCTATATAACATCTTGTAGAGGATGAAAACCCTAAAAGAAATTTGTATGTCCTGATTTTAGGTTTCTTCCTAACACTTGTCTATGCAGGTCACAGCAGCCACCTCCAGCCCTTGTTCCACCTTGGTGTGTGCGAGAAAGTTAAGGGAAGAATGAGGAATCAAAGTTCTAATCAAGTCCTTGTTGCTGGCTGTGAGCAAAATCGAGATTCAGCCACATCCGAGCCAAGATCGTTAAGAACGGTCATCATGCTGCACAAGTGTTTGATAAAATTCGCAGAAGAGAAAGGGGAAGCTCCAACCAGGATAAATCAATCCTTCTTCACTCTTTCCATTCTGAATCATTTAGCTTAAACTTGAGCATACGTTTGAAATCATCATTTCGGATATTTGTGTGTGATGTTCGTGTTTGGTAACACGAACGTGCATCTGTGTGTGTGTGCGTGTGTGTGTGTGTGTGTGTGTGTGTGTGTGTGTGTGTGTGTGTGTGTGTGTGTGTGTGTGTGTGTGTGTGTGTGTGTGTGTGCTTGCTGTTCTACATAGCGTGTGTGTGTGATTCACTACATAGTGAAGCCTTAATCCTCCGTGTGACCCAAACCACCTAAAAATTCCGTGTGTCAATTGTGGTTTGCTATTCCGTTTACTTGTCAAGTGGGCTTCGCGGTGAGGTGAGCATTCACCATTTTCTCTATCAATCACACCCACTTCACACGCATTCACGAGTATGATCCTATTTGTGTAAGGCTAGAGCTTGTATGCATAATTAGTATATAATTCTCGTAGGTAATTTCTTTTAATTGGCCATCAATTCACCCCTCCCCTCTTGATTTCCACCCTCCGGGACTCAACAATTGGTATCAGAGCCTTGGTCTCTATTTAATCTTGACCACACGGTTGTCAGAGCTAGATCCCATTAAATGGCAAACAAGGGGATGATGCCCGAAGGGCATTCTATTCAAAGACCTCCGTTCTTTGATGGATCAAACTACCCCTACTGGAAAAATAGAATGTATGTTTTCCTACGTGGCCAGGACTACGATGTTTTGTGTGTCATAAGTAGGGGTCCATATGTATTATCTGAGAAAATGAGAATGAGTGGGATGAAGAACATATTAGGAAGTGTTCAACAAATTTTAAAGCTATGAATATAATTCAATGTGCTGTTCATCCTAATGAATACTCACGTATTTCTACATGTTCCTCTGCACAGGAGATGTGGAACAAGCTATGGCTTATCTATGAAGGAACGTCGGAAGTAATGGAAACCAAAGCCAATCTTTTAGTCCGGGACTACGAGCTGTTCGCAATGAAGCAAGATGAGTCGATTTCTAACATGTTTGCTAGATTGACAGAAATTACAAATGGACAAAAGGGACTTGGCAAGGAGTATTCCAACAAGGAGCTTGTCAGAAAAGTTCTAAGATCCCTCTCTCCACAGTGGCATACAAAAGCCACTGTAATTGAAGACTCCAAGGATCTCAGCACTCTAACTCTGGATGAGTTGATCGGCTCGCTGATGACATATGAAATAAACATCAAAAGGAGCGAGGACGATCACAAGAAAAATAAAATTGTCACACCATTGGCCCTAAAGGTGAATCCACAAGATTCAGAGGGCAGTGACAATGATTCCATTGGCAACACTGAAGATGAGGAACTGGTTACCATGATCACATGAAGAGTAAGAAGGTTCGTCAAAAGAATCGGAAACTTTGGTGGTCAGTTCAGGAAGGGACCAAGAAGGCAAGGACCAAACAGGGGAGAAAGTAGCAAGAAAGAAGAAGTGATTTGCTATGAATGCAAGAAACCCGGCCATATGCGGGGTGAGTACCCCGATCTCATCAAGAAGGTGAAGAAAGGCAAGTTCAGGAAGCCCAAGGCCATGATGGCCACATGGAGCAATGAAGATTAGGAGGAATCCAGAAATGAAGATGGACTAGATGAGCTAGTCCAGAATCTATGTCTCATGGCCAATGACGACGAAGGAAATGAGGTAGATTCTGAAACTGAAATTCTTACTTGTGAATAATGGTAAATTGCATATGAATCTTTATATGAAAAATGTAAAAGATTCAAATCTGAAAATAGAAATTTGAAAAAGAAAATTGATCATTTTGTGCATACTAAAAAATCATGTGAAGAGTGCCATGCTTTAAAATCAGAAAATGAAAACACGAAGCATGAAAATGAAATTCCTGCATCCAAAATTGAACTGTTTGAAGAAGAGATTTCATGCATGAGAGAAGAACAATCCACATTTCTGAAAATACATGAAGAATTGAAAAATGATATGAAACAAGAAAAGCTTTAAAACATTACTTGCAATGAAGCCAAAGTAAAGGCTGAAAAACAAAGCCAATCTCAAATGGCTCAAATAAAAGAGCTAAAGGATGCTCTTGCCATCCTTGAAAAATCAAAAGTTCAAACAACCCATTGGGCCCCCATAAGTTCAGCATCCTCCAAACCAAAGAAACACATGCATAATTCCTTTTCAAATGTTGGTAGAAGGAGAAAAAGAGATAGAGCCATTGTAAGACCCCGGATAAATAATCAAGAAAGACTATATTCAAAAATGAAATAATCAAGTTATACATTATATGACTAAACCCTTCACCCATATACACATCAAACGAGCCAAATTAAAAGACGCTTCCATATAGGTCGTCATTTAATTGAAGACCCCTAAGAAGGCGCCAATTTATAAAATAACGCCTCTATCCCAGGCGTCAGTTTCAGAAGTGACGCCACTATACATGGGCGTCAAATTTCATATTTTCGAAGGCAAGACAAGTTGATAGTAAGTAACGCCCCCTTGGAGGGCGCCATTTTATAAATCGAAGACCCTTAGACAAGCATCATTTTTAATTAACGCCCCAACCTTAGGCGTCATTTTCAAGTTGAACCTGTTAGTGTTCGGTTCGAACTAAGATGTTGTCTAGGGTAAGTTTTGATTTAGGAAAGAGATTGATGCATGTATATTTTAGTTTTAGTCGAACTCCAACCCTATAGGGTCTCCAGAACCCTATAAATACCCCCTCCCATCGAGCCAACCTAAAGGCTCTTTTCTTCATCGAGACTTATTACTGTTGTTCAGAGCGTAAAGAACATAAGTAAGTTCTTCTTCTCCCTCTGTGGTGGGGATTCCACCTACTTTCAATTCAACTTGGTTGTATAGAATGTAATGAACTTTGATGGTTCTTCATCCTTCTTCTGCAGGTTGTCTGCAACGAGAAGGAGCTGCTGCTACTTTCTTCGGACGAACAGTTCTTTGTCAAAAACTTTCTTCCTTGCTCTATTGATCATCGTCTTCCTATCTTTCCCGGTTGGTTTGTGGAGGAGAAAGCCGTTGCTGTCTCTACTTCGTCCTTTTGCTGCTACTGCACAGTGGGATCAAGAGCGATTGCTCTTATTATCTTTCCCTTCCTCCACGGTTCGGGTGCAAAGAGAAGGCACTCTGTTTGAAACAGGGTATCATCCTAAGGAGACATACATCCTTTATCTTCACGTCTGTCAACCAGAATCGTATCGGCAAGGTAGATTTTCTCAAGACTTAGCAAAACTCAGTAATTAGTTAGTTATAAGAATGCATATAGGTCTGTAAAAAGGTGCTTCATCGAGTTTTCTGTAATTTCATTAAATAACACCCTAGATACAGGCGTTATTTTGATTTTTAACGCCCCCCGTGACAGTCGTCAATTTGCTAGTTAATCAATAAACAGTACATGTTCAAAATTTAGTAACTGTGAACCTATATATGTAAATTAATGCATGATTACGTTGATAAACTCCTGATATTTTTCTCTACCTGTTCATGTCATTTGTTTCTTGATCAGACCAACTTCATGAACCTTGTGCCTGTGATTGTACCTGTCCGGTGTAAATCACAAGACAAAGAATTAGCAACCCAGATCAGGTCGTCAATTGAATGGACGCCCGCACACATGGGCGCCAATTTAGTGATAAATCCAGAATTTCCAGAAATATTTATATTATTCATGGATATTGAAATGACGACATACGCACATCCCTTTAATTTTATATATGACGCCCCTGACTAAGGCGCCATTTACATAGTTAACGCCTTCGTAAAAGGCATCAATTTGACAAAAATTGAAATATAAAAATGATTAGAGGAAATTAATCTGCATATAGCGACTGAGAGAATAGTCATCATTTTATAAACTGACGACTCTGAACAGGGCGTCAATTCATAAAATGAAGACTCAGATCCCAGACGTCATTTTACTGATAGTCATATTTATACGTGGTTTCTGTAACCCGCTATTGGGTTTTATATATATATATATATATATATATATATGTGTGTGTGTGTGTGTGTGTGTGTGTGTGTGTGTGTGTGTGTGTGTGTGTGTGTGTGTATTGGCACTATATCCCATTCCGTGAATATAGTCCCATGTTTCACATTATTTTATCGATTACCCCCTATTTCTCAGTGATAGATGAACTCTCCATTGGACATTCTGTTCCTTTGGACCGGTGACTTTATCATAGAGACCTCCGTAAGACTCCGCTAGCTTTAGATTCCCTCAAAGCAGCCGAACAGGTTGTACCATCAAAACCCATAACACCACTTACTTGCCCTGTCACTCTATAGTAACATGGTAAACCGGCCCTCATGACATAATATGTGAATGTTGTGAGAATATTCTTAATGGAATGGGAAACCATGCCATTAATGTTCTTACTAGCTATATGCCGTGTTTGTGGACCTTAATTCTATTGTAATGAGTGACCATATCTGAGTGGGCACTTATCATGGTACCCAATTAGGGAACCGATTCCACCTAGTTTTATCGTTAATCGTGATTACACCGTTATTATCGTCATTATACCACATGTTCAAATCCTTGAAATGCTATTCCACAAGATCTACCTTAAAAGTTTATACAAGTTTATTCCTTGAAATTCCATATTGGCTATAACTATAGTGGATGTCAAAAAATACACGATCAATGCTTGCGCATATAGGGCCCGATCTGGTCCTGGGAGGAGCACCCAAAAGTATTTGTGCCCATGGGAGTTGTAATGATCACGGTATGGCATTGTACCGAAGTGCATGACTAGCTTGATTAGACATTCCACAATCTCATACTCGACTTGACATGACATGACTTGCGTGACTCGGAAAGGGTATTTATAAACTTACTTGAAACGTGATAGTCAAATTCTGACATGACATGATGAATATACTTGCTTGAGTATCTTGACATTTAATGATATAAGTTTTTGAAAGACATGCTAGTTCACTCAATTAACTCTTGTTACTCTCTCTCTCTCTCTCTTGTCGTTTTACGCAAACATGCATAGCTTTATTGCATTCATGAAACATGTAATTTACTTAAAGCAAGCTAGCTCTTGAGATATAATTCCTATAGAGCGTTTGCTCATCTGGTGTTTTTCCTTATTTTTTAGGTAAGTCCGATGATGAGATTCAATCGGATGGGGAAGGTCAAGAGTGAAGAGATTAGAGCTACTCCATCTATCCAAGCGTCTACTAATCTTATCTTTATAATTTCTTGAGTCAACCATTGTACTTTTCCTTTTATTAGGTCTTAGCACTTTCCTTAAGTGGATTGTAATAGAAGTACTTTTGAGGCTGTGATTGAATAAAGGATTGGGTTATGTTTACTTTTGCGCACTCTGTCTTTGTGTGGAATACACTAACGCTCTGATTGACATGATCAATGTAAACTCGTCACGCATCTCCAGGTTCCTTTCTGCGCTCAGGGCGTGACAGTTTTTGTGGTATCAGAGCCTAGGATATTCAATTCCTAGGAAACCCAAGTCCAAGGATAGGTTTAAAAAACCTTTAACCAGTGAGATTGGGTAGAACCAAGGGTTAAGTTAACTTAGAATAAAATCTTTGAACCTAATCATATATTAATCTAGTTATTAATATTGTAGGACCATGGCCGCAGAACGTGCCAAGTGGCGCAACATGCAACGCACTCTGCAAGGCATGACCCAGGCACTTCAAAAGAAGGCACAAGGAGGTGCACATCGTGGAGCAGGAAATCTCCACCAAAGCTTCAAGAACATGAACCCGCCTAAGTTCATGGGATCCACTGATCCGGATGACGCCGAGCACTGGATCCGGGAGACCGAATGTATCTTTTGGGTTATGCAATGCACGGACCAAGAGAAGGTCTTGTTAGCAATGTTTCAATTGGAAAGGGACGCCCGTTGCTGGTGGGAGTCGGTAGAAGCCACATTAGATCAGGGACAAGTTACTTGGGAAGAGTTTGTTGAACATTTCAACAATAAATATTTTTCAGACCGAGTCCAGGAGAAGAAGGCCTCTGAGTTTGCCGCACTTAAGCAACGATCATTATCGGTGGCCGAGTATGAGGCACAATTCTCAAGGTTATCCCGGTACGCTAAACATCTAGTTAGTACCGAGAAGATGAAAGCTAGGAGATTCCTAAATGGGCTTAGACCCCAATATATCACACAGCTGGCACCGATGGACATACAGGTCTATTCGGAGATGGTACGACGAGCCCAGCTACTGGAGGATGCCACTGAACTATCTGATAGGATCCGTGGGAGAGACAAGAAGGAGCATGTTACTAGCTCCGGCACTTTCAAACCCAATTTCAACAAGAAAAGGCCAAGTAATGGAGGAGAGTCTTCTCAGGAGAAGAAAATCAAAAAGATTAACAAGCCGTTCTCCATCACCTGGTGTGTAAACACTGTGACAAGACCGGACATAAGGCTGAAGAATGTTGGAGGAAACTTGAAGCATGTCTCCGTTGTGGGAGCCGTGATCATTGGATTCCCGACTGTCCCCTACTAAATGATCAAGCCGGTGATGAAAAGCGCCCGGTAACAAAGAATGCGCGTCTCCAAGCTATTAAGGAGGCAGAACAAGACGAAGGCAGACTAGTAGAAGGTACATTGAAAGTTTGTTCCAAGTCTGCACATGTCTTATTTGATACGGGTGCATCACATTCTTTTATTTCCAAGAGGTTTGCTGACCCATTACCTATGGAATCGGAATGGATAAAAATAGTTTTATCTACTCCTCTCGGAAATGAAACTGATATTACTCATCATTATCAGAACTGTGAAGTCTTGGTAAAGGGTAGAAAATTTCCTATCAACCTAATATGCCTAGATTTAAAGAAATATGATGTCATATTAGGAGCAGATTGGATATCCATGTATCAGGCAACTGTGGATTGCCGTAATAGCAAGGTTACTTTCAAGGAATTCCCAGAATTGGTCTATACTAGCCCTAAGAATCAAAGCAAGTCACCTCTTATTTCAGCTCTCCGAGCTAGTAAGCTAATAAGGAAAGGATGTGTATCTTTCCATACGTTTATCACCATTAAGGATACTAAAGAGACTAAGCTAGAAGACATCCCAGTTGTGCAAGAGTTTTCGAAAGATTTACCTGGATTACCACCACAAAGAGAAGTGGCCTTCACCATCGATTTGGTCCCTGGTGCTGATCCAGTTTCTAAAGCACCATATAGGATGTCCCCCGCTGAACTCAAGGAACTAAAGGAGCAATTGATGGAACTTCTCAAGAAAGGATTTATCAGACCAAGCACTTCCCCGTGGGGAGCACCTGTGCTGTTTGTAAAGAAGAAAGATGGATCCATGAGATTATGCATCGACTATCGATAGTTGAATCATGTCACTATCAAGAACAAGTATCCACTGCCGAGAATCGACGAATTATTTGATTAAATATCTGGATCCAAGTATTTCTCCAAGATTGATCTCCGGTTGGGATATCACCAATTGAGGATCAAAGATGAGGACATTTATAAGACCGCGTTCAGAAGCAAGTATGGGCACTATGACATTGTTGTTATGCCTTTTGGAATAACAAATGCCCCTGCTGCCTTTATGCAGCTGATGAATAGTATATTCAGGCCTCACCTAGATCAATTCATCGTGATTTTCATTAATGATATACTGATCTATTCAGAGACCAAGGAAGAGCACAAGGAGCATTTAAGGATTGCATTACAGATATTAAGGATGAATCAGTTATATGCAAACCTCAGCAAATGTGAATTCTGGTTAGAAGAAGTATCTTTCTTAGGGCATGTTATATCAAAAGATGATTTGTCCGTAGATCCATCAAAGGTTGAAGTTGTAAGGAATTGGGAAAGACTGACCAATGCTAGCGAGATCCGAAGTTTCTTAGGTCTTGCAGGCTATTATAGGTGATTTATCAAGGATTTCTCCAAGATCGCCGTACCACTCACTAGGCTAACTCGCAAGGAGATCTATTATGAATGGAGTGAGGAATGTGAAAGAAACTTCCAAGCTCTCAAGGATCACCTAACTATAACCCCGGTCTTAGCTCTACCAGTCGAAGGAGAGAAGTTTGAGGTACACACTGATGCATCTGGCATTGGCCTCGGATGTGTTCTAATGCAATAAGGGAAAGTTATAGCCTACTCTTCTCGCCAATTGAAGAAGCATGAGGAGAACTACCCAGTCCATGACTTAGAATTGGTAGCGGTAGTATTTGCACTGAAGATATGGAGACATTATCTATACGGAGTGCAGTTTATTGTATACTATGACCATAAAAGTCTTAAGTATATCTTCTCTCAGAAGGAATTAAATACGAGGCAAAGACGTTGGCTAGAATATCTCAAGGATTTCGACTTCACTATACAATATCATCCTGGAAAGGGTAATCCTATAGCTGATGCCCTCAGTCGAAAGTCGAGAGCACTATTAGCCAATTGTATGATTTAGGAGTGGAAGTTGCTAGAACAATTCTCTAAACTTAATATAAGCATGGACAAGGATAGTAGATGTGTCACATTATCCCATATGAGCATACATCTGGACTTGCTATCCGAAATACAAGGATTTCAAGATAGTGACCCCGTACTAGTAGAAATCAAAGACAAAATAGAAGAACAAACTGATTTCAAGATAGCCTCGGATGGAAGATTGATGTTCAGGAATAGAACATGTATACCAGATTGTCCAGAGCTAAAGAAGAAAATCTTAGATGAAGCTCACAGATCGAGGTACATAATTCATTCAGGGTCTACCAAAATGTACCAAGATTTAAAAAGGACCTTCTGGTGGACCAATATGAAAAGAGAAGTAGCAGACTTTGTGTCTCGCTGTTTCACGTGTCAACAAGTCAAGGCAGAACTCTAAAAGCCTGCCGGTAAACTACATCATCTAGACATTCCCAAATGGAAGTGGGAGGATATCGGTATGGACTTCATTATGGGTCTATAATGGAATATGGGTTATCATCGACCGATTGACCAAATTGGTACACTTCTTACCAATCAAGAGTCGATGGTCAGTTGATGTTCTTTCTGCATTATACATAAAGGAGATAGTCAGGTTACATGGAGTACCTGTCTCAATCGTGTCTGACAGAGACCCCCGTTTTACTTCTCACTTTTGGAAGGGTCTACAACATTCTCTGGGGACAAGACTTAACTTTAGTACCGCTTTTCATCCTCAAACGGATGGTCAGACCGAGAGAACCAATCAGGTAGTTGAAGATATGCTCAGAGCTTGCATCATTGATTTTGGTGGAAGCTGGCATGATCACTTGTCTTTGGTGGAATTTGCATACAACAACAGCTACCAGGCAAGTATACAAATGGCACCTTTCAAAGCGTTATACGGAAGGAGTTGCCGATCGGCTTTGTGCTGGGATGAAGTTAGCAAAAAACAACTATTAGGTCCAGACATGGTAAGGAATACCACTGAAAAGATTCAGTTGATTAGAGAAAGACTTCATGTTGCTCAGTCTAGACAGAAGGCTTATGCTGACACAAGAAGAAGAGATCTCGAATTCTAAATCGGAGACCACGTATTTCTCAAGATATCACCAGGACGAGGAATAAGGAGATTTGGTGTCAAGGGCAAGCTTACACCAAGGTTTATCGGACCTTTTGAGATACTAGAAAGAGTTGGCGAGGTTGCTTACCGCGTCGCGTTACCTACTCAAGTATCCGAAGTTCATAATGTATTCCACATATCTATATTGAAGAAATATGTGCACAATCCGTCACATATCATTGATCATGGAGACCTGGTGATTCAAAGGGATCTCACTTATGAACAAAAGCCCATGAAGATCCTCGATCGCGAAGAACATACCTTAAAGAATAAAATTATTCCCATGGTCAAAGTGCAATGGAGTAAAAGCTCAGAACACGAAGCCACAAGGGAGACCGAGGAATCTATGAGGAAACGATTCCCAGAATTATTCTAAAAGGGTATGTACTCTACACTCTCCACGTCTATATACGATTGAATTTGGGGACCAAATTCTTTTAAGTGGGGGAGGGTGTAAGACCCCGGATAAATAATCAAGAAAGACTATATTCAAAAATGAAATAATCAAGTTATACATTATATGATTAAACCCTTCACCCATATACACATCAAACGAGCCAAATTAAAAGACGCCTCCATATAGGTTGTCATTTAATTGAAGACCCCTAAGAAGGCGCCAATTTATAAAATAACGCCTCTATCCCAGGCATCAGTTTCAGAAGTGACGCCACTATACATGGGCGTCAAATTTTATATTTTCGAAGGCAAGAAAAGGTAATAGTAAGTAACGCCCCCTTAAAGGGCGCCATTTTATAAATCGAAGACCCTTGGACAGGCGTCATTTTTAATTAACGCCCCAACCTTTGGTGTCATTTTCAAGTTGAACCTGTTAGTGTTCAGTTCGAACTAAGATGTTGTCTAGGGTAAGTTTTTATTTAGGAAAGAGATTGATACGTGTATATTTTAGCTTTAGTCAAACTCCAACCCTATAGGGTCTCCAGAACTTTATAAATACCCCCTCCCATCGAGCCAACCTAAAGGCTCTTTTCTTTGTCGAGACTTATTGCTGCTGTTCCGAGCATGAAGAACATAAGGAAGTTCTTCTTCTCCCTCTGTGGTGGGGATTCCACCTACTTTCTATTCAACCTGGTTGTATAGAATGTAAAGAACTTTGATGGTTCTTCATCCTTCTTCTACATGTTGTCTGCAACGAGAAGGAGTTGCTGCTACTTTCTTCGGATGACAGTTCTTTGTCAAAAACTTTCTTCCTTGCTCTATTGATCATCGTCTTCCTATCTTTCCCGATTGGTTTGTGGAGGAGAAAGCCACTGCTGTCTCTACTTTGTCCTATTGCTGCTACTGCACAGTGGGATCAAGAGCGATTGCTCTTATTATCTTTCCCTTCCTCCACGGTTCGGGTGCAACGAGAAGGCACTCTGTTTGAAACATGGTATCATCCTAAGGAGACATACATTCTTTATCTTCACGTCTGCCAACCAGAATCGTATCGTCAAGGTAGGTTTTCTCAAGACTTAGCAAAACTCAGTAATTAGTTAGTTATAAGCATGCATATAGGTCTGTAAAAAGGTGCTTCATCGAGTTTTCTGTAATTTCATTAAATAACGCCCTAGATACAAGCGTTATTTTGATTTTTAATGCCCTCCGTGACAGTCGTCAATTTACCAGTTAACCAATAAATAGTACATGTTCAAAATTTAATAACTGTGAACCTATATATGTAAATTAATGCATGATTACGTTGATAAACTCCTGATATTTTTCTCTACCTATACATGTCATTTGTTTCTTGATCAAATCAACTTCATGAACCTTGTGCCTGTGATTGCACCTGTCCGGTGCAAATCACAAGACAAAGAATTAGCGACCCGGATCAGGTCGTCAATTGAATGGACGCCCGCACACATGGGCGCCAATTTAGTGATAAATCTAGAATTTTTGGAAATATTTATATTATTTCTGGATATTGAAATGACGACATACGCACAGCCCATAAATTTTATATATGACACCCCTGACTAAGGCGCCATTTACATAGTTAACGCCTTCGTAAAAGGCGTCAATTTGACAAAAATTGAAATATAAAAATGATTAGAGGAAATTAATCTGCATATAGTGACTTAGAGAACAATCATCATTTTATAAACTGACGACTCTGAACAGGGCGTCAATTTATAAAATGAAGACTCAGATCCCAGACGTCATTTTACTGATAGTCATATTTATACATGGTTTCTGTAACCCGCTGTCGGGTTATATATATATATATATATATATATATATATATATATATATATATATATATATATATATGGGTGTATTTGCACTATATCCCATTCCGTGAATATAGTCTCATGTTTCACGTTGTTTTATCGATTACCCCCTATTTCTCGGTGATAGATGAACTCTCCATGGGACATTATGTTCCTTTGGACCGGTGACTTTATCATAGAGACCTCCATTAGACTCCGCTAGCTTTGGATTCCCTCAAAGTAGCCGAACAGGTTATACCATCAAAACCCATAACACCACTTACTTGCCCTGTCACTCTATAGTAACATGGTAAACAGGCCTTCATGACATAATATGTGAATGTTGTGAGAATATTCTTAATGGAATGGGAAACCATGCCATTAATGTTCTTACTAGCTATATGCCGTGTTTGTGGACCTTAATTCTATTGTAATGAGTGACCATATCTGAGTGGGCACTTATCATGGTACCCAATTAGGGAACCGATTCCACCTAGTTTTATTGTTAATCATGATTACACCGTTATTATCATCATTATACCACATGTTCAAATCCTTGAAATGCTATTCCACAAGATCTACCTTAAAAGTTCATACAAGTTTATTCCTTGAAATTCCATATTGGCTATAACTATAGTGGATGTCAAAAAATACACGATCAATGCCTGCGCATATAGGGCCCGATCTGGTCCTGGGAGGAGCACCCAAAAGTACTTGTGTCCATGGGAGTTGTAATGATCACGGTATGGCATTGTACCGAAGTGCATGACTAACTTGATTAGACATTCCACAATCTCATACTCGACTTGACATGACATGACTTACGTGACCTAGAAAGGGTATTTATATACTTGCTTGAAACGTGATAGCCAAATTCTGACATGACATGATGAATATACTTGCTTGAGTATCTTGACATTTAATGATATAAGTTCTTTAAATACATGCTAGTTCACTCAATTATCTCTTGTTACTCTCTCTCTCTCTCTCTTGTCATTTTACGCAAACATGCATAGCTTTATTGCATTCATGAAACATGTAATTTACTTAAAGCAAGCTAGCTCTTAAGATATAATTCCTACAGAGCATTCGCTCATCTAGTGTTTTTCCTTATTTTTCAGGTAAGTCCGATGATGAGACTCAATCGGATGGGGAAGGTCAAGAGTGAAGAGATTATAGCTACTCCGTCTATCCAAGCGTCTACTAATCTTATCTTTCTAATTTCTTGAGTCAACCATTGTACTTTTTCTTTTATTGGGTCTTAGCACTTTCCTTAAGTGGATTGTAATAGAAGTACTTTTGAGGTTGTGATTGAATAAAGGATTGGGTTATCTTTACTTTTGCGCACTCTGTCTTTGTGTGGAATACACTAACGCTCTGATTGACATGATCGATGTAAACTCATCACGCATCTTCGGGTTCCTTCTGCGCTCGGGGCGTGACAACCATCACTTGTTTCTATTGTGGAAAAATGGGTCATGACATGTATGATTGTAGAATTCTAAAATTTGATGAAGAAAATTCTGCTAGACTCAGAAATAGATCATATATGCATCATGCCTCTAACCATCATGGACCAAAATCTCCATAAGCACTTTGGTTGAACTGCAGGTCTACTTGAGAGCTCAAAGGAACAAATGATATTTGGACAGTGGTTGCTCTCGGCATATGACGGGAAATAAGGAATGGTTTGTGGACCTGCATAAAAAGGATGGTGGGACGGTAGCATTCGGTGGTAAGGACAAAGGTAAAATCATCGGAGAAGGTAAGATAGGTAAGAATCAAAATCATACCATTGAAAATGTATTGCTTGTGAAAGTTTTGCATCATAATCTCTTAAGCATAAGCCAACTTTGTGATAAAGGATGCAATGTGATTTTTGATTCTAACCACTGCACTGTTTTGAACAGAAATACTCATGAGATAAAGTTCATTGGTTTCAAGTATAACAATGTTTATATGATAGACTTGAATGATGCCTCTCATGAGAATTTATGTTTAATTGCAAGGAACAATGATGATGCTTGGCTCTGGCATCGCCGGCTTGGGCATGCTAGTTTCAATGTTTTACTGAAATTATCTAGAAATGATTTGGTAATTGGACTGCCCAAGTTGAAGGCCGTCGATGATGGAGTGTGTGGGATGTGTAGCATGGGGAAATAAACAAGGACATCATTCAAGAGCAAGAATGATGTGACCACATCGAGACCCCTTGAAATCATCCACATTGATCACTTTAGACCAAGCAGAACACACAGCTTGGGTGGTAAATTATATGGTTTTGAAATTATGGATGATTATTCAAGATTCTATTGGGTTTACTTCCTTTCTCATAAAAATGATGCCCTGACGGAATTTGAAGCATTTTGTAGGGTGGTTCAAACTGAAAAGGGGTTTTGCATCAAAACCGTGCGGAGTGATCATGGCAGGGAATTTGATAACCATGAGTTTAGCAATTTTTGCAGGGCTCAAGACTACACTCATGACTTCTCCACACCAAGAACCCCTGAACAAAATGGCATTGTTGAAAGGAAGAATAGAACACTAATCGAAATGGCAAGAACCATGCTAAATGAGAATAATCTGTCAAGGTACTTTTGGGCTGAAGCAGTGAACACAGCCTGCTACATAATCAACCGTGCCATGGTAAGACCGTTGTTGAAGAAAACCCCCTATGAGCTGTACCAAGGTAAGAAGCCAAACATTTCACATCTTAGACCATTTGGCTCAACCTGTTACATTCATAACAATGGTAAGATAGACCTGGCAAAATTTGATCCCAAGAGTGACAAAGGTAAACTTCTTGGGTACTCACTTAGCTCAAGAGCATATCGAGTGTACAACTTGAGAACTCTTGTAGTTGAGGAAAGCCCCCATGTCATTATTGATGAATCATCTCAAAATAGAACTAATGAAAAATCTGTCTTGCAGGATGATGAGTTGGATGTTGGAGATATTAGGAAGGAAGAAAGAAAAATTGAGAAACAACAAGAAGAAGAACCATAAGAAGATGAAGCCAATCAGGAAATTCAAGTTGAACAGCAACTACCAATGCAATGGACCTTTCCAAAGGACCATCCGCCGAACAATGTGATGGGCAATGTAGAAGAAGGAATACGGACACGAGCCTCTTTCAGGGAAGTTGAAAATCAGGATTACATAGCCTTGCTTTCTCAATTTGAACCTCACTTCATAGAAGAAGCCTTGAATGATGAGTCATGGATCATTGCCATGCAAGAGGAACTACACCAGTTCCAAAGGAACAAAGTGTGGTTCCTTGTTCCATGCCCTAAGAATCACTCCGTGAACCGAACAAAATGGGTTTTTCGAAACAAAACAAACGATCAAGGAGTGGTAACTAGGAACAAGGCCAGGCTAGCAGCCAAGGGCTATAGTCAAGAGTTAGGAATTGACTTTGATGAGTCTTTTGCTCAAGTAGCAAGACTTGAGGCAGTGAGGGTTCTCTTAGCATTTACATGTTGTCATAATATCAAATTATTTCAAATAGATGTTAAGAGTGCATTTTTGAATGGCTATATCCAGGAGGACGTGTATGTGGAGCAACCACCGGGGTTTGAAGACACAAAGCATACAAGCTGGACAAGCAACCACCATGTGTACAAGCTGGACAAGGCACTTTACGGTCTGAAACAAGCACCCCGTGCATGGTATGAACGGTTAAGTGATTTCCTCATTCAAAATGAATTCAAACGAGGTAATGTTGATCAAACCCTCTTTACAAAATTGAATGGTAAGGAAATCTTAATTGTTCAAGTTTATGTTGATGATATTATTTTTGGCTCCACTAATGATACTCTCAGCAAAGACTTTACAAAATTAATGCAAAGTGAGTTTGAAATGAGTCTTATGGGAGAGCTAACATTTTTCTTGGGATTGCAGGTAAATCAAACGGTAGATGGGCTGTTCATACATCAAAAGAAGTATGCAATGGAGTTGCTGAAAAAGTTTAATTTGACGTCAACAAAACCACAATCAACTCCTATGTCCACCTCAATAAAAATTGATCAAGATGAGACAGGTAAATCAGTGGACCAAAAACTCTTTAGAAGCATGATAGGTTCACTATTGTATTTAACTGCCAGCAGGCCCGACATTCAGTTTGTTGTTTACATGTGTGCAAGATTTCAGCCAAATCCAAAGGAATCACATATGTCGACTGTAAAATGGATTTTTAGATATGTTGCTGGTTTAGTTAACTTAGGATTGTGGTTTCCACGCAATTCGTGTTTTGAACTAGTTGCCTATTCTGACGCCGATTACGCGGGCTGTAAGATGGATCGGAAAAGCACCAACGGGTATTGCCAGTTTCTTGGGGGATGCGTGGTTTCATGGGCCTCCAAGAAACAAAATTTAGTGGCATTATCAACAGTTGAAGCCGAGTATGTGGCTGTCGGTAGTTGTGTTGCCCAGGTGTTATGGATCCAACAGCAAATGATTGATTATGGCATATTCTTTAAAAACACCGCAATTCTTTATGACAACATCAGCCATAAACCTGTCCAAAAACCCAGTTCATCACTCTCGCACCAAGCATATTGAAATTAGACATCATTTCATTAGAGATCATGTAAGCAAGGGTAATATTGATATCAGCTTTATTGAGACAAATCGTCAGATTGCCGACATTTTCACCAAACCTCTTAGTGAAGACAAGTTCACATCATTTAGAAGAGAACTAGGGGTTTGTCAGATAGACAAGTCTGAAAAATAGCCATGTGCATCAATGTATAAATAGGTCACTGCATTACATGTAATTGTATCAAGTTCCAAGCATATAGTATTTCCCCTTGTCATACATGTGCATTATTATTGCATGAAAAACAAACAAAAATTGTATGAAAAATCTTGATTGCATGTCTTGCATGTCTTTTATTTATAGAATACAACCATGTTTTTTGTAATTTCTATGGCTGATATTTCCTTGAGTTCCTTTAATGCCAGCAAGAGAGCATACTCCCTCGAAATCTGAAATTTGGAGACGTTAGAATATGAACATCTACTATGATCCTAGATTTTCTTGAAACAAGTTCTGTCACGCCCCGATCCGATAGCAGCGGAATGTGTCATTTGCTCGGAACGTGGCAGTTAAACAGTCAGGAATAATCAAGAGCAATCGGATAAGTCCAAATAATTTGGAACAACAACAAAAAATTTATTAAATATAAATCTCTTACAAGAACTCGAAGGCTCAACTACGCCACTATGAAAGAAAAGGAGATGACGCACTAATAGACTTAGACAATATAACTAAATAAGAGACATCATGCTAGACTCAAGAAAGATAAAAGACACAGGTTCACTAGTTTTCGAAGCTCGCTTGCACACTTGTCCCTCCCATGTGAGTCACGGTCTCGCTAGCCACCTGATTACCTAAAAAATATTAGAATAAACTGAGTGAGCGAAAGCTCAGTAGGAATTATATCTCAAGAACAAGCAATTGGTTTAAGTAATTACATCTTTCACATGTAAATACAGTAAGGCTATGCATGTAGAATTAATCGAGCAAGAGAAACAAAACTAGCAAGAGATTAACAACGTCGTGCAAAAACTTTCAAGCAAGAGATATCCAAGAGAGATTTATAGAATATTGGCTATTTCACGCAAGTACTTGCCCATTCCGGGCCACGCTAGTTGAGTCACGCAAGTCAAATCACGCACGTAAGTAATATTAAGTAACATCATGAGAGAGAGAGAGAGAGAGAGAGAGAGAGAGAGTGGAATGCCAAAGATAAAACTAGTCTTGCACTTCGATGAAATGCCAGACCCCATGATCAATATAACTCCTATAGGCACCAGTACTTTTGGGTGCTCCTCCTAGGACCAGATCGGGCCCTATATGCACAACATTAAAGATAGATCTAGACATCCACGATAGTTCGTAGCCAATAAGGAGTTTCAAGAACAAGCTTTAATAGGATGATAAGATAAGATTTTATGGAATTCAAGGGCAAGGCCCTTGAGTAAGGACAGACTTGCGATAAAATCCACGTAAAAATACAGAAACTATAACATGTCAAAAAACTGGGTGGAAATGGCACCTAGATAGGTTGCCATGAATAACTTGAATAGATGACTAACAAGATAGTCACAAATTTAATGGACACGAAGCAAGCTGAAGAATTGGCACCTAACTATAGGATACCCAATTCAATATATCGCATAGTGAAATGATCACTCATTCCACTGGCTAAGAGAATTCTCTCATGGGCAAAGAATAGCACCATGAAAGGGCCGGGTTACCACGTTTCTCTAGAGTGATGTGGCATTAAAATGGGTATAAGGTGTCCAACGGAGGTCCCGATGACTAACTTGCGAGTCCGAAGGAATGGAATGTCCAACGGAGAGCTCGTATGTCGCCGAGAGTTGAGATGTATACGTGAACCAATCATGAAACATGGACTCCATCTATGGACGTGAGATGAGAGTGCCAGAAGACCCGCGGTATGGGTCAAAATCGAAAGAAAACGGTGAGAACATGAATGCGGTAATTATAGAATTCATGTCCATCCAATTCTATAATTACCTATAATTAAATAAACTTATATTATTTGATGTCTGTGGGTGGCATCATTTATTAATTAGCATCCTCTTGGAGGAACGTTAATTTTATGATTTTTAACTTAACTTATTTAACAAGAATTCACATTAATATCTATTTAATTGAATAATTTCAAAAATATACATTCAAAGACATATTTATTTATATAAAATAATTTATAAAAATGGAATATGTGATAATTAGGAGAAAAATTCAAGGATTCTAAAAATATATTTTTCATAATTTTATGTTGCATAGTTTAGTAGATATGGATTTTCCAAGACATAATTACAACTTATATGTATGTTGCATAGTTTAGTAGATATGGATTTTCCAAGACATAATTACAACTTATATGTATATATATATATATATATATACAATAATCTGACGCCCTTGCATTGTGTCATCGAAAAAAAATTTGAAGACATTTAGATGGTCGTCATTTCAATAAAAGTGTCAAACTTCAGTATCTGCTTAATTGATTAACTTCAAAAACATATATTCAAAGACATATTTATTTATATAAAATAATTTAAAAAAATAGAATATATGATAATTGGGAGAAAAATTCAAGGATTTTGAAAATATATTTTTTATAATTTTATATTACATAGTTTAATAGATATGGATTTTCAAAGATATAATCACAATTTATATATATATATATATATATATATATATTATATATATATATATTATATTAGAATTGACGCCATTGCACTGTGGCGTCAAAATCAAGTGACGACATTGAACATGTCGTCTTTTCAAAAAATGTCGATGTTCAAGGCTCCGGTTCTCGACGTATATACGTCGGAATGAGGTGTTCCATATATCGAATAACCGGACATTCAAAATAATTTTTCATTGAGAGATGTGAGATCTTAAGATAGGGGGCACGGAAAATGGTGGAACCACACTCACTACCTCGGTCACCTCCCCAACAATACACTCATAAAATTTCATAGCCAAAGGACGCTCCGGTAGTTAGAAACGAGTCGTCAAAAGATAAAAAAACTAAAACTAACATGATACATAAATCTTTAGAATTCGCTTGACTAACATGATCATATATATTAAATCATTTAACACCATATAAGGCATAAAAATTTAGGAGTAATCATGAAGATTTTAGAAGTATATTTATCCAGAAATTTTGGTGTGAGATTACTTGGTTATAAATTTTTAATGTGATGAGATTATTTAATTTATTAAGATAATTACACAGTAAATTAAACTTAAGCAACAATGATAACAAAATATGAGTTTTAAACATGCAAAATTAATTACTACTTGTCTTTGGGCTTCAATTATTGAGAAAACCTACCTTTGTTGAAGAATGACGAACTGGACCTTAAGAAAATGGAGGGACTCGGCAACTTCAAAGTCACAGAACGGCACTCTGTTCAGCAATTGTGAAATAGAGTATGAAGAGGAAGAAGAAAGGTGTCTTCTGCGCTTCTTCTTTGTTGCAAGCAAGCCGCAGGAGGAAGATACACAAGCAGAGGAAGAAGAGCAATGATACTGCGGCAGCAACTGTCCTCGTACAGGGAGGGAGACCTCAAACGAGCAGCATACAGGAACAGCAGCAAGAGGAAGAAGTTAAAAGAACTTATGTTCTTCACGTACTGAGCAACCGCAAGGTGTTTGTTTGAAGAAGAAGAGCCAGCAGGTTGGCTCGACGGAGGGGTCGGTATTTATAGGGGAAGAATTCCTAATGGGGTTTTTAGGAGTTCGATTAGGAACAGTACTACCTAGGTAGAATTCTTATTAAATATTGATCCTTTCCCTAAACATACTTACCCATATAACACCGACTGTCTTTTTTGGAAATGACGCCTCAGGTTGGGGCGTTATTTTCATAAACGACGCTTGTATACACAGTCGTCAATTCCTTAATTGATGGCTTGCACAGGGGCGTCATTCACCTTTCCCTATTTTGTATAACCATCTTTCTAGATTTTTATCTTTTTTCCTTGATGTGATCTAGATGGGAAATTTTAGGGGTACGAGTTTTTCATTTTTCTCTATTTTTTCAAAAAATTAGTTTTCCAAAATTCTTTAATTCAAAAATTGGAACTATTAATTTTAGAATAAAATAACGACTTAGCTTACGTCGTTTCCTATGTAATTGACACATGTATACGTTGGCGTCATTTCATTTTTGGCATTTTCACATAACCTTCAAAAGACTAATATTGTATATATATCCCTATTATTTCTATAACTCTTTAACTATATACTTTATTTGATTTTTCGTTAATTTGTAAATAATGACTTACTTTAAGTCGTGTTTCACGTTAGATACGCATGTACCAAGAGGCGTCAATTGAGTTTTTGGCCTTTTCTCAATGCCCTTGAAAGAACCAAAATTTCTTATATGCCCATTCTTTTATCTTTTACTTATCTCACCCGCATATTTGCATAAGTCCAAGTCCATACATTCTCCAACGTCTGTGCGTTCCACAAGTCCATACATTCTCCAACGTCTATACATTCCTTCTCCAAGTCTATACATCCATAAGTCCATACAATGCATAAGTCTATACATTCCTCCAAGTCTACACACTCCTTCCCCAAGTCTATACATTCATCTCCAAGTCTATACATTCATCCCCAAGTCTATACATTCCTTCTAAAAGTCTATACATTCCTCCAAGTCTACACATTCCTTCCCTAAGTCCATGCATTCATCTCCAAGTCTATACATTCCTTCTCCAAGTCTATACATTCCTCCAAGTCTACACACTCCTTCCCCAAGTCTATACATTCATCTCCAAGTCTATACATTCATTCTCCAACTCTATACATTCATCCCCAAGTCTATACATTCCTTCTCCAAGTCTATACATTCCTCCAAGTCTACACATTCCTTCCCTAAGTCCATGCATTCATCTCCAAGTCTATACATTCTTTCTCCAAGTCTATACATTCCTCCAAGTCTACACATTCCTTCCCTAAGTCCATGCATTCATCTCCAAGTCTATACATTCATTCTCCAAGTCTATACATTCATCCCCAAGTCTATACATTCCTTCTTCAAGTCTATACATTCCTCAAAGTCTACACATTCCTTCCCTAAGTCCATGCATTCATACATTCCTAAGTCTATACATTCCTCCCAAGTCTATACATTCCTCCCTTTATAATGTAATAAATGTGGAATATTAAATTTGTTAAATTAGTAAAAAATATAAATTGACCTTTTCTTCAAGATTTAATGATTCTCAATTCAATTAAAATTATGTTGTGCATTAAATGGCTACTTAAAAATAACATGTTATTATTAAATTTATTATAATATAATAGTAGTGTCCATGAGTTCTTTTGTCAAACTTTTTAGGATGGCCTTGATTATTTACGTTGTATTATATTTAATTGCATAATATATATATGCACAGATATATGGATGAGTGGGTTGAGACTTAAGGGCCCTTACAATGTGTGTGGGTTATTTACTAACCCACATATACCTATTAATAATTTGTATGTATACAGGGATTTTATTCCTCATAATTTCTTTAACTTTTATTTGTCCTTGTCCTAGGTATCAGAGGCAGGTTCGATCCTAGATAAATTTTTACTTCCATTCCAAAATATAATATTAACTAGTCTTTTATAAATTCTAGGAACCTTTATTAACTATTTATAGAGATATGTAGATATCATCATGTATATGTTATTTTTCTTTTCAAAATCTAAATATATATTTATATATTTATTCTCTTTTTAGCCTTCAAAATTACCGGGTGTTACACCCTCCCCCACTTAAAAGAATTTGGTCCCCAAATTCACATTATCCTTTACTCATGATGGAGAACTAGCTATAATGCGTAGAAGAAGTCTAGATATATTGAGTGGAACAGAACTAATTTTAGGAAGAATTAATTTAGGCTTAAGGGTGAGGGGTACCTTCCGTAACTTTCCCTTTGGCAAGTTTGGTTAAATCTTGAACTCCTCTTGGAGGCTTCTTGGTCAAAATAGGGCATTCCACTATCTTATGATCTAAGCTCCCGCAACGCAGACACGCTCCCGAACTCCACCAACACTTTTCCGATTGGTGACCATATCTTCCACAAGATTTACACTTGCCTTGCGAGTGATCTATCGAAGTTCCCTTCTTATTACACTTCTTACATTTCTGGCATTTCTTACACCTTTGTGAAATATCACCCTCGTTTATCCTTTTCTAGGTAGTGATGAACTTTCCCGACTCATGGGCTTTCCCTTCAACTCTTTCTTTTTCTTCCACCGCTTTCTCTAGCTCCTGAACTCTCCTAACAAGGTCCGCGTAAGCTTGGACATCCACTAAGATCATCTCATGAACAAAGCTTGGCTTAGATGCTTCCATTTTATCTAGGTTCCTACAAGGATAAGTGGGGAGATAATTTATCGATTCAAGAATTAATGTTAATGAAATGTAAATATCTTATCTTTCTTTTATAACTTTAACACCTAGTTCTACCCATCTCTCACGGAATTCCTATAGGATGATCGAAAAGGATACTTGACCTATCATTGGAACCTAATGACTGGAGGATATGAAAGTCGAGGCTCTGATACCACCTCTGTCACGCCCCGATCCGATAGCAGCGGAACGTGTCGTTTGCTCGGAACATGACAGTTAAACAGTCGTGAATAATCAAGAGTAATCGCATAAGTCCAAATAATTTGGAACAACAATAAAATTTTTATTAAATATAAATCTCTTACAAGAACTCGAAGGCTCAACTACGCCACTATGGAAGAAAAGGAGATGACGCACTAATAGACTTAGACAATATAACTAAATAAGAGACATCATGCTAGACTCAAGAAAGATAAAAGACACAGGTTCACTAGTTTTCGAAGCTCGCTTGCACACTTGTCCCTCCCATGTGAGTCACAGTCTCGCTAGCCACCTGATTACCTAAAAAATGTTGGAAGAAACTTAGTGAGTGAAAGCTCAGTAGGAATTATATATCAAGAACAAGCAATTGGTTTAAGTAATTACATCTTTCACATGTAAATGTTGTAAGGCTATGCATGTAGAATTAACCGAGCAAGAGAAACAAAACTAGCAAGAGATTAACAACGTCGTGCAAAAACTTTCAAGCAAGAGATATCCAAGAGAGATTTATAGAATATTGGCTATTTCACGCAAGTACTTGCCCATTCTGGGCCACGCTAGTCGAGTCACGCAAGTCAAGTCACACATGCAAGTAATGTCAAGTAACATCACGAGAGAGAGAGAGAGAGAGAGAGAGAGAGAGAGAGTGGAATGCCAAAGATCAAACTAGTCTTGCACTTAGGTGCAATGCCAGACACCATGATCAATATAACTCCCATGGGCACTAGTACTTTCGGGTGCTCCTCCCATGACCAGATGGGGCCCTATATGCACAACATTAAAGATAGATCTAGACATCCACGATAGTTTGTAGCCAATAAGGAGTTTCAAGAACAAGCTTTAATAGGAAGATTAGATAAGATTTTATGGAATTCAAGGGCAAGGCCCTTAAGTAAGGACAGACTTGCGATAAAATCCACATAAAAACACAGAAACTATAACATGTCAAAAAACTGGGTGGAAATGGCACCTAGATAGGTTGCCATGAATAACTTGAATAGATGACTAACAAGATAGCCACAAATTTAATGGACACGAAGCAAGCTGAAGAATTGGCACCTAACTATAGGATACCCAATTCAATATATCGCATAGTGAAATGATCACTCATTCCACTGGCTAAGAGAATTCTCTCATGGGCCAAGAATAGCACCATGAAAGGGCCGGGTTACCACGTTTCTCTAGAGTGACGTGGCATTAAAATGGGTATAAGGTGTTTAAGGTACAACCAACTCAGTCAGCCTTGAGGGAATCCAAGGCTACGAGGAGACTTATGGAGGTCCCGATGACTAACTTGCCAGTCCGAAGGAACGGAATGTCCAACGGAGAGCTCGTATGTCGCCAAGAGTTGAGGTGTATACGTGAACCAATCATGAAACAGGGACTCCATCCATGGACGTGAGATGAGAGTGCCAGAAGACCCGCGGTATGGGTCAAAATCGAAAGAAAACGGTGAGAACATAAATGCGGTAATTATAGAATTCATGTCCATCCAATTCTATAATTAACTATAATTAAATAAACTTATATTATTTGATGTCCGTGGGTGGCATCATTTATTAATTAGCGTCCTCTTGGAGGGACGTTAATTTTATGATTTTTAACTTAATTTATTTAACAAGGATTCACATTAATATCTATTTAATTGAATAATTTCAAAAATATACATTTACAGACATATTTATTTATATAAAATAATTTAGAAAAATGGAATATCTGATAATTTGGAGAAAAATTCAAGAATTCCAAAAATATATTTTTCATAATTTTATGTTGCATAGTTTAGTAGATATGGATTTTCCAAGACATAATTAAATGTTATATGTATATATATATATACAATAATCTGACGCCCTTGCATTGTGTCGTCAAAAAAAAATTTGACGACATTTAGATTGTCGTCATTTCAATAAAAGTGTCAAACTTCAGTATCTGCTTAATTGATTAACTTCAGAAACATATATTCAAAGACATATTTATTTATATAAAATAATTTAGAAAAATAGAATATATGATAATTGGGAGAAAAATTCAAGGATTTCAAATATATATTTTTTATAATTTTATATTACATAGTTGAATAGATATGGATTTTCAAAGATATAATCACAATATATATATATATTATATATATATATATTAGAATTGACGCAATTGCACTGTGGCGTCAAAAGCAAGTGACGACATTTAACATGTCGTCTTTTCAAAAAATGTCGATGTTCAAGGCTTCGGTTCTCGACATACACACGTCGGAATCAGGCGTTCCATATATCAAAATGACGGGCTCGAAAAACTCTACTGATGGGAATCGACGCCGAGTACTAGCCTTTTATTTTGCATTTATGTCATTTACTTTACTTTTATATCCTCGGGAAAGTATGTACTCAATTGTAAGCTTGATAAGCCACATTGTCATTCCCTTGGATTGTGTGGGTTTTTGTTCAAATTGACAGTAGGTCCAGCAAGGGGGCCCTCACCACTTTTCCATTAGTCCACTTAGGCCATGTGGGGCTTGTCAACCATCCTAGGTGGCTATCTAGAAGGTTGGACCATTCAAGGGGGACAAATGGACCACAAAGTCCAAGTTGGAGGCTAGCTTGGTCAAGGGGGTGCCCCCCCATTAAAATGACATTTAGTATTTTATATTTTTAGGCCAATTGACCACATGGGGGAAGAAAATACTACCCCTCCCCTCTCTCCCACGAATTCCAACCCCTCCCCCCTTCCTCCACTTCTATATAAACCCATGTATAGTGTTTTGTAAGGAATTAATGAAGAATTAAATATTTTTGCCAAGAGCAAGCCCAAGGGCACCACTTGTGTCTCTCCCTCCCCTCTTGCAGATGGATTTCTACCATTCTAGGGTGTGAAGCCCTCATCTTAGTGTGACTCCAAGATCTCCAACCTCTGCTGGATACGACTTCCGGCCGCCGCCTTCCGTTCGTGCCGCCGCCGCCGCCGCCACCGCCACCGGAGTTCTGTCTCCATCAGGACAGAACCCTACCTCCATGGACCTATCTTTTTATGCTGCGGTTTGATTGAGCTAAAATTTTAGTAGGTTATTCTTGTCTTTGTTAGCTTTCCATCCATATATCTTATGCCTCATTCGAAGTTTGTTTGATATTTGTTTCTTAATTTCTTGTCCACCCCTGTCAATCTGTCCTTCTGCAGATTTACAATACAGAGTGGTGTTATAGTAATTTTTTCACCCCCTTACCTATTTTTAGAAAATCCCAAAAACTTACTGAGTGTCTCTCACGTATACCTTCGTCCACCATAGTTTTTTGAGAGTCAACAAAAATCGTTTTACCATCGGTCAAAGGTCTGTTTCAGGCAGATTGTTTGCTGCCCTGTGTGTCTGTCAGTCCGGGTCAGAAAAAAAGTTAGCTTGCAGAGGTTTTCATTTTCAATCCGTGTGGTCGATGGAGTTGAAAAAACATTATGTTGTAGATCTCTTAGTTCTCTATCCATTGGTACCAGCCACGCCTCGATCGGCCTCCGGATCTGAGCGTAGTGATTTTCGCCGCTGCGGCCTACACATATGTTCCGTGTGCAGGTCCAAAAATTTAGTTTGGGGGAAAATCAAAAGTAAATATCAAAATTCAACTTCGGGTGCTGCCCCTTCAGGGAGTCGATCCGGGACATCCCGCCATCATCCCAGCCAAGCGGCGTCTCCAGAAGACATCAGGAAGGCAATGTTCCTTTGGAACGGATTGCTTGCTATCCACCGAGTCAGCCATCGAGTTGGCGTAACACCGAGTTGCAATAGTGCCAAGTCGGACCAGCAGGCCGAGTTCGTCCTGAGTTCGCCTCCAGATTGCTGCCCGTCAACCCAGGGTCGGTCCTCCCGGGCCCCACTGTAGCCCTTTACCTCATTGCGTGGAGTTGGCAATAAAATTACTGTTGTAATTAACGTTTTTACTGTTGTTAACCGGGACTTACTGTAACTGGCCGGGAACGTCTTCCCCACGCCTGGAGCGTGGAGGTACACTCACTACCCTCCTCGTAGGCTTTGCTTTATTTCGTATTCATTCATATATGCCGCTGCAAGTGTAGGTTTCTAGCTTGTTATACGATTATCACCGCTGCGAGAGAGAGTTGAGTGTTACCGTCCCGTGATTCGATTTGAGTGTACGCGGAAAGTCGATACCCGTGACTCACAGCCGGTTTCTTAACCATGCCTGGTCCTACGTTTCCCTCGCTAAGGGACGTCCGCGAGCTAGAGTCCTAGGTCGCGTGTCCATCCCGTATCAGTTTGGTATCAGAGCGAGTTTGAGTCTAGGGTGTCAAAAAAAGTGTCATTTACGTCTAGTCATTAGTCATTGTCTAAGTTATGTTTAGGGTCATCATTGTTTTAAAATAAAGGAAAAAGTGTCTTTTTGGGTCACATTTACATCCCTTTACTTGGTATATCAAAAGGTGTTGTCCGAATGTTAGGCTACGCCTATCGGGAAGGCCGCACACTTACGCGAGTGATCTTCGGATCGATTAACTCCGCCACGTTCCGAGTCTTGGTTTACGTCTAGGGTCCTTAGTTTGCCTGCATTCCAACCTTGCAAAGTCGGTCTAGTGTCTTGTCTGAATGGCCTTGCATATCCATTCCTAGGGATCCATTCCCATATTTTGGCAACTATGGCCAACCCATGTCGACCCGTCTGTGGACACCAAAAATTACACGCATAGATATCATGCTCGGCCCAGCATCAACAGCGGCACCGAGTGAAGAAGCCCCGAAGAGACTGGTCATCTGGACTCCCCAAATATGCACACTGTCATGAAGCCGTCTCCGGAGTCACGACAGTGAAGAGAAATCAACCCCCAAGAGCCCCACAATCCATGGGCCTCGAAGAAAATTAAATGGGCCACAACCCGTGCCCACAATGGGCTCAGAACGGGCTCAGAAATACACCCCCAGGGCGCCTCCAGCGGCACACCCCCTGGCAAGCCCCAGCGGCACGCCCCCAGGTCGCCCAGCAGCTCACCCTTCTGCCCCTCAGCGGCACACTCTTCTCGCCGTTCAACGGCACGCCCATCTGGGGCCTCAGCGGTACGCCCTCAAGCCCGTTCAATGGCTTGCCCTGGCTGCTCTCTAGCGGCACGCCCTGGCAGCCCGTTCAGCGGCACGCCCTGGCAGCCCGTTCAGCGGCACACCCCCAGGCGCCCAGCTGCACGCCCCCAAGCAAGCCCCAGCGGCACACTCCTTGCTGCCTTCCACGGCACACTCCCCAGGTGCCTCCAGCGGCACGCCCGTTGTGCCCTCCAACGGCACACCCCCAAGGTGCCCCTAGCGGCACGGCCTTTGGCCCTTCCAGCGGTACACTGGCCAGCCCTTTCAGCGGCACACTCTCACAGCATTCCAGCGGTGCAGCCTGCTGGCTCCCAGCGTCACGCTCCGGCGGATCAAATCTTACGTCCATGCCCTATGGATTCTTGGCGCGCAGTGGACTTGCTGAGGTGTCGTTCGGGGAGAGGGCCACGCTGCCTACTCCTGCCACCCAGGACAAGGGAGTCAACTCCCATTGAATGCCCCTCGGACGCTTCCCACCTTCGGACGCTCCGCCGTATGGGGTATAAAAACCCCTCTCCTTCGCTGCGAACAAAAGGAGGCCAGTGGAGGGAGCCACGACGGAGCTGCCAGAAAAGAGAAGAAGAAGAAGAAGAAGAGAAAAGAGAAGAGAAAAAAGGAGGGGGGGAGGCTCCGCCTCCTCCCGGCCGCTCCGTCTGCCGTCGTCTATGCAAAGAGAAAGAGAAGAAGAAAAAGAGAAGAACAGGAGCCTGCTGCTCCGACCACCACCGGCTGAGAGAAAAGAAGAGAAGAAGAGAATGAGGGGGAGGAGCTCACGCTCCGTCCCTCTTCCCCGTTGTATTCCGTTCCCCCTCCCCCACGCTATATTCTCTTTCTCTTTTCTCTTATCCCTTTCCCTTTGCAATGTATGTGACCGTTTGTGGCCCTTTTCCCTTTTGAATAAAAAACCCCCTTTTGGGATCTTCCGTTGTCTCCGTCCGTTCGGGTGCTTTGTATGCGTTTGATCGTGTTCTTCCTCCTCCTCGTCTTCCCCGTCGGTTTGGCCTCCGGCGATGATCTTTCCTCCTTGGCCTTCCCCCTTTCTTCAATCCCCAGTCCACCTGGCTAACCCTCAGTCCTCATTCCTTTGCCCAGCCTCCCTAGCTTCTAGCCGTGCGTCCTGGCTAAGCCCCTCGCTGATACACCATCAGCGGCCTTCGCCGGCACGCTTCTATTAGCCCTCGATGGCACGCCCTCAACTGCCCTCAGCGGCACACTCCTTGGCCCTCAGCGGCACACCTTTGGCTGCCCTCAGCGGCACACTCCTTGGCCCTCAGCGGCACACCTTTGGCTGCCCTCAGCGGCACACTCCTTGGCCCTCAGCGGCACACCTCCAGCTGCCCTCAGCGGCACACCTTTTGGCCCTCAGCGGCACACCTTCAGCCGCCCTCAGCGGCACACTCCATTTGGCCCTCAGCGGCACACTTTCCATCTCCTTCGCCGGCATGCCCTCTCGTGCCGTCCTTGCCCGGCACACCTGCCCTTCCTTCTTGCCCGATGCATTCCCCCCTCAGTCAGTCCTAGAGTAGGCTTCCACTCGCCGTTCCCTCCGAGTTTTCCGAGTTTTATTAAAGGTGTTGCCGCTCTCGGGCGCCCACCTCCAGTTGTCGGGTTCCGCCACTCCTTGTGGGCGCGCTCCCTGTATCTCCCTTACGCTCGGGTCAAGGGGAGATGCTGCCGAATTTTTGTTAGAAACGATAATAAAAGACTAAAAGAAAGCAACAAACAAATGAAAAGAACAACGGTAAAATGCTTTAACCGAGGCAAGGAAACGTAATTAATTCAAAGAGAGCCAAACCTAATAACAACTAAACAACTTGAACGTCCGTCCTCATGGGAGAAAGAATGGAAGATAATCAAGATAAAGAGAGAAGAAACCCATGCAAACTTAATAAAACCAAAGAAAAGAAGAAAATAAAAGCCTTAAAAGAACTAGAGGGAGAGTGGACCCTCATCGGTATTCACTCCCTAGCCCTTCAGCGGTACACCCTTGTAACCCCTCAGCGGCACACTCCCTTGGCCTTCACCGGCACACTCTCCAATCAGACCTTCAACGGCGCGCCTTGGCTAAGCCCCCCAACGGCACACTCCCTACCAACCCTCAGCGGTACACCCCTCTAGCCCGTTCCTTCTTCAGCGGCACACCTACTCCAACCCTCAGCGGTACAACCCCTGACGCCTCCAGCGGTACACCCCTTGACCCTCAGCGGTACAGCCCTTTTGGCCCTCAGCGGCACACTCCCTGGTGCCCTCAGCGGTACACTCTCCTGGCCCCCCCAGCGGTACACCCCTTGCCGCAGTGGTACACCCAAAATAATGGTATTAATAGAGATAATAAGCTAAAATAAAACATAGTAAATAAATAAATAGTGACATAAAGCTCAAATAATGATAATAACAGCAAATTCAAAAGAAAATAGAGAAATAATAGCAAACAATAATGGCAAGTAGCAGTAATAAATGATAATAAATTCAATAAGGCGAATAAATAAATAAGAATGATAAAGGAATGAGCAATGATAACAATAAGCTTAAAAGAAATAGTAATAATGATAAATGGACAAATAAGTGATAACCAAAATAAATAAATAATAATAACAAACTTAACAAAAAATGACAAGCAAATGAATGATAATAAAACGAACAAAAATAATAACAAACCTAATAATAACAATAATAAATGAATAAATCACAAGAAAAATGAATAAATAGTAATAAAGAATTCACTCAAAGATATATATATAAATTAACAAATGATAATGATAACATTTCTTAAATAATAATAAAACAATGGGATCCGCTTCGCAGCCCCATCTCTCCCGTTACTCGGTGCCGAAGGAACAACAATACCGCCCTTGCGAGTTGGGCCTGAGTTTAGGGAATTATCCCGAAATGGCCATGGCCTGACCTCGCCTCGGGCTGACATTCCGATTAAACCGGACTCATTTCTCCGGCCGGATCCCTTCCGAGCCGCTACTAAAATTACCGCACGTTCGGCAGACATTTGAACGGATTCACCTCGGTTCCCGCCGCGTTCTTATTACGGACCTACGTCCGAACATGAAAAGGCCCGTGAGCGACCTGTATAGCCGGTGGCTCCTACCCTGATATGGTTGTGAGCCGGCATTGCTCCGGGCCAATAGCTCATCAATTCCGACCCATTCCTATCGGGATTCGTTTCCGCCCTTTCATCAAAATTGCCGTAAACTCGGCATATATTTGTACGGGGTTGTTCCCGCCCGTGTCGCACTTTCAGTATGGGCCCTTGCCCAAACATGAAAAGGTCGGCAAGTGACCGACGGAATCCGAATTAGAACGAGACGGCTCTCGCCACCCCCGGACTCCTTCCATGGGAATATGAATAAGACCTCTGTGGGCCACACTCAGACCTCGGGCCTGTCCCGATCATGGTCATCGTCTGGCTCATATCCTCGGTCTACAGCCCGCTCCTTTCGAACACGTTCTCGGTTCTGGAGTCTAGTCCCGAGACTCTCCCCTGTTGCCCTCCGACACCGGAAATATTAATGATGCCCGCGCAAGCCCCGTTCGGACCACGGGAGGCGCCCCCAATATGGTCCTGACTCGATCTCGTATCGGGCCAATAGATTCGCTGGTTTCCAACTACAATAACCGAGATTCAACCGAATGTTTTCAGTGTCTCGTAATAATAAACTTGCCGTATCCCGGCATGCATATGTTCCAGGTCCTCCTGCGATGATTACAATATTCTTAAGCCGGACTCTCGTCCGAATATTAAATGGTCTCCCGAATGACCGACATGTTTCGAACGCCCGCTTCTCCGGACATAGGGCTTTTCAGCCGATTCAAGGGATATTCCCTTGTTGCCCCTTAGCACCGGAAATACTAATGCCGCTCATGCAAGTCTTGTTTCGACCGTGGGGGGCCCACCGCAGTATGGTCGCAGCTTGCTCTTGCACCGGGCCAACATATTTACCGGTTTCCGACCGCTCTAACCGAGGTTTAGCCGAATGTTTTTCCCGTTCTTCTGAACAATAAATTGCCATATCCTGGCATACATATGCTCCGGTCTTCCCATGACGATCGCACTCTTCCTGAGACGGACACTCGTCCGAACATTAAATGGTCAGCGCATGACCGACATGATTCCAAATGGTTTTCTTCCCGCCTGCGCGCGAGGATTTCAATACCTCATAATAGACCTTTCATGCAATTAATTTCTTGGCCATGAGACCCTGAATCTCGGCGATTAATCAAGGGTGTTCCCTCGTATGGGGGATGTAAATGACGTCGTGACCTTTATGGCGCGGCGGGTTTTGGTCCCGACACGAACCACACAATCGTCTGACGAAGTCAGATCGAGCGCACCATGGGCTCTTCGGAGCCCAAATAAATTGTCACTTCGGTGACTGGCACGCCCACGCACTCAATAGAAGAAATTACCTGAATAAGCGAATTTTAGTGCGTCCACAATTCCGGCACGCCCGGTGGGACCAAACCACCCTTCATCTCTTCGCCGGGATTCAGGGCCTCATGGCCCCCTAATAAACGATATTTGCCTGCTTTGATGAATTGCAGGTGCTGTCTTCGCCTGCCCTATGGGGAGAAAAGCCGGACTAGGTGAAATTATCTTTGTCGCCTCGACGATGCTACTCCGAGGCACCTACAGCTTCCAGGAATCATGGGGGGGCTGTGATAAAAAAGGAAGAGAAAGAGAAGAGAAGGGAGGGGAAATCAAGCCCCCCCCCGTTTCCCTCAAGAAGAAAGAGAAGAAAAGAAGAAAAGGAGAAAAGAAGAAAAGAAGAAGAAAAGAAAAGAAGAAAAAAAAGAGAAAAGAAAGAAGCAAAAAAAAGGAAGAGAAAGAGCCGGCGAGAAAGGGTTGTATGGCCACGTCCGCCGAGACCCGTGCTGAATAAAGATTACCATTGTGGGGTTTATGCGGTGGAGCGAACCACTCATCCCCTCCCTGAGGGGGTGAGCGCTCTCCTACACCTCCACCCTGGTCAATCATACAAAAAAGAAGAGAAGAGAAGAAGGGACAAAAAAAGAAAAAAAAAAGAAAAAAAGAGAAGAAAGAAAGAAAGAAGAAAAGAAGAAAAGTCGGCCAGCATCGCCAACCAAAAAGAGCAAGAAGAAACCCGACATCCCGCCCGACTCTAGGAGGCTCCGAGTCCGTGGTGTAATGACCCCGCTCGTTCCTCCTTCCTGCTGCCTCCATCCGGCACAAGACGGCCCCTCGAGTGGCTGTTAAAAGACCCAGTGAGCCACAATCGTAGCTTGGTGAATGGCTGCCCGCTGTGGGGAATGCTTTATAGCAATGAGGCCAAGCACGACCACCACTCCCGAAGAGAGCATGCATATACCCCGCCATGGGGGATAATAAGAAGATATATACCCTGCTACGGGGGCATAAGAGGTAAAAAAAAAGAGATACACCCCATTCCCAGGGGCACATGAAGAGAATCCGCCCCGACTGAGGGGCACAAAGTAAAGGCTACACCCCGGTTTCGGGGCATTTGAAGAAGAATCCGCCCTGACCTGGGGACATAAGAAGAAATAGAGTTGCACCCCAGCTTAGGAGCATTTGAAGAAGAGAAATGCACCCCGATATGGGGGCACATGAAGCAAAAGACATACCCCGCCATGGGGGCGTAAGAAGAAAAGAATTCACCCCTACTCGGGGGTACATGAAGCGACAAAGAATACATCCCGCCTTAGGGGAATTTGAAGAAGGAAAATACACCCCACCAACGAGGGCACAGGAGCCATCAAGAACACATCCCACTTTTGGGGCACAAGAAGCAAACATTCCCCAGCGTATCGGAGCAAAAGAAGAAGAATCCCCCTCGGGGGCATAAAAAGTAAAGATACACCCTCGTGCCGGGGGCACATGAAGAGAATACACTCCATCCCGGGGTCATGAGAAGCAGAAGGCGCATCCCACCCTGGGGGCATATGAAGTGAAATGAATACACCCTGGCTTAGGGGAATACAAAGAGAAGTATA
Source organism: Amorphophallus konjac (assembly GCA_022559845.1). Classification (NCBI taxonomy): domain Eukaryota; kingdom Viridiplantae; phylum Streptophyta; class Magnoliopsida; order Alismatales; family Araceae; genus Amorphophallus; species Amorphophallus konjac. Next base: position 316,253,598 of record CM040118.1, read on the forward strand.
CCCCACCTGGGGCAGAGGAAGCGGGAGAATCACACCCCCGTCTTGGGGGTATTTGAAGAAGAAGTATACCTCGTCTTGAGGGCCTAGAAGCTATAAAGAACACGCCCCGGCTTAGGGGCATTTGAAGAAGCTACATCCCGCTTCGGGAGCATAAGAAAGAGAAAAGTACACCCTGTCCTAGGGACAATTGAAAAAGAAACATACCCCGCCTAGGGGCATAAAAGTCATAAAGAATACGCCCCGGCTCAGGGGCATTTGAAGAAGCTACATCCCGTCTTGGGAGCGTAAGGAGAGAAGAATACACCCCGACTTCGGGGCATTTGAAGAAGGAATACATCCCGGCCCCGGGGTCCGTGAAGCAACATATATCCCCCCCCCGGGGGCATCTGAAGCAGAACAAACAACATTCCCAGGCTTAGGGGAGCATATGAAGAAAGGAACACACCCCGATATGGGGGCACGTAAACAAAGAAGAAGAATTCACCCCGCCTCGGGTGCATAAAAAGCGAGAACTACACCCCGCATCAAAAGCGGCAATACACTCCACTCTGGGGGCACTAGAAGCGGAATACACCCCATGCCGGGGGCATATATAAAAAAAAAGGGATACCTCGCTCTGGGGCATCAGAAGCAGCAATGCGCCCCACCTTGGGGGCATCAAAAGCAACCATACACCCCACCTTGGGAGCACAAGAAGCAAACATCCCCCCGGTGTGTCTGGGAAGAAGAAAAGAATTCACCCCGGCCTGGAGACACTTGAAGAAAGAAGCACATCCCGCCACGGGGGCACATGAAGAGAACCCCTCCCGCCTCGGGAGTATAAGAAAGAGAAGAATACACCCTGGCCTGGAGGCTTTTGAAGAAACAACACACCCCCTCCATGGGAGACAAAGCTGCACCCCGACCCGGGGACACATGCAGAGCGTCCATCCTGCTCAGGGGGCACAAAAAAATCACACTCCGTCCTTGGCGTATAAGAAACAAAAGCATCTACCCTGACCCGAGGCGCAGAAACGAAGAGACATGCATCCCGATCTGGGAGCATAAGAAGAAAGATATACTCCGCCCAAGCGGCATTTGAAGAAACAACATACCCTGCCTGGGGGCACAAAAGCCGTAAAGAGATGCACCCCGGCCTCAGGGGGGGCATAAGAAGCAAGAGATACACCCCCGTGCCGGGGACATATGAAGAGAAGCACTCCTCCGCCTTCAGGGGTAGAAAGAGAGCAAAATTCGCCCCCGCTATGGGGGGTATAAGAAACAAAAGACACGCCCCGTACTAGGGGCATATGAAGAAGAAACATACCCCGCCTGGGGGCATAGAAGCCGTAAAGAGTATACCCCGGCTTAGGGGGGCATTTGAAGAGAGCTACACCCCGTACCAGGGGCATGTGAAGAAGAAGCATACCTCACCTCGAGGGCCTAGAAGCTATAAAGAACACGCCCCGGCTCAGGGGCATACGAAGAGAAGTCCACCCTGGCTTAGGGGCATATGAAGAAGAAACATACCCCACCTAGGGGCATAGAAGCCGTGAAGAGTATACCCCACCATGGGGGCATTTGAAGAAAGCTACACCCCGCCTCGGGGGCATTAAAAAAAAACACACCCTGGTCTGGGGACATAGAATCCAAAAAAATACACCCCGCCTGGGGGCACATAAGCAAAGAGGCAAAGCACACCCCTCAGGGGGGATGCATACCAAATGAAGCTACACCCCAACCTGGGGGCATATTAAGAGAAATACACTCCAGCATGGAAGCGTTAATGAGAAAAGAAGAGCAGAAAAGAAAGAAAAAAAGGGGCACACGAGGCAGACGTGGTCTTCGAGCCCGCCTCATCACATAAAAGAAGAGAAGAAGAGGAAGAAAAGACACATGAGACAGTCGTGGTCCCTGGACCCGCCTCTTCACATAAAAGAAGAAGAGCAGAACCAAAAGAAGAGTCACGAGGCAGATGCGGTCTTCGCACCCGCCTCTCTACACAAAAGAAGAAGAGAAGAAAAGAAAGAAATGATCACGAGGCAAATATGGTCCTTGCACCTGCCTCTCCATAAAAGAAGAAGAGAAAAAGAAAAAAAGAATGGTCATGAGGCGAACATGGTCTTCGCACCTGCCTCTCCATAAAAGAAGAAGAGAAGAAGAAACAGAGCAATTTTGAGGCAGACGCGGTCTTTGCACCCGCCTCTCTACACAAAAGAAGAAGAGAAGAAAAGAAAGAAATGATCACGAGGCAAACATGGTCCTTGCACTTGCCTCTACAAAAGAAGAAGAGAAGAAGAAGAAGAGCAATCATGGGGCGAACATGGTCTCTGCACCTGCCCCTCTACAAAAGAAGAAGAAAAGAAGAAAAAGAGCAATCATGAGGCAAACATGGTCTCTGCACCTGCCTCTCTACAAAAGAAGAATATAAGAGGAAAAAAAGAGACATGAGGCGAACATGGTCCCCGCACCCACCTCTTCACACAGAAGAAGAAGAGCAGAACCAAAAGAAGACACATGAGGCAGACGTGGTCTTCGAGCCCGCCTCATCACAAAGGAGAGGAGAAGAAAAGAAAGAAATGATCACGAGGCAAACGTGGTCCTTGCACCTACCTCTCCATAAAAGAAGAAGAGAAGAAGAAAAAAAAAGAATGGTCATGAGGCGAACATGGTCTTTGCACCTGCCTCTCCATAAAAGAAGAAGAGAAGAAGAAACAGAGCAATTTTGAGGCAGACACGGTCTTTGCACCCGCCTCTCTACACAAAAGAAGAAGAGAAGAAAAGAAATAAATGATCACGAGGCAAACATGGTCCTTGCACTTGCCTCTACAAAAGAAGAAGAGAAGAAGAAGAAGAGCAATCATGGGGCGAACATGGTCTCTGCACATGCCCCTCTACAAAAGAAGAAGAGAAGAAGAAAAAGAGCAATCATGAGGCAAACATGGTCCCTGCACCTGCCTCTCTACAAAAGAAGAATAGAAGAAAAAAAGAGACATGAGGCGAACATGGTCCTTGCACCTGCCTCTCCATAAAAGAAGAATAGAAGAAGAGTCACGAGGCAGATGCGGTCTTCGCACCCGCCCCTCTACACAAAAGAAGAAGAGAAGAAGAGAAGAAGAGCAATCATGGACCGTGTTCGCCCCGTGACTGTTCTTTATCTTCTTCTCTTCTTCTTTTATGGGGAGGCAGGTGCAACTGGCTTTTCTATCAAGTCATGAATTAGTGGTGGCCATTCCGGATCAGTAGGCATAAATAGTTGGCTCAGAGAAATAACAATATCATCCATATCAAACCACCTATACCATTCACATTCTGGGTCACCCATCTTCCTTCTTTTGAATGGTCTTAATGACTCCAAGGCTTTATAGGTGACCAACAGTGCTAAGTGACGAGCAAATTGGCGTGCATGCACATCTTGATAATCCAAGAATGAAGTAATTACAATAGTTTGCTCGTCATCCTACTGAGTGGGCCCCTTCACAAAGTGAGTATATAAAGACCATGTGAGTGGTTGTCTATCTATTTTTAAAGTAAAAGTCATGATGGCCCATAGCACTTTATCATATTTATCACATTTTTCTTTCCCCATCCCTTTGTATCCTAGCCCGCCTCGGGGAATTAACTTCCAATTCTTGATAGGCTTTACTCTTCCCTGGAGGTTAACACCCAGGCCTTTGCCAGATCTGTACCACATTCTCATCAAAATGTTCCACCCCGGTGTATTCATCGTATTCTTCTTTTTCTTCCCCTTAGAAGGTAAGGGTGACATTAAAGCTGATGCAGGGGCTGAGGCTAGTGGACTTAACAAATCATGCTGCAGATCGGCAAAATCTAACACTGATAACAGAGGCCTATTAGCCGGCCATATGGAGGGTACTGACGTTGCTGAGTGTATATCATCTGACGGCAGAATGGGCATGCTAATGACTTTGATGATGCGCCCTTTATGTGGGAATTTTATACATTGATATTTTATGGAGGGAACGACATCAAGCTCTTGAATATATGGGCGGCCCAAAATATCATTGAAAGTTAGATCCATGTCTAGAATGTGAAAATCTGCTATAATCAACACAGGACACAACCCAACTTTTAAGGTAATCATGCCCAGTGGAGGCTTCTTTGTATTATCATAGGCGGTAACTGTAATAGTAGATGGCCGAATCTGACTGTCCGGAATGCCACACATTTTTAAAGTTCTGGGAGGCAGCGCATTGATAGATGCTCTTGTATCCACCAAACATTGCTTAACATGTACTTCATTAATATGAACTATGATACACAGGGCATACTTCCTGGCTAGCTTCGGAGCTAATTCATGCTCATGAAAAACAATGGCCGGTTGGTCACTTGCCGGAGTTAGGACTGAAGTAATTTGTTCAGCAAGGAGGTCCTCATTGACCATTACCTTTTGTAAATATTCCTTTAAGGCTTATTGGTGAATGGCGGATCTCTTTATCAACTCCAAAATAGAAATTCTGGCCGGGGTTTTGTCTAGATATTTTAGCAAGTCATACTGAGTGCCCGGTATGGATTCTTGCTCTTGCTCTTGTTCCTCATTCCCTTGTGTAGGCTCTGGCTCCCGTTGTGGAATTACACGATGGAAAATCCATCTACTACGGAGCACCATAGTTTGTGACGTTCTTGCCTCTGTCAGGTTTTGTGAAGGATTGGTGGATGTGGAAGGGATATCATGGTTAATAGATGGTGGAGGTGGTACGACCGAATTGGGAACCCTTATGAGGGGCCGCATTGGCTGAAGGCTTATGGATGTTAAGAGGGTAGATATGGGAGCAAGACTAGCAGGAGTAGGTGATGTCTGGGTGATTGGTAGTTGTGTAGGCCGGACAAGGAGGGGCCTAGGTGGAGGCGGAGGATTTGCGGTAGTCATGGTGGGTGCTGGTGTAGGTTGAAATGCGGGAGTCTTTGCAGGTGGAGGGTTAGTGGTGGTGGGTTGAGGAATGGATGCCGGTGCGGGACAAATGAGGAGTGTCTTGGATGGTAAAAGATTGGTGGAAGGAGAAGGAGTTTGTTGTGGAGCAAGAGGTAGTGGAGTACGGATAAGGAGAGGCCTAGGCTGCAATGGGTTGGTAGTGCTTGTAGGGTTGGTGGTGCGCAAGAAGGGATGAGAAGGTTGAGGAAAAGGTGTTGGTTGTGGGGTTGTTCTTAATAGACGTGACGGTTGGTTTGGAGTTTGATTTATGGCCCTGACAGAGGCATTTTCTTCATGCCACCCTTGCCCTCTCTCTACTTCATGGAAGGAGGTGACATGGTTCACTTGTTGATCAGGCGGGTGCTTCGATAGTGGATTATTGACAATCCCCATGTTTGGTTGCGGCTCGGGAGCCGGCTGCATCAGGGGAGGTGGTTGAACTTGTTGCTTGGAGGCTGCTGAGCCTGTTGCTGCTGCGGAGGTCTTCGTGCTTTGATTGTCGTAACAATTTTTCTCATCTCATCCCAGTCAATACCGCCTTGGTCATTCAAGTCATATATATAGTCCTTAAAATGAAAACAATGATCTATGTTGTGATCGGGCTGGCGATGGAAGACACAGTACCGAGAAGTATCCACATTAGGGGGCCAAGCCGTTCTTTCTTTTGGTAAAATGAGCAAGTTGGCGGCCATAAGGGCATTGAAAATATCTGGGAGGCTCTCGGGTAATGGAGGGTAGTGGGCTCTTTTAGGGCCTACAAGTCTTCTCGACTGTTGGGATCATAATTGGTCGGTGGAGACACATTGTGGTATTGCTGAGGTACTGGAGGGCTTTGTGGTAGATTCTGGTTCTGTGGAGGAGGTGGAGGCCGAAAGGGTTGAGGAGGATTATTTATTTGGTGGGGAACCTAGTTAAGGAATGAGGGTTGTTGTTGTGATTGTTGTTTTTGTGGGGGTCTTGGGTTGAAAGAATTACGGAAAGGTCTGGGATTGCCAACCGCGCCCACTTGCTCATTGGTAACAGTACCCTCGGTTGTGCCACCATTAGTATTGACATTATTACTCTTTCTTATTATCCTTGGCCTTGGTTCAAACATGCTCATAATGGGCGAATCCTTCATCTGAGTTTGAATATATTGAGCTCTTTCATATAGCTCCTCCATAGTGTTGAGCTTTTTCATGGCTAATATGTGTCAGAACTGGGGAGTTGCATTGGAGATTATCATCATCACTTGCTCAGACTCCGACAAAGTATCTTTTAATTTCTCGGCCATTGACCTCCATCTGTCAGCAAACTGCACAAAGTCCTCATCGAACTTCATCTTTTCAGCAACAAGATCAGTAACAGACAAAGAAGGGCCCACTCGATCTTTGTACTTTTGCAAGAACTTGTGCTGAACAACATCAAAATCTCCGGCTTCGATTGGCTCTAGAGAGTAAAACCATTCAAGGACCGGGCCATCAATAGACCTTCTAAAGAGATAAGCCAGAGAGGTCTTATTGTCTTGCTAGAAGGATGCCTCATACATGAAATCTTTCAAATGGATGAACGGATTGCCCGTTCCATTATAGCGCCTAAAGTTAGGCATCTCTGATGGAGGCAAGTGGAAGACCGGGAGAGTAGGAAGAGTGACCTTTGGAGCATTCTTAGGTGCCCTGACTTTCTTAAGTTGTTCTTCCATGTTAGCAATCTTCTGGAGGAGTATAGTGTTGGTGTCAGACTCGATTGGGGCCGGGTTAACAGGGAACTGACTCGGCATAGGTCGTCTGAAAAATTGAAGAGGTGGAGGTTGTTGTCGCCTAGCCACGGAGTGGCTTACCGGTTGGGCTGTCGCAACCATAATAGGAGTTTGTGGATGGGATGGAATTCTCTGAGAGACTGCGAGGTCATTAGTGGGGTGGATTTGAAGGCCACTCGCGGCCTGAGGGGGATTAGAAGAGGAAGAAGGGACCGATTTCCCTTTAAGAGTGGCCTGGACCGCTTGGCGTTGGACATCATCCAACTGGGATAGAGCATTAATAAGATCAATGAGATTGAAAGACGGGGAGGTCTCCTCGGGAGTGGATTGAGTGATGGGTTGAGTTTGAGAAGAGGGCTCAACCCCTTCAGTGGTGGTGTCCACTACATACACTTGAGGGTAGGAGGGAACATAGTTTCCCTCATGTTGAACAACGCTTTGAGGAAGGGCCTCATATTGAGTAGGTCCCTGAGGATGGACCTCATAAGATTGGTCATGTTGACCGTCCTCATAATCATACGAATACTCTTGATTGGCCATGTTGACAATTCTACCTAAACGAAGCTTCATGATTATAATAAAGAATTATTTCAAGCAAACAAGATAGAATTGGGAAGTAATCACTCAATTAAGTTGTCAAACAAGTTATGATGCTTAAGGAAGATTTTAAGGTTCTTCAAGTTTAAGCAAGGATGAATTTTGGTGGAGTAAGTAGCCCTCTCTTTTATGTAGATCCTAGTTTCAATTTGAATGTGATCTCCAGGTTAACTAGGTTCTTTCTCTCTCTTCACAAACGCATGGGTTATTTAAACTCCGGAGTGCTTCAAAGGTACAACCGGCCTAGCTTCCGTGAGGAAATCCACGGGTGCGAGGACTTATGGAGACCTTAGTGAAAGAATTTCTAATCCAAAGAGACGGAATGCTCAATGGAGGGTCCTTCCTTTCCCAAGAAAGTGTAGGGGATCCTAAAAGTGTAGAGAGAGGAGGTATCTCAACCAAATGCCCTAGAATGCAAGCTAATGCAAGCAGGATCAACAACAATGTAAAGAAAATTAATAATCCAATCAAAAAAGTCAAAACAATAGCAGACAGGGCAATGATGTGAACATGCAGGAAAATAGCCACCAGACAGTGGGCGCTGTCTTAGTGAATAGTGACTGTATGACAGCCGTTGATCAAGTGAAGGGCGCCTCTGTGAAAGGGCGCTAATAGCAACAACAGTAGACAACCATAAGTGGGAGCCAACAGTGACTGAAGAATGGCGCCTTTGGGTTAGGCGCTGAATATACGAATGACACCTCTTTGAAGGGGCGCAAATTATAAAATAGTAAAAAAATAAAAAGAATAACGAAATAAGCGTCTCTGTGAGAGGTCACCGGTTCTGTAAATAGCGACTTCTGAGCGGTCCCTGATTAATTTCAGATACCAGAAATCAATTTTCTTCTTAAAAATGCTAAAGACAGTCCACAAATTGGCTAATCGAGTGGGGGTGTGCACGTGGTGCACAAAGGGAGTGTGCTATGTGGAGCACAAAGGAGGGGCACACGTGGGTGCCAAATGGAGGGGTAATCAAAATAAAAACAACAAGGGTCCCACCATGATCGCCAATTTGTGAACGTGTCACATAGACATTTTTAAAAGAAGGAAAGAAAGATTAAAGTTGAATTATATGGTGAGCAAACTAATAATAACAATAGTGGGGAGGGAGCATGTGATGCTACTTTGGAGTGTGATCGCCAGAGGAATTACCTCAAAAGAAGAAGTGTGATCGCTAAGAATACCTTGTAAGCATGTGAGATTGTGAATCCAACTTCCTCCTCCAACCGGTCGGCCGATGAAGGGGGTTTTTTTGCTTTTGATTAACCTTAAAAGAAAACAACCAAAGATAATAAATTTGGATTAGCCAAAAGGAGTGTAGTAACTATGCTCAATAAAAATATAATGTGCAATATGGGCATGAAAACACCTTGTGGTGTTTTGTTTTAAAACCCCTAAGAGGAGTAAAGGTGGGAGAATATATGAATGCAACAGATGAATACACGAGATGTAATATGCTAAGATGAACTAACAGAATGATGGGAATAATGATGATAGCAATGCAGAGAAATAAAAGGAGATGGGATATCCTCTTCTGCCCCTGTAAGGCGGACAGTGGGAAACGCCCAAGCCTTTGAGCAAAGGCAACACCATGGTAGCGGCAGCAGTGTAACCCCCTTGACGACGGCCAAGAATAGCTGCAAATAGAGTTCTTAGCAGAAGAACTCTTAATCCAGGGGCGTGTGTGTAAGGTCTTGTGCGAAAGAAATTGAAGGGGTATTTATAGGGATGAAAACCTTATTCCCGTAGGATAATATCAAAGGAAGATAACTATCGATCATGATCCCCTTCCCTCGATTGATCACAAAGTTAAAACAAGGAAGGAGTTTGTCTGGGAAGGTTGTAGTGGACACAGAAAGGAAAACTAAAATGGCGACCTAAAGGAAGTCACTGTTCTAAACAGTGCCCCTGGGTCTGCCGCTATTTCATTGGAATTTTGGACTTTCCATATTTAAATATTTATAAAGCGCGACCGCGCACATGGGCGTTCATTAAAGAGCGCCTGCTCACATGGGCGTTATTTCAAGGAATTTAATTTCGAGTGAAATTTTGATCAGAATTAAAACAACGCCCATGCACGTGGTCATTCATTCAAATAGGTCGATCTACAACGGGAACCAAGTCAACCTATACCGCAGGAAATAGCGATAGCTCGTAGGGCATCATTTAAATAGCGACCATGTGAATGGTCGTTATATTCAAAAAAAACCTAAGAAAAATGGGAAAACTTAAATTATTAAACTAGTAATGAAGTCCACTTTGGGGCATTACATCATGACATGAATTTTACTCAACATAGCATCAATTTTGGTGTGTCTACAGTAGCTACTACCACTCTCGTTCCGGGATCTCTTCTTGCTATCACGGGATTTGTAAGGTTCCGTGATACTAAATTTTCCCTTCTTTTCATGCCGATCAGACCTTCGGCCTGGCTCCTCTCCCTTGACTTTAAGTTTTTCGACCTTCTCCAAGGTCCTTTCACATAGATGCACCCGTTGGACCATCTCCGCATAGGTACGGATGTTTTGAGTCCCAAGTTGTTGAATAAATTCTGGCCTTAAATCATCCATAAATCGATTGGCTTTTAATAACTCCGTACTAATCAAGTGAGGAGCATAAGACGCCAGCCTAGAAAATTGGAGTTCATACTCCGCCACTGACATCATGCCCTGGCGTAACGAGGCGAATTCCATAGCTTTCCTCTCCTTGACATGTTCGGAGAAGTACTTGTCTCGGAAGAGTGTAAGGAAACCTTCCCAAGTATGTGGTGCATCTGCTGGCGGTACAGGAACTGACTTCCACCATGTACGGACATCTTTATTGAGTTAGAATGTGACTAGACGAACCTGTTCTTGGTCGGCACATTGCATAACCTCGAATATACGGTTCATTTCATCAATCACATTCTCTGCTTCATCTGGATTAGAGGAACTAGAGAACCGTGGAGGATTTAAGCTCTGAAAATTTCAGTGTAGGTCTCCAGCTCTTGCCCTTGCGCCAGCTTGAGCCATATTCTATAATGCTTAAGTGAGACCTGCAATGGTTTGTTGCATACCGCTCCAGTCAACACGGTGAGCCATGATGAGAGTGTGGTACCTGAGAAGAGTAATGAATTTTGTTAATTCTAATGGAATGAGTAAAATTAACCTTAGAAATAACTTTAATTACTATCTCATCCCAAGTTCTACCCAATTCCTCTCATAGGTTGGGAGTTCTCTTTCCTAATTTTTGTAGGTATGGGTCCTTAAACCTTGGACTTAGCCAATGACATGACTTCTTCCCTAGGACTTCTAGTCCTATGCTCTGATACCACTATAACTGTCACGTCCCGAGATTATGTAGCGGAAACAATCAAGAACATAAACAGTCGACTAGTACGCCTCGAGCAAGCAATATAATCAGAGCGCAAAATAATCACATAAAAGTAATTGTACAAGTAATTCATTCAAACCTTTAACTTTATTTCATAAAATATCAAAGTACATAAGATCTTTGACTCTTAACATCCTTTACATCATAGACTCAATAAAAATCAAAATTTACATCTTGAATAGACACTAAATTCACTAAGGCTTCTCTCGAACCATCAATCACTCTCGGATCCATCACTTGAGTAATCCAAATCTGACCTGCTAGAATTTCCTAAAATCATTGAGAAAGTAGGTAATGAGCACACTTGCCCAGTAGGTATCTTCGTATCAACATGAAGGTAAATTTAAGTGATTAGCATTTTAGCTCTAGAGAATAGGATAAATCAGGCAGATACGATGAAACGCTGATATAACCAAAGTAACAAGATACGATCAAGTACTAGATATGAGAATATGATTGATCAAGTATATAACAAGAATTTAAATTTTGACCTTTCCATGAATAAGAATGTAACAATAATGTACTTTTCATCATGGTTTGCCGTCCTGCACCGACCCGCACAACCTGACCCGACCCAGGCGGGCATCGGGTCGCAGGGGCTGGGGGTCGTGGATGTGACGCACTAGACCGCATGGTCCCGTGCGTCCCGCCACGTACCAGTCCCGTACGAGGCGAGTGAGCGGGTCAGGGCGGTTCGCCCATTTAACGGGCTGGAGGGGAGGCTCTTCCTCCATCCCTCCCACCGACGAGCGGCGGTGCAACGGCGTTGGACGGCGATCAGAGCGGCGGACGGCAACTTTGGGCGGCTCAGGGCGGCGATCAGAGGTAGGTGAAATTATTTTTTTTGTTAAATGGTTTGTGCCTGTGGGGGGCCGCCGGAGGTGGGGGAGGGAGGTGTGGGGGGAGGCGATCAACGTTGGTGGGGGGCGCTGGAGGTGGGGGGAGGGAGGGGGGGCCGATCTGGCCGCCGGAGGGAGGGGGGACCGATCTAGGCGGTGGAGGCCGCCGGAGGTGGGAGAGGTGGTGGGGGGGCGGTGGTGGCTGGGGGGGCGAACTGGACGGTGGTGGGGATGGGTGAGGGGGGGAAGAGAATAAAAAATAATTTAATTTTTATATTTTTATATTTTTTCTTAGTTTAAAAAATGTAAGAATAGAATTTATTAGATTATTTAATATTATTTTTGATTTATTGTTTAATTCATGTTGTAGAAATAATATAATTTTTGTTTAATTCATGTTGTAGAAATAAATTTTTTGATGTATTGTTTAATTCATATTGTAGAAATAATATAAATATTATTTAATTCATGTTGTAGAAATAAATTTATTTTTAATGTATTATTTAATTCATGTTTATTTATTAGATTTAATTGAGATGTATTAAATTTAAAATTAAGCCTTGCATGTTGTAGAATTAATGATATTATTTTCATTATTAGTTGTAAGCGTAAAATAATGTAATACTTTATTTTGAAAAAAATAGAGATGTTTTTAATTTAAACATATCTATAGTGATAAATATTTTACAAAAAATTAAAGTTAATATTTATAATTTAAATTAGTTGCAGCAGTATGAATACTACGTACGCATGTACTGAGAGAACTATGCAGGTTCAATGCGCTATGAAGACTATCTCTCCTATCTGCAGAACACATTTAATGTCAGATTGTTTGGAGATGGGCACTAGCCCAATTTTGGTCCATACTCTTAATGAGTATGTATCATTTGGTTATATTTATAACTAACTAATAATTAATTATAAATTTCTTCATATCTTGAGTTTTGTACTTATCATTGAAATTACTAATGTAAACTTTTACATCATTTACAGGTCATCATGGATGGATGACGTCACCCTACGTGGGAGCATGGATACTCTATTGAGGGTGATGGACATGTGCACTGTAGATACTGCAAACATCGCATCACCGGCATACACAGATTTGCGGAGCACCTTGCGGGAGTGAGACGCGATGTTCGTGCATGCGATCGAGTTCCGGGAGATGTCCAACATTCCTTTCGGACAAAGTTACAGGATAGATATGGTTCTCGTAGCACACCCAGGGCATCTTCTTCTATGTCCCGGGTACCCCCACCATAAACACCGGGCGGAGCAGGATCTTCCTCCACATCTAGAGTTCGAGTAGCACCAGTACTAGCACCAGTAGCACATGATAGAATTGAATGTATAGATGTAGTAAAACTTTTTTTTAGAGATTTTCATGTACCATCCACCACTGTACATGACCCATCATTTGTGCAGATGGTTACATATTTTCAGTCCCACCCACATGTACCTCCACCCACTGGGATAGAGTTAGATTATACGGGTGATCAGTCTCATGTATCTGATGATGAGTTTTGAGATTCGGGCTTCACTGATGACGAGGATTAGTGAGTTTTGGGATCCGGGCTTCACAGATGAGGAGGATGAGTGAGTTTTTGTATTTTATACTTCATGAATGAATGTCATTATTATTTCACTATTTACTTTAACATATTAAGTAATTTAAGTGAATTTTTTATGTATTATATATAATATGATGTTTAATTAAGCAATGTAATATGTTATTTTTATATAATTAATCATGTGTAATTTAGTATGGATATATTATCATAAAAAACTCTACAATCTAATATTTTTAAATATATATAACATTTAATCTTTAAATAACATTTTATTAAAAATTAAAAAATAAAAAATCACGTGTCGAGAGCCCGAGAGGGCGGACCAGGTCGCTGTGCGACCCGGCCTGTCCCGTGCCGAGACCGGGCCGGCCGGGTCAGCAAATCTTACTTTTCATAACCATGAAGGCTATGCACTAGAAAGTCATGTAACAAGCAAGAAAGTACTCTTCACTTAGTAGCAATTACTTTATGAATTTACGTGGATCTTTACTCATGTCTTGTGGATTTTCACTTATTTATAAAGAAAGTACTCCCAGCGCAATGCGATGCCAGTAGCATCATACCCCATGGTTTATAGTATATTTCCGATAATTAGCCGAGGTGACTAGCATAGAGCCCTTGAACACAATCAGTGCTCGAACTACATCTTCAAGTATAAATCAAGCTACTTTCACGATTATAACAATAATGGGGCCAATAATGTGCAAATTCAGTAATAATTTCATGATAAAGTAATCAAGGTAAGAATGCTTCAATTAATAGTAAGAGATTTCAAGGATGACTTAAAATGGACATCATGCTACGGAAGAAATTCGATAGCATAATGGTACTTTTATTACGTTCCATAACTTAGCATTAACATTTAACTATGAGTTTATCCTCCATATAATCTAAGATCATCTAGGAATTCAAGAAAACTAACCCCAAAGGTCAAACCTTGGGTTAGAATAAATCAAGAACCAAGCGGTCTATAACTGGACCGTTTAGCACTCCTGGCAGTCTAGTGCAGGACCATTTGACAGAATAAAATCATCGATGTATAGAAACTACTCTGAGTCCCATACGGTCTAATGAATGGCTGCCTATCACTCGTTAGCGGTCTAGTAAAGGGCCGCTTGTAGAACAAGACGGTCGTCCAAATGGCCGCTAAGGTCCAGAGTTTATAAAACACCGGCAAGTGCTTTTCTAGACAATGGGTTTTAATGGTACAACCAGCTCAGCGTCCTAGTGGGAATCCCAGGGTCGCAGAGTCTTATGGAGGCCTTGACACAAGATTTCCTAGTCCGTTGGAAAGAATATGCAATGGAGAGGTCATCAAGTCCAAGATTATATACTTAATGTGCAAAAGTGTAACTAATGACAATCATACTGGGATATGTGCCACATACTTAAGAAAATGACTCTTAGAAGAGAGAGAAAGTAGTAACAACGATCAAGTTAAATCATGAATCCTTTATCATTTGAAACATGTATTTATTACAAGAGTATACAATTTTTGGTCATAAATTAACATAGGTTAAAAATAACACCAATGTGCATAAAACATGAAATCTACTATGATGACCAAGAAAATTAACTAAGCATAGGAAACCAATAGTCAAACCAGTAATAAAACTTAGTTAACTAGGATTATCATACAATAATTATGGCTAATCTGTAATATGTTTCGGGTTAACAATATTGCAGAAATCAGAAAACTAAAAGGGTCTAGCGCAGGACCGTTTCATTGGGACAAGCGGTCTATCGTACGACCGCTAGGGTTTTCTGGCGGTCCACAGGAAGACCGTTTCCTCCCGTATTACAGAAACTCAATAATAAAAAGGTGAGATATTAATCTAAGACACATCATGACTAGAAATCAACATAGATAAACTTCTACAGCATGATAGAATGAGTATAGGCCAACAATATGCATGGGTTTGTGTAGTAAATAAGAAAATTTCCTTCTTAATTTCATTAGGGCTAAGAATTTTGCATGAGGAGTATACTAGATGCATAGTCCCAATAAATCATAAAATTCACGATGTGCAATGCATGAAATCCACTAAATAAGAGGGCTTTTATTTCTGACCACGAGTTTAAGCATTTCATGAGATAACCTACCTTAATTAGTGCTCCTAGGCTGCCAATTTCCAGACTGAAAGTAAGCCCCAGTTCTGTACGTCCTGTGCTAAACCAGCAACTTCACACCCTTGTATCTCCTGATTCTCTTGATCTAAAGACGTGAAATTTTGAGGGTAAGAAGAAGGTACTTAAAGGAGCAATTTGTTATAAAGAACCTCTATCTAATTACCTTGTTTAGGGCTTCTAATTCCTGATCAACCTGGGTCAGTCGCACAATTCCCTGAGTTGTTTACACCGAACTAGCATCTTTGCAGGCTTCTATCTCCCATAGACTTAATCTCCTAGAACGAAATTTTGAGGAGAGTTAGACCTAAGTATAATAAAAAAATTCTTAGAAGAAACTTACCTCTAATTCTTCCTATTTATCTTAGTTCCACGTGAGTCAAAAGTAAGGGTCGCACAAGTGAAATCTGGGGTCTATTTATAGGTTTAGCTTGGGTTTTGAGAATTATAACAAACTTAGAGTCCCAATTAGGCTTTCAATTCGATCTCCTAGTCTTCTAGACTTATCTAATTAGTAGATAGAATCAATCCTAGGTGATTTGGATGCCAAAGTTTCAAGCTTTTCACGTTCTCTTCCTTCCACGGAATCTGCATAGCTTAGCGGTCTAATGCTAGACCGCTTTCCTTGGCTATGCGGTCTTGCGATAGACAGTTTTCTATCCTAAGTGCCGAATTTGAACCAGTTCAAACTCTTTTGATATTATCCGTCCATTTATTCTATTTATCTCCTAAATTCCGTGATTACACCCACTTTAGGCTTCTAATATGGGCTAAGGTCCAAAATAGTCTTTTTGGGCCAACTGGGTCTATGTAAATGGGCCTAATCCTCTTGGATTAGTGTAGGGTCGCAATAATTGGATTTAGTTAACCATAATTCTTTTAAATATCCCTTTTAAATGCTTAATAATTATATTTTTTTCCAAAAGTTCTTAGAAAATCCTCAGGCGTTACAAGAACCGCCAGCCTCAATGGAAAGAAGTATGGCTATGTTTTAGTTGATGATTTTACATGCTTCACATGGATCTTTTTCCTAACCTATAAAAATGATGCCTTCTTTGAATTTCAGAAGTTCTTCAGAAAAGTAAAATAAGAAGGTAAGTTCAGAATTTCTACTATTTTATCTAATCATGAGGAGAGTTTGAAAACTCTTTGTTTTCTGAATTCTGCAACAAGGAAGGACTAATCCATAGATTTTCCTCTCCCAGGACCCCAGAGCAAAATGGCGTTGTGGAAACAAAGAACCAGACAATTATGGAAATTGCCCGAACAATGTTGATTGAAAGCCAATTGCCAAGAAAAGTCTGGGCCGAAGCAGCAAACAAAGCATGCTATATAATTAATAGGGCTATGGTAAGGCCAAAAAGTAAGAAAACCCCTTATGAGATGCTGAAAGGTAAGAAACCCAACTTGGCCTACTTCAAAGTATTTGGGTCAAAATGTTAAGTTCATAATAATGATAAATCTGATCTGGATAAATTTGAAGCCAAGAGTAACATTGGAATATTTTTAGGGTATTCTGAAACATCTAGAGCATATAGGATTTTCAACGTAAAACATCAAACTATGGAGGAAACTCCACATATAGTGTTTGCTGAAATATCTGATGAAATTGATAAAGGTGTAGTTGACAGGGAAAAGGAGGATGATGATGGAAAATTTCTGGAATCTAAGGCAGAACTAGGGCAAGGCAGTCGACCGCAACTTGTAGAACAGGAAACAGGTCGGTCGACCGAAAATCCAATTCAATCAACCATGCCCGGTGAGTCTTCTATCAACATCCAGACTTTAAAAGACCATCCTGTCCAAAACATAATAGGAAACCTCCTTGACCCCCCTAGGACAAGATCCTTTCACAGAGATGTAAATAATGAAGACCTCATTACATTGGTATCCCAAATTGAACCCAAAAACTTTGAAGAAGTCTTGCGGGATGAACATAGGATTAGTGCCATGCATGACGAACTTAACAAATTTGAAAGGAACAAAGTGTGAAATCTGGTTCCCAGACCCACAAACCAACCTGTCATTGGGACTAGATGGGTTTTTAGGAACAAGTTAAATGAAGATGGGGTAATAACCAGAAATAAAGCTAGACTAGTAGCTAAATGATACAATCAGGAGATTGGATTGATTTTGAAGAATCATATGCTCCAATAGCAAGAATAGAAGCTATCGGAATTTTATTATCATTTGCATGCTCATTAGGCATAAAACTTCAATAAATGGATGTCAAAAGTGTTTTTCTGAATGGCTTAATAAAAGAAGAGGTGTTCGTAGAACAACCTCATGATTTTGAGCATGATGACTTCCCTAACCATGTCTATAAGTTGAATAAGGCATTGTATGGACTAAAGTAGGCCCCTCAAGTCTGGTGTGATAGACTCAGTGCACATCTAACCAGCAGGGGCTACAATAGAGGTAAAGTTGACCAAACTCTATTTTCAAAAGTTTTGAATGGCCATATCATTATAGTGCAGATATATGTAGATGATATAATGTTTGGTTCGACTGATTCCAACATGTGTAAGCAATTTGCTGAACTAATGATAAAGGAACTTGAAATGAGCCTCACAGGTGAACTCTAATTTTTTCTTGGACTGCAGGTCACATAGACGAAGGATGGATTCTTCATAAACTAGTCCAAGTACACAATGGAGATTCTGAAGAAATTTGGGATGAAGGATGTCAAACACATATCCAGGCCTATGGGAACAAATGCATCTCTAGATGCAAATGAGAAAGGTAAACCTGTAGATCCCAAGACATACCGAGGTATGATTGGGTCTCTCTTATATCTCACTACTTGTAGGCCCGACATATAGTTTAGTGCATGCATGTGTGCAAGATTTCAAGCCAATCCTAAGAATCTCATCTGATTGCTGTGAAAAGAATCTTAAATATGTTGCTAGCATACATGATTTAGGGCTGTGGTATTCAACAACATGCTATTTTGAATTAATTTATATACTGATGCTGATTATGCTGGGTGTAAGCTTGATAGAAAAAGCACTAGCGGCTATTGCCAATATTTAGGTGGGTGTCTAGTTTCTTGGGCTTCCAAGAAGTAGCACTCGGTGGCCCTATCCACTGCAGAGGTAGAGTATGATGCTGCGGAAAGTTGTGAGACCCAAGTGTTGTGGATAAAACATCAACTTCAAGACTACAGTGTAGATCTTGGATGCACACCCATATTGTGTGATAACACAAGTGCCATCAACTTAACAAAGAACCCCATCCAGCATTCAAGAACAAAACACATAGAGATAAGACATCACTTCCTTATAGATGAGGTCAGTAAAAGGAATTTTGAATTGCAATTCATTCAAACTGAAAAGCAAATTGCAGATATTTTTACAAAACCTATGTGTAATGAAAGGTTTTCAACTCTAAGGAGAGAGTTGGGTTTGTGTAAACCCCCCACTTGTTGATTCTGCATGGTTCAGGTCAGGTGAGTCTGAGAGGTCCCTGGATGTTTTTGTCAAGGGGAGTCCATTGTGCATATCTAGTCTGTTTCATGAGTCGTAGGCTGTTTGCGTGTGAATGACCCACTGGTATATAAAATGGTGACGTGTGGAAGGGCAGACAAAGTCTGTCTGGAAGCATTCATTATGCGTGAGAAGATACTCCGCTAGGTACCAAGGGTCCTCACATACTGTGTTCTAGAGCCCATGGGTTGAGGGGGAGTTGGTAGAATTCCTATGAGATAGGTTCATTGTTAGACCTGCTGCACGTGGAGTTTTGTTAGTCATAAGGTCAGCTGCACGCGTCGACAGATCCTCCTGTGTGTCTCGACACCTTCTGGTCTAGTGAGTCAATTAACCTTGACCTGTATACTTGCCATACTCCCTAATTGAGTCGACCTGATCCTATTTACTTATGATCATCCATCCTATCTTTCAACCCTTCACTGGCTTGCTCAACAAATGTGCTTCATTCTGTCACACATCATTCTGATTCAGGGGGAGATTCACACCTAATGACTGATCTTCAATGACTGACATTCTTGAAACAATGGGCTTCCAGCTTCTGGCATCATGGTTGTTCCAATAAATTAAGGATTTAAGGCTAATAACTCTGTGAGGGCTCAAACTGGCAAGCTAACAGAAGGCTTCATAAGGCTTACTCCTGCTAAAGCATTAAGTATGCTAAAACCTAGTACTCCTTTAGCCTGATTATGAGAATTCAGTAATGTTTTGGTCGATGAACTTCCCATTAAGTATTGTCTTCAAACACTCATGTCATCTAAGGCTATCTAAAGCACTCAATGCAGAGCAATGGCAACGACCTACTGAGTAATCGGGCACACTTCACCTGAGACGTGAGGTTGTTCACGTCAAAAGGTAGTGTCCTAACTAACTATGCTCTGGTTTCATTCAAATTAAAAAAATTGCAAATATTTACAGAGCGATGGTGTAACGCCTCAAGATCCGATCCTCAATTTATGGACAGTTTTTTTTCTTTATCGGACCCCGAAGCATTACTTCGTACGTATCGCAGAAGCACAATATATAAACATGTATACATTCGCATGAAAGAGAGAGAGAGAGAGAGAGAGAAACCACAGATTACAAGAAATGCAGGTAACATCTCAACCATTCATACTTTCCAAAGAGGGTACATTTACATTGTTCCATATTGAACATGAGTTCACATAGGCCCACCACCCCGTATACATATAAAAGAGAGAGTCATTCAACCATAACATACTCAGACGAACCATGAACTAGCACTACTCCTCAACTGTAGCCTCCTCCTCAACCTCCTTCTCTATGTCTCCTGAAAACGTGTGTCACAAAGGGGTGAGTGTGACACTCAGTAGGCAGCCTAAACAAACCGGGGTTAACTCGCATCTATATAACCAAATTATATACATAATTCAGATATTAATAATAGCATAATCCACTCATTATCATCTACTTAAAATAACTCATATGAGGAAAATACATATTCTTCAACTAACATATAAGGTACTCATGCATGCGTTAAAACCACGGTGAATGAGCAGTTTACATATTATCACCTTTTCACATTTTCACATTTTCACTTTTTCACAATTCTATTATTCTTGGAAACAAACAGCTACCACAACACAGGTGACCCCACACACACAAACGAACGAACGAACGAAAGAGTACTGCACAAACCCGAGAGCGAACTCCCACATAGATTCTTGTGGCCTCATGGCGTTTATGTATCGTCATCTTTAATTCACAAAGGCCGCCCCACACTGGGATCGAAGACTGAATCAATAGGATTTTAAACCAGGGCGTTACGTATCGCCGTCCCCTGGGATCTTTTACTTCCTGCGGCGTTACGTATCGCCGTCCCGCAGGAAAGGGCTGTCCCATAGAGGGACCAAAGTCCTATCTCACAGAAGACTGTTGTTTCCATTCATATCATTTACATCGCATTCGCATTCATACTCATTTTACAAATACTAGTATGATACTTTATCATAACATGCATGCTTCCAATAGTTTAAGTGGGCTAAACATACTTATATGCTGACTGGTGCAGAACAGTGCATGATCAGGTTACTATATAAAAGGAACAGGTTTATCCTTCTAGGCTACATATGCACATAAAATGATTTATATCTAAAAGTACAGAATTTCCGTGAGCATGAAATTTTTACTGTGGGTTACTAACTTAGCATTCTGCCATTTTCTAATTTTTTCAGATTTTTATGAATTAATATGCCCCCTCAAAATTCCCTGTTTCTCAGTTTCTGGAAATTGGGTCTGTGCATCATGTGCACTGACCCCACTAGAACATGCACAGACCTCACTAGAACATGCACAGACCTCACTTATGATTTGAACTAAACATGCACCGACCTCACTAGAACATGCACATACCTCACTGAAACATGCACAGACCCTACTTGTGGACAGGGTCAGACATGCACCGACCTCACTGGAACATGCGCACGACCTTACTGGAGCATGACAGGTGTGCATTTATATGAGTTAATTTCTGATATTCACACTTTTTACGAGCTTTAATGTTAGTAATTGTGCACTTATCACACTTAATATCAATTTTCGATCAAAATACTTAGTTTGATGAAATTATTATAATTTGAGCAATAAATATGTTATTTTACAGGCACTCGGTAAGAACTCCACAAGTCTGCGCAAGAAAGAGCCAAAGCCCATGGCCGACCAAGCCCAATCTTAATTCAAAAGAAAAAAAAAGAAAACTATAAATAGATTTATACTCATATATATTCTATATATCTTTTTATATATATAGATATAGCTTTATCTATCTATTTATATATATAACATACTACTATAAATCAAATAATTCAAATAAAAATAATTAAAAATAAATAAAAATCAAAATCAATATATATATTTTATATATCATATTTATATTCATATAACATATATACCTTATATATTCATATATCTATATATATATAACATATCTCTCTATATATAACATATTTAATACATAATATATCTATATACATAATATCTATATACATAAGATATATATATAAATTACATATCTCTAATATCACAACATGCAGGCTTCACGTTATGGATAAGGCTTCACTTTATATATGCAGGCTTCACCTTATTGTGCCTTCACGTTGAAATGGCCAAGGCTTCAAAGCCTTTACGATGAATGCATGGCAATGTGGCGGATGGGCCAGGCAGATGGGGTTCACATGCTTGGCAACGATGGAGGCTTTCACATGGCAAGAAGGCTTTGCATGGGCCCCTTCACGTTGGAATGCATGGCAGGTCCTTGCGCAAGGTGGCCAAGTCCTCATGGCTGTCGACAATGGGCTCTTTTCATGCACGAGGGCAAGCTTTGGTCGGCAAAGCAAATGTATGGTAGGGTCCACATGAAAAACAAGGCTTCAACGCTAAATGGCCAGAGTATTCGCACAAGGGTGCTTTACACGGGCTTCACGTCGGCTTTGGCGTTGGGGGGTTCAAACGGCCAATGCGTCAGAAAGGCTTTCACACTGACACGTCCAAGTCTTCACACCCGGCAGCAGAGAGCAGAGAGACAGAGGCTAGTTTAGAAACTATATAAGAGCTGGGGAGTGGTTTAGGGAGATAGCCTTTGTAATACAATTTCTAGTTCTTTGTTATTGTGAGAGTTTTGTTCAAGTGTTGTTTTAATATTTTTGGAAGAATCAAAGAGAGAGGGGTAGGAGGCCCCTTCAGGTTCCAATTTATTTCATTGTTATTTTTCTTTGAATTTCTTATGCTCTTTATTTAATCTTGTCTTTTCGAATTAAGTGAAATTGATATTGTTCGTCTTGTTTATTTCTTTAGTTCGTCCGTTTACGTTTAATTTTCTGGTTAAAGTTTGGTGAATGTGTTAAATTTGTCAATTTCATTTCACTTGCCTTGTTAATTTTTAAGTCGAGTTTTTATCGTTCGTTAATTTATTTAAATCAATCTCTTAATTTCAAAATCAAGTTTTCATCTCAAATTTATAGTTTTTCATCTTAGAAACTCAAAGTTTTCAACTCTTAAATCTATCTCTCCCTGTGGATTCGACTCGGTCTCACCACTTAACTATTCTATTTAATTTGTGGGCCGGATATTTTAATTTGGTAGCGGGGCGTATTAACGACGTGCGTTTTTCCTGCCATCAATTTTGGCGCCGTTGTCGGGAGACTTTGAATTTGAAGTTGATAACTTTGTGCTTTCTTTTGTATATATATTGGTGGTCACTCTTAATTTTGTAGAAAAATAAAAGATCAACACAAGCAAAAAAATAAAAATTTTTAAAATGTCAAAAAATGTTGTGTCCCCGAGGTAAGTCTTCTTTATCTTCTACTCTTGTTATTTTTTATTTACCAAATAAAGAACAAGGGAATACGATTAAGGTTAGTACTCTTACCCTCTTTTTCTAGATTTCGTTTCTTTATTTTCACTTTCAATATGTAAATTATTTTCATGCTTTGGAATGTTCTTAAATAAAAAAATCAAAAAAAGAAGAAAAAAATAAAATATACAAAAAATGGTGAGATCATAATTTTCATCTATGGATTGGGCACACAACTTAGCCAGGTTTGACCGATTGGCTCATAAATTTGATCAATTTCTAGCCATAGATCAAGACCACTTCATACCACCTAGTTGCCATAACAATGATCACACGTGGGATAGCTCGGCTCATTATGTAGGTGGATGCCAAACCAAATCTCATTTCTCACCCAAAATAGCCTGACCTCTTATGAAAATCATACTCGTGGTCGGCCCAAAAGGAAATCCCGTCACCTATGATATCCGAGTTTCCATCATTTACCCAAAACAGGCTCCAACCACTCATTTCTTCCAAGGGGGCCATGATCTACCTTTCATCCCGGAGCAAGCTCAATATAATCAACGATTTTTTCAGCCCGATTATGAATCACCTTCAGATACTTATAACTCTAGTTGAGAAAATCAACTAACAATCTCTTGGATGACCAAGCAAGATAAACTCACATGTCTCAAGAGTTCTTCACACCTTATTATGACCCATGTCCAAACAACTTTAATTCTGATAGGAGAGATCAACATGATTCTTCTTGAGAGTCTTATCAGGATCAAGGCCAAAGTCCACAAGAACAAGATTTTTTAAATTGGGGTCCATATCCAAATGATGATTCTTACGATCAACCCTATTTATTTGATCAATTGACACGGCTCTTCCAAACTCAACAACAAGCCTTCCAGAACAACTGCAAAACTTTGAGGCCCAATTGAGTAGGGTTACTAAAAATATCATAGAAACGGAAGTGAATCCAATGCCTAGCAACTCCACTAAAAGTCTTGAGGACCAACTTCCTACATTTGATGACAATAAAAGTCCATATGATCAATCTATGATTCCCCAGCCTAACACTCATATCCCTTTTGATCTTGAGAGGATAACGGGAGAGTCTTATGATAAGACTTAAAGGAAGAGCAGCCTGAGAAGCCTAAAATCTATTCCATTTGTAAAGAGATTATGATGAGTCTATTGATCTTGAGTAGGGGGGAGAAGAAGAGGAAGATGATTTGCCAATCCATGATCAAATTCTATTTCTTACCATTCCTGAAATGGATGAGTACTTATTCCAAGTGCATGATGAAGAAAATGTGAGTGTGGAGAGAGAATTGAGTGTGGCCATAAGCCATTCTTCTTTGGTAATTAAGGAACCAGGTGCTCCACTTGAAAGTTACTCTGATTGGGTATCTCTTGATTTTTGGGAGGATCTTGATCTTTTACCTGTTCCTGACCTCGACACTTCTATACAAATCCCCTACATCCTACAACTAGCCGATCGGTCGATTCCACTTGCACTTCATGATTATCCGTGTGTTGAGGAGCACGTCTCTTTCACTACCCCTTGCCTTCTAGACACTATCCCTTTTATGGAATCTTTCGGAACTCCTCCCACTCCTACTCTTCCTCACCTCAACATTGTGCTTGAAATTTTAAGAGTGAGGATGAAGGAGAAAAGCTATGGGAGATTAAGATCCGCATTGATGTGTTTAACACTTATAAAGACCTTAAAACAACAGAGGAATATTTTGTAATTGAAGATATGATAATTCCTCTATCATTCTCTGACCGAGGGGGTCCCTCTGGATTCCTAGACCCACCTTGGCACACTTCTAGCCCACATGCATTGAGGCATAATCTTTTTCTTCAATGGCACAAGGGCTGGAATTTATCGGAGGATAAGATCACTTGGTGGCTTATTCTGAATGCCACCCATTGGTTAATGAGTTACATTGTGTCTGACTGAAGACATTAAATTTAGCGCTTCTTGGGAGGTAACCCAAAATTTTTATGATTTCTATGTGAGAGTAAATAGCTTCTTAGGAGGCAACCCAAGTTTTTATTATGGTTTTATTTTTATTTTTACAGGTTTGAATAAAGGATAAGTTGGGGGGAGAGAACTGATTGCTTCCTCTGTTGCTCCGATTTTAAAACTAAGTACCGCCTATCATTCCAACAAGCCAAGTCCGTCGAAGTTCACTTCCGTCAGGTTGTCTCGTTCTTTCCCAAAACTATCATGTTTACATTGTTCTATTATTCCATATTGTTCATGCCATTGAGAACAATGTCATTTAAATTGGGGAGGCGGAAATCATGTTGCATTCATATACAACCTCATTTTTTTAAAAAAAATATAAAATTCTCATTTTGAGTTTCATGATTTATGCTTCCATTGAAAGTAATTCTAGAATAGAAATGACTGAGAAAAGATGATGAAAAATTGATTTAATCTAGCCATGGAAAAATGATATAATAATCTTTTTAAAGTTCATGTGCACTTTAGAATGAAAATCACTTTGCACGCTAACGAAACAAGCATGACAAGCCTTCTGTTATTTTGGATATGTTGCTTGATATTCTGCACTTCTTGAGGAAGAGATCTTTTATAAGTTTTCTGCTAAGTTATCTATCAAAACTATTACAAAAGCACCATTGAAAAAAATTTGAGAAAAAAAAGCACCATGAAAAATGCTCCAATTCTGAGTAACCGGGCCTACTTCACCTAAGACGTGTTGAGGTTCGCGTCAAAAGGAAAAGGGAACCTTGATCTGTGTAACCGGACCTACTTCACCTAAGACGTGTTAAGGTTAGTGTAAAATAGTGAAGGGTAGTGCATCATCATGTGTGTATAGAATTGAAAAGAAAAAAAAGAGAGAAATCCCAAAAAGGGACATAGCAATAAGACAGATAAAAAGTTATTATGCTTAATGCTCTGATTAAGAAGTGCAGGGTTGAAGGGCACTTGTTCGGAATAACAAATGGGGGACACAATTTTCTACGTTGTGAATTTAGTATTACACATGCACAAGTGCGATTGAACTTTAAGTTGACTTCTTGATCATGTATCTTAATTTCCAAATCTAGGGCTAGTGTGTGTTAATGTTTCCAGATTCCTAATCTTTAGTTAACTCTATGAAAGATGATCTGGAAATGAGGCATGAATATTTTAAACTCTTGTTGGTCCTAAATTTAAAATTGTTTGCATTGCTAAGGGACTAGCAATGAGTAAGTTGGGGGGTGTGATAAGTGTGCATTTATATGAGTTAATTTCTGATCTTCACACTTTTTACGAGCTTTAATATTAGTA
Organism: Amorphophallus konjac; assembly: GCA_022559845.1. Taxonomy (NCBI): domain Eukaryota; kingdom Viridiplantae; phylum Streptophyta; class Magnoliopsida; order Alismatales; family Araceae; genus Amorphophallus; species Amorphophallus konjac. Next base: position 316,279,846 of record CM040118.1, read on the forward strand.
ATTGTGCACTTATCACACTTAATATCAATTTTCGATCAAAATGCTTAGTTTGATTAAATTATTATAATTTGAGCAATAAATATATTGTTTTGCAAGCACTCGGCAAGAACTCCACAAGTCTGCGCAAGAAAGAGCAAAAACCTATGGCCGACCAAGCCCAATCTTAATTCAAAAGAAAAAAAGAAAACTATAAATAGATATATACTCATATATATAGTCTATATATCTTTATATATATATATATAGATATAGCTTTATCTATCTATTTATATATATAACATACTACTATAATTCAAATAAAGAAAAGAAAAATAAATAAAAATAAAAATCAATATATATACCTTATATATCATATTTATATTCATATAACATATATACCTTATATATATTCATATATCTATATATATAACATATCTCTATATATATAACATATTTAATACATAATATATCTATATACATAAGATATATATATATAATACATATCTCTAATATCATAACATGCAGGCTTAACGTTATGGATAAGGCTTCACTTTATATATGCAGGCTTCACCTTATTATGCCTTCACGTTGAAATGGCCAAGGCTTCAAAGCCCTTACGATGAATGCATGGCAATGTAGCGGATGGGCCAGGAAGATGGGGTTCACATGCTTGGGAACGATGGAGGCTTTCACATGGCAAGAAGGCTTTGCATGGGCCCCTTCACGTTGGAATGCATGGCAGGTCCTTGCGCAAGGTGGCCAAGTCCTCATGGCTGTCGGCAGTGGGCTCCTTTCATGCACGAGGGCAAGCTTTAGTCGGCAAAGCAAATGTATGGTAGGGTCCACAGGCAAAACAAGGCTTCAACGCTAAATGGCCAGAGTATTCACACAAGGGTGCTTTACACGGGGTTCATGTCAGCTTTGGCATTGGGGGATTCAAATGGCCAATGCGTCAGAAAGGCTTTCACACTGACGCGTCCAAGTCTTCACACCCGGCAGCAGAGAGGAGAGAGACAGAGGCTAGTTTAGAAACTATATAAGGAGCTGGGGAGTGGTTTAGGGAGATAACCTTTGTAATACATTTTCTAGTTCCTTTGTTATTGTGAGAGTTTTGTTCAAGTGTTGTTTTAGTATTTTTGCAAGAATCAAAGAGAGAGGGGCAGGAGGCCCCTTCAGGTTCCAATTTATTTCATTGTTATTTTTCTTTGAATTTCTTATGCTCTTTATTTAATCTTGTCTTTTTGAATTAAGTGAAATTGATATTGTTCGTCTTGTTTATTTCTTTAGTTCGTCTGTTTACGTTTAATTTTCTACTTAAAGTTTGGTGAATGTGTTAAATTTGTCATTTTCATTTCACTTCCCTTGTTAATTTTTAAGCTGAGTTTTTATCGTTCCGTTAATTTATTTAAATCAATCTCTTAATTTCAAAATCAAGTTTTCATCTCAAATTTTATAGTTTTTCATCTTAGAAACTCAAAGTTTTCAACTCTTAAATCTATCTCTCTTCCTATGGATTCGGCTCGGTCTCACCACTTAACTATTCTATTTAATTTGTGGGCCAGATATTTTAATTTGGTAGCGGGACGTATTAACGACGTGCGTTTCCCCGCCATCAGAGCATGCACAGACCTCACTTATGATTTGAACTAAACCTGCACCGACCTCACTAGAACATGCACATACCTCACTGAAACATGCACAGACCTCACTTATGATTTGAACTAAACCTGCACCGACCATAGACATTCATAGACCTTACAAAACATGCACAGACCGTACTATAAATAAAATATGCACAGACCTTACAAAACGTACATAGACCTTACTATAACTAAAACATGCACCGACCTTGAACATGCACAGACCTTACAAAACATGCTCAAACCTTGCTGTAACTAAAACATGCACAGACCTTACTATAACTAAAATATGCACAGACCTTACTATAAAAGATGCACAGACCTGAATCATGCACAGACCTTACTATAACTAAAATATGCACTGACCTTGAACATGCACAGACCTTACTATAACTAAAATATGCACTGACCTTGAACATGCACAGACCTTACAAAACATGCACAGACCTTACTATACCTAAAATATGCACAGACCTTGAATATGCACAGACCTTACAAAACATGCACAGACCTTACTATAACTAAAACATGCACAGACCTTAAACATGCACAAACCTTACTATAAATCATGCACTGACCTTAGACATGCACAGGCCTTACTATAAAACATGCACCAACCTTACTTAGGATTTGAACTAAACATGTACCGACCTTACTTAAGATTTGAACTAAACATGCACCGACCTTACTTAAAACATGCACCGACCATACTAAGGATATTAGGTACTATGCACAGGCCTTGCCATGAACCATATGAAATTTTCACAGTCCTTGCTACGGTCATCATGAAGTATGCACAAACCCTGCTATGACCCACATGAAATATGTACAGACCTTGCCCCAAAGGTTGACCTTCCTAGGGACTATACAAATCCTTAGAGACTCAGAGGTAACTTTTGGAGGCCCGAAACCTGATGAAATCAAAAACCAAAAATGAACATGGTGGTGGTCCCTACATGCCCTTAATCCCTCTTTAAAGTGTATAAAATACATTTGAAATCATTCTAATGCTTCATTGACCCCTAAAGTTTGAGGTTAGGTGCCTACCTTTGAGATGGTAAACCGACGATCTGGGGATGAAATCCACACCCCAGATCCTCCTAAAGCTTTTCCTTCCAATCCGGGGATGAGTTCCACACCCCAGATCCACCCAAGACTTCACTGCAGGTTCACCCTTTACGAAATGCCAAGGTTCCTCACTTCTCTTCCTTACCCGAGAGAAACCATAGATGGTGGGTGTTGAGGATAGGTGTTGCTAAAGGCTGATCACCCTTGGAACCAACTTCTTTATATAGGTTTCAAGCCTCCCAAGGCCTGTCCAACGTCTAGCAAGGTTCAGCCCAGCCCCCAGGTCGCTGGCTTCAGGAAGGGTTAATGTTAAGCATCCCTTCGGGTTTGAACATGTGTGACCCTTCGACCGCTGATAATAAATGATAGTGGGCGCACATTTCTGTTGGGAATGAGGTTGGGATGTCTTCTTATGAAATGAAGATGACTTCTATATCTAACTCTGGGTCATTGTTTCATCAAATTTCATCAATGTTAGCATGAGTTATGATTTTCGCAATATTAATATTATTTCTCCTCTATTCCTGGCGCGACCATTCATCTACCTAGTCATAAATGCAAGTGGGCGCGCTCTTATGTTGGGATTTAGATTGAGATGTCTTCAGATGGAATTAAGGTAACTTCTTGATATAAATTTGGGTCATAGTTTCATAGATTTTTCTCATTCTTAGCCCGAGTTATGATTCTTGCAAGATTAACATTTATGCTCCCTCATTCCAGTTGCGACCTTTCGGTAGCCCGAGGTAATCCGAGTATATCTCTAGCATCCAGATAGTATTTGGTCTCATCCTCAACATAGAAGTTATAGCTAACATCCCATTCGAAATTATGGCCTTAGTTTTAGGTCCTTTCATTAACCACAAATGAAGTTATGAATTTCTCATTAATTATATTTGAATTCTATTAATAGTCACACCTCTTCGTGACAACTGGCTGCAAATGGGCTCAGAACCTTGGGTTCTGGTGCGCATTGAGTTTCCATGTCAACAGAACAGTTTTGGCTAAGGGCCCAAGATTTCTAATGAGCCTGGTTTCACCCCATTTGGTTGACTATAGACCAAGATATCCTTATTTTAACGGGTGACTGTGTTTTCTATAATAATTTCGGCCCATTATCACAATTCTTTCTTATCTCCTATTAGGCCCACTTTTCAGAAGTTATACTCTTCATCAAAGTTGTTCCTTATCTAATGGTCGTTGCATGGGTTTTAGTTTCACTAAATTATGACATCCCTATATTAAGTTATGAATTTCCTAAGGATCCTTCAATAATCTGTCCAGATTTCTAGCTTATTGAGTTCATGGGCCCGAGTTGTTTTCATTTGGGCCTGTGCCCAAATTGGTGGTCATAACAGATGGCTTTGGTCTGCTGAGAAATTGTGCCCCTTCACCAATGAAGTGAGGAGGGCTAAGCCATGAGGTGGCAAGCTATCTCTAGTCAAAATAAGGCAGAATAGTTAACTGCACTGAGTAACTGGGGAAGATTGCATCTAACACATGTACTTCCTCACGTCAAAAGGTGTTAGTTCAACCTGACTGTCATCTTATATGAATAGTGAATTTGTGCCTTGCCTTGAAAACCAGAGGTGCTTATTGAATAGACTTTCACTGCTTCAAATTGTTTGGCCTCAATACTAATGGCTGTTAATTCTGAAAAGTTACTGGGTTTGCATAAGAAAGGCTCCAAGCTGAGTGTTAAGGTCTTTAGTGTGCAACAATGCTTTTGTTCTAGTAATCCTGTGAGCAGGCACTCCTGCTGCTTTCCTAGCTTCTACAACATATGAAGTTATTTACTTTAAATCCTTCCATCCTCGAGTTCAAACCATGCAATGTCCATATCCTAGTGTTTTGATGAAGGTGTCTGAATTCGGAATCAGTCCCGCACCATAATGAAGACTGTATTAGGCTTGAATCCCCTCACTGAACTCCCATTTTAGTTTCCTCACTCTCCACCATTTCCTAGTGTTTTGATGAAGTCAAAAGGGGAGAAGTCGTTGATGAGTCTTAGTCTGGTTGGTCAGTTAGTAAATCACAGTCTGGTCAGTCTATCCCTATCCCTATTGCATGTTCATAAATTCAAAATCTTGATCTCTCTTCCCTACAAGGTGCCTCAAGCTATTCATGCTAAAAATCTGCTGTTTGCCAAAGACCATGTCTTGAATTCAAATCTCTATATGTGAGCTTAATGACTCATACTTGCCATCATCAAAAAGGGGGAGAATATTGTATGCATTGTGTTTTGATGATGTATTACTATAAGTCATTGGCTAGCTAATTTGGGAAAATCTGAAACATCTTCTTTATTGGTTGAATGTGAAGAAATTAACAGAGTATTTATGAATGCGTCGACTCCCTTTCTCACAAAAGGAAGAACAACCAAGGCGCTCTTTAAGGTTGCGTTGACTCCATCTGTAGGATGCGTCGATCCACACGTTCACATCTACACTTACAAGTCAGCTTCGACTCCAGCCTCATCATATCCTCAAGGGTGTCAACTATGGAAGGTTTTTTAGAAGCCGCTTCAAGCGCACCAACGTGTGCGTCGACGCAAGCATCTCAATGTGTCGACGCAGGCTCAGCCCCAACAACAGTCGTACGGGCTATTCTCCTCAGCTAAGTCGACATTACTTCTATAGTAGGTCGACATAGTGGTTTCTCACAGAAACTGCTTCGGATGCATCTTTCAAAGGATGCGTCGACACACCCTCCCAGTTGCATCGACGCACCATGGGTTAGCTCGCAACAGCTCAACCTGAATGCTAGATGCATCGACTCAACTTCTTCACTGCGTTGATGCACACTCATTCAAACTACAGCCTTGCTTGCAGTAGCTCAGGATGATTTGAAGCTACGTCGACGCAAGGGTCTTACTACGTCGACGCACATGAAGTTTTCTATCTGATCGAAGCCAGTTCGTTCAAACATGCTGCGTTCTTGGAAGTCAATGATGCAAGCTCCTAAAACACACGTTTCAAGGTATGAAAAGAAGGTCCTAGGATAGAGAACTATCCTTTTCATCATGAGGCAGTCAGAATAACCTTTTGAGAGAAGGATATGTCAGATAGCAAATTTGGGAAATGTCACTTTTCATGGTGTCCTTCCTCTTACGGTCAACCAATCAGATTTAGTCCCTGAAAAGTTCCTGGGAGAGAGGATCGTCCTTTTTGTCACAAGCCAATGAGGAGGCAGATCTAGAAAAGCTTTATGATCAAGAACCTTATTTTTATTTTGGCCAATCAGATGGCAGGATCTACTAGGAAAAAACCTTCTGCCCCTTCCCTCTATAAATATGAAGCTCTCTGCCTGAAGAGCTGCTATTGCTAAAGCTACTGCCTAGAGAAGAGTTGAACATGAAAAAGAGAGGGAGAAGGAAAAAGAGTTTGCCTGAAGCCTCTAGCAGAAAGCTTGAGAGGAAGAAAAGAAGAGAGTCTAGCAGCTAGAAACTGGTTTGAGTGAGTTTAGTGACGTTGAAGCTTCAGACCGAAGTTTACATCCCTTTTCTTCAGCTTCCTGATTTCTATCAGAAGCTACGTTTCAGCTTTCTAGTTTTTGAGTTTTTCTTTGTTGAAGCCTTAAATTCTTGAATATTTTTTTCGCTCGCATGACCCGCTATAGCGAAGGGAACAAACCCATGTTCCTAAAGATTCATGTGTTAAAGAAAGAAAATAGCTGGTTTGTCATTTCTGTGTTCTTTGATCTTTTCAATTTTTTATGCCAGGATGCAGAAGGTATCCTAAAAGAAGAATTGCCCCCCCCCATCTAGATGTTGTATTCCCAGCATAATATGATAATTTTGTTCTATAATTTCATTGGTGGGGACTGGGGAGGGGGTCTCTTTTCATCAATATTGTACTTCAACCAGGTAATATTCTTGAATAAGATCGATCTTATTTTGCAAAATGATTATATGTTTCAAACGCATGATCTCAATAGCCGCCAGATGCTTGAAAGTTGTTTTGTTGGTTTGTTATATAATTTCAGGTTATTTTGTTGGTTTGCCATTATGAAAAGGGTAAGAAGGGAAAAGGTGTATTGCCATGAAATTAATGGTTTGATATATGCATGTTTTAAGAATATTCATCACACTAATATCCATTATCCATAGAGTGAATGCTTGCTGAATTTCATTTGAATTGGATAATTAGGTAGTACTTGTAAATGCAGAAAAGAAGAAGGGCAGAGTAGTTGTAAATTTGTCCAATTGAATCTGTAATGCATGAAGAGAAGGATGAGAATGGCACTGCTACATTGCCCAAGCCAAACTGAAATCCACTACTCTACAGTGTCTTTCTTCCCACCTTTGAAGAACCAAGGCCCAAGATGATGTAATATGAGATGTTGCTTTATAGAATTCCAAGTTCAAGCCTCATATGACACTCATATTGCACTAGCAAAATACAAGACTCTTATCCACCTAGCTGGGTCTACTTCTGCTGAAGTCATTGCCGATGCTGCTCTTTGCCCAATGGAGGTTGTGAAGGTGCAAGTGCAGACGCAACCTGGCTTTGCCAGAGGGTTGTCAGATGGCTTCCCCAAGTTTATCAAATCAGAAGGGATGTTAGGGTATGTTCTTTAACTATCTTTTGTCATAGGTGAATAGCTGAATGCACTATGGTTCATTTTCTAAATCATTTCTCGTGGTATAATTGCAGGTTGTACAAAGGAATTGTTCCGCTCTGGGGACGTCAGATTCCCTGTAAGTTATCCCTTGTATGGCATGTTAGTTACGTTTTGTTATATTACTGCTAGTTTTAATGTGAGTTTATAGTTGCTTGTTGCCCATGCTCTGTTTTATCTGATTTTGTTATCATTTTCCCCCTTATTTATGTGCCCTTTTCCTAGATTATTCATAATCTCTGCTAATTTTTGCATATTTCACAATTGTCTCCCCATCATCATTGTAATCTGCATCCATCCTAGATCTGAATGCATTTGTTAGGGTGAGGCTGGTTTGATGATGATCTCCAGTCAGTAGAGAGAATTCTCAAGAGCAAGTGGTACACACACCATGCATGACTAAGTGATTGCATTTGATGAGATTTTGTGAAATATTCAAAAGATTAATGATCATTAATGTTCTGATATGCATCTATCCTATATATTTCCAAAGAAAGAGAGCAATATTCAATAGACCTGCCAGGTTATTGTCTCCACAAGTTCATAAGTTAACGACCATATGCACTACAGGTAACTGTCAGACTGTGGTATGGATTCTACAAGGCAAATGCAACTAAGGCAAAAGAAAAAAATTGTAGATAAAAAAATGTAGTTTGCTTTGTGAACTGACATTTAAACGTTGTTTACCAAATGCTTTGCCTATATCTATTAGTTTTTGTCGAAAATTGAATAAGTACACAGATATACTTTAAGATGATGCGTTATCTTCATCTTCTGTAGCGAATGCCTCTTGCAACCATGAATATACTATGGATTTTCTCTACAGAAAATTTACTTAGTTATTACCTTTTACCTGTCTTCTTATAGGCTCAAAAATCTGTTTTCCTCTTTTTTCATTTTACCATTGTTGAGACATCCATATCTCGAGTATTTGTATGTTCATTCAAATCATTCCCCCTTCTCCCATTCTATTTCTCAAGCACATTTAGATGACACTGAGTTTCTGATGGCCAAGAGCCGAGACTGCAAAGTCTTTTGACTTTTGGACCATCTACTATGAAGAGGCGTGATCTCGCGCTGATCCTGAGCTGGGGAGATGATCACCGAACAATGAACTGCAAGGAAGGGAAACGGATCAGGGGGCCCAGGGATGGTTCTCTGGGGTAAACCCTCCGATGCCTAAGTCAGTAGAGTAATGGTGGAAACTATGAAGGGAGGAGGAAAGAGAGGCACGGGATCCCTCTACACCAAGGTGGTGAAGTGGTTCATGCTCAGGGAGTTTTAGACGTGTGTTGGCCTTACCTTTCGCGGGAGTTACGTCTTCAACGTGGGCTCTTTACGTCCTCATCGTGGGATCTTTATAGCCTTGAGGGGTCATGGGTCCCTTATCCTCGTAAACTCCTGCTCATAAAGGGCTCTCAACGGCAGTGTGGATAAGCAATCGTTGGTCAACCCAAGCATGAAGAGTGCCAACCCTGTCCGGGCGATAGACATAGCTAGGATGAAGATCGGTCGGAGTGGGCGTTGAGCGCTAGTCTTTATCTCGGCAAGGGGATAGATCGGGCGTGGGTCTTCCTCCGACCTAACCAACGCTCGGGCCTTCCGAGCCTAAGGGCCGCCAAGGAAGGATTTGATCTCGAGTGATCTTATTGGGATTTTTAGTCTAAGTGGACCCTGTGGGGCTGTCATTTAGATGAGCTGGGCCTCATTTGGTCGTGATGGACCTAGTTCGGCTGCTCTTAGATGGGCTACAGAAACCCCCCTCTCCACTTGTCCCCCTCCTACTCCCGAGCTTTGGTAAGCTCGGAAGAGTAGCTGTTTAAGGTTTTGGACCAGCATGGCTTAGGTGGGTAGAGATCTTGCGGTGTTAAGAAGCCACGTTTTGTGGTCACCTGGGCCCTTAATAATGATGATTCTGACGGATTTGAACTGAAGGGCCCCCCTTTTCTCGGAGGTTGGAACGACGCGCCGCCTTCCGCGTGGGAATGTAGGCGTTGTGCACTTGTCATCGCTCCAGACTCCCTCCATTTTTAGGGTTTGGCTCTCTTTCGTGCTTGCTTTTGGGGCTCTTTGATGCGTCGTGAGGACACGACGGAAGAGCAGAGGCTCACAGCGGCGTTTGCGGAGTTGGCGGAGATAACTGCGGAGGCAGTCCGACAGCTTCCACTTCCTCTGGAGTCTTTGGGGTCCTGGGCATCTTTCTTCAAGTTCCTCTCCGGATTCCTTGGCGGATTACCATCCGAATGTCAAAGAGTGGGAGGACGAGCCTGCGGCAAGGGCGACGGCTCCAAATTGCAGTGAACTGGGGGAGGCGGAGGTGAAACGACTGGAGCACCAGTTTCGTCTACCCCATAAGTTTTTCTTCGCCACGGCTGCCCCGCACGAGACGAGCTTGGACTCTCGCACGGGCCACATCTGCACCTTTCTTCTGTCATGGAAGGGTGGGTTCTGCCTTCCCTTCGAGCCCTTTGTTCTTAAGCTTCTCAATTTCTTTCGGTTGGCGCCCGTTCAGTTGGTAGCCAACTCTTACCTTCTTCTTTCCGCCTTTCGCATCCTCTGTCGTCAATGCGGGGTTCCTCCTTCTGTGGACCTCTTTCATTATTTTTTCGAGTTGAAGGCGCATCCCTCGGCCGGGAAGGTGATGGGGTCTTCACCATCCGTCCTGACACTCTCGACTATTCTCGTCACCCCGGAGGCGTACATCATGGTCTAGTCATTTATTTTGAGTTATATGTATGTTTCTTTATTTTATTTGAGTCATATCATTGTAATTTCCCTTTTATTTGAGTCATGTCCCTAGGTCTTGTGCTTATTTCCCTAAGTTTGAGTGTCATTAGGTTTATTAGTTAGCTAGTGGGCCCAATTCATTGGGCTTGGCCCATGGGCGCCCCTATCTTGTTGGTTATTAGTCTTTGTGTCAAAAGTTAGGGTCTTATTGTAAATTGTGGGATCCCTATAAATAGGACCCCACTCTCTCCATTTTGAGGCAATGAATCAATGAATGAAAAACTTGCCATTTTGAGAGTTCAAACTTCTTATTTAGTAGAGAGATTTCATTATTTAGGTGAGAGACCCTAGGGGAGAGATTCCCCACCCATCCCTCTCTTAATCTCTCTCTTTCACTCCCCTTTCTCTCTCCTCCACACCCAATTTTAAAAATTTTCTCTCTCCTCCCTTCCCAACCACCACTCTCCAACCTACCCCCATTAAAGGCCACTCCCCTTCCCCACACATCCCATTACTCCACCCCCTAGTCCCAAGAGAGCTTCCACCAATCCTAGCTCCACCTCCCAACCCCCAACTACCCCACCCACTTCCCCAAGCACCCTTCCCACTACCTCAAGCACCCCTTCCCTTCCCCAACACAACCCCTCCCATCCCCAAGACCACCATTGAATACCCTCCATTAAGAAAAATTCAAACTCACCTTCCCTCCACCCACTTGTGCCCCCCTCACCTTCCCCTCTCCCTCCAAGCCCAAATTCGCAGCTCCTCTCTCACCCATAGCAAACACCCCCTTCCAGCCCCCATTCTCCCCTTCCCACACCTTGAAACCCCCCCCTAGACCCCCTCACAGCTGGGGGTTGCCCCTACACACAACCACCTCATTTTCCCTCCCATCTACCCCATTCCCCATTACCTATCTCCACCCTCCCACCCTCTTAAGTTCTGGTTGCAGGCAGCAGATTGGCCTTAGGTTGCAGAGGCCACCCCGTCGTCCCCTGGGAGCTTTAGGTGGCATACTATACATCGACGGAAGCGTCTGCCTGTCTTCTTCGGAACGGTGGTGGTCCTGTCCCATTCCGAGTTTGCGATCGACCAGGAGAGCCATTCTCCCACAACTGCAGGAGACCAGAGCCGGATTGGAAGCTCAACTGCGACAATCGTGTTGGGAATAGGATCAAGAGTTCTTCTTCAAACATCTTCTACTACGAGTCTTCTAACATCTCCAAGAAGCAGAGCCCCATTTGGCGACCGGACATGAAAGTTATCAATTTTCTCCCTCAGGTGCTGGGTTCTGCTTCCACTCAGTCTGCACCGACCCCTCCTCAGTGTTCAGAACCTACTGGTCGATCCCGATATCAGCTGGCATCCCCGTTAGTCGTGCTTCCAAGAGGACTCGTCAACAGTTCCAACGTTTCTAGCGACACCTGATTCTGAGCTCTGGAGCGACCGTGGCAACCTCTGCTTCCTGCTGTTGGGAACCTTAAGCTGTCATATCTGAGGGTCTGCCACCCTGTTCAAGCCCCTACCCCGACCAGCAGTGGTGCCCGAAGAAATTTAAAAAATTCAAGTATCATCTAGATCCAGCTACAAAGAATCTCCAAGTGGTTTTGTTTGCAACAAAATTTAGAGATGACCACAGCATCCAAATACCTGACAGTCTATCCTGAGACATAGTCAGCGGGCAGATTCGGCTTCGACTTCCCTCTCTTCACTTCTAGCTCGAATTCCCCTCCCCGCTTGGCTGGCTGAAGGCCCCTCCCTGCGTAGAGGTCGGATTGAGTGTATTCATTGGCTTCCCTTCCCCGATATCCCCCCCTTGCATGGGGGTAGTTCATGTATTATTTACACTCGCAGGTTTGAAGCTTCATCAACGCGGCGTGCGGGTGCCTCCCCTCGCCTCCTCGCTCGCCCCCGTCTCCGACCGGAGTCGGTTTCTTCAAATCGGCTAGGTGAGAACTCGTCCCTTGCTCTCAATTATACTTGTTCATTTAATATTCTTCAATTGTGCCGTCGGTTAGAGAGGGAGCGCTCGGTCCAAAGGTTCCACCATCTTGTGCAACCACCGTGGGTGTGAGTGAGTGATCCGCGTCCCTCGGCGAAGGCCAACACATTGAGTTGAATATCCGCACCTTAAGAGGAGGTTTGACTTAGACTTTGCTGGCCCTCTACCAGCAAGGGGCTTGTCCCATTTCCTCGACTCGGCATCCCCGAGTTACCCCCGGGTTAAGGGTGTGCGCCATACGAAGGTCCACTTACGTAGGCTTCATAGCCTTGTGGTTGTGATTGTTAAATTAGGTCCGAGGTGGTGTCACATCAAATTGGTATCAGAGCAAGTTTTAAACTTGTCTCTACTAAGTCTAGTCCTAGGGCCATTGCATTATTCACTTGTGCATCACCCTTGTCCACCATCATGACTACCTCATACTTGGCATACTCACCACTCTTAGGCCTATTAGAAGCTTTTGTATTTGATGGATCCCGCCCTAGCATATATCAAGAAAGGGAAAATTCCATAGACTGACACTTTGGGAGGTTCACATTATCGGGGCCTATCCAAGTCAACTATGCCAAGAGTTTGCTCTGGCGCCAAGCTAGGAAAGAATGGGAGTACATTGTAGGTTCGAGAGAAGCCAAAGGGGAAGCACCCATTGAATCTTGGGTTGAAATGATGGATGATCTTAGAAAGATCTATGCACCTCAATCCGGACCTTCTCAACCAACCACTCTTCCACCCCCAACTCTAACCCAAGTACTTCCCCTATCAAGCCCAACCCAAGCCCGTCCATGTTCACCACCCTGGGAGTACCATGAGCCGGCTATCTCCACTCCTCCACCAAAAGATCCATTCCTCCCCTTGGAGGAGGAGCCTATGATCCAAACACCCGATCCCTTGGAAGTAAAGACCGACCGACCTACTCCGACCTACCCCCCACCCATTGAGATCCTAAATGCCTTAAACGGTCAACTCACTAGAGACCTTGGCCAAATTTTCTTGGAGGACGATGACTCACCATTTTGGAACCTTGAAGACATAGAGTCCCTCCCTCTAAGTAGCCCTTTCCATGACCCCTTTGATCCTTTCCTATGGGAGCCTAGATCCCCATGTGACCCACCGACATCACCCACCACCCACCCATTCCTACCCATACCCACCATGTTGAGCCAAGCCCACCTCAACCATGACCCAGGCTATACGATGAGAACCTTGACCTTAGGTAACATACACCTAGGGATTGATGAATTACCCCACCCCATGATGACCACCTTCTTACATCCATTCGATCCTTTCCAATGAGAGTTCAAAGGTTGTCCCACACCTATACACATGGAAGCCACCCAAAGGAAAAACATGCATGTGTCTAGGCTTACCACACCACTTGGCATGAACACTATGTTGGGTCCATTCATTCATATCACCCACATGTCAAGTAGAAAGCATGAGTGGTCCATATTCGGATGTATTGGTCCACCCTCATTCATCATGGGTCTTAAGCATGTCAAAACAATCTACGGATGTCCGGGTCCCCCGACATTCATCACCACTTTGCATGATAGGTTAACATATGGTTGCCCCGGCCCACCAAGGTTCATCAAGGTCCATATGGCATCATGGCATGATAGGTCCATTTATGGTTCTCCAGGTCCACCCATAACCACTAAAAGGACAGCATTCACAAAATTGCATGATAACCTTGCAAGCGCATCAACAAGAGTCATGAAATCTACAAAAGGCCGACCGATTTAATGGTGTCACCAAGAAATCCAAATGGGTGATTCCAAGATGGTGAGGAATGAGAGGCTCTCACATAGTGACAACTCAAGATTGAGGTTTTGTGGGATCAGCCCCTTCTAGGTTTTGAGGTGCATTAGTGCCACTACTAAGTTAGGTCTCCTTTAGGAATACGGAGTTAACTTGAGTTTCAATGTGGAAGGCCTTGTGCCATACAAGGGACTCACGGTGGCACCTAGTGAGGATTTCAAGCCCCTTCCTTCCTTGAGAGAGCACCCACCCCTCCCCATGAGAGCATCGTCAGCCCAGAGAGCCCGACGTAAGCAACTTGAGAGAATATTGGATGAACAGGTAATCATCACTCGGAGCAAGGTGTATGGGCACTACCTCTCTAGGTGGAAGAATCGGCTTCATTCGGAAGACATGTGAGCGGTACCACCTCTTACTCGGCGAAGTCGAGTTCTTCGCACCCTGGGAGTATGATGCGGTCATCACCATCCATCCTAACACTCTCGACCATTCTCGTCACCCCAGAGGCGTACATCATGGTCTAGTCATTTATTTTGAGTCATATATATGTTTCTTTATTTTATTTGAGTCATATCATTATAATTTCCCTTTTATTGGAGTCATGTCCCTAGGTCTTGTGCTTATTTCCCTAGGTTTGAGTGTCATTAGGTTTATTAGTTAGCTATTGGGCCCAATTCATTGGGCTTGGCCTATGGGCGCCCCTATCTTGTTGGTTATTAGTCTTTGTGTCAAAAGTCAGGGTCTTATTATAAATTGTGGGATCCCTATAAATAGGACCCCACTCTCTTCATTTTGAGGTAATGAATCAATGAATGAAAAACTTGCCATTTTGAGAGTTCAAACTTCTTATCTAGTGGAGAGATTCCATTATTTGGGTGAGAGACCCTAGGGGAGAGATTCCCCACCCATCCCTCTCTTAATCTCTCTCTTTCACTCCCCTTTCTCTCTCCTCCACACCCAATTTCAAAAATTTTCTCTCTCCTCCCTTCCCAACCACCACCCTCTCACCTACTCCCATTAAAGGCCACTCCCCTTCCCTACACATCCTATTACTCCACCCCCTAGTCCCAAGAGAGCTTCCACCAATCCTAGCTCCACCTCCCAACCCCCAACTACCCCACCCACTTACCCAAGCACCCTTCCCACTACCCCAAGCACCCCTTCCCTTCCCCAACACAACCCCTCCCATCCCCAAGACCACCATTGAATACCCTCCATTAAGGAAAATTCAAACTCACCTTCCCTCCACCCACTTGTGCCCCCCTCACCTTCCCCTCTCCCTCCAAGCCCAAATTCACAGCTCCTCTCTCACCCACAGCAAACACCCCCTTCTAGCCCCCATTCTCCCCTTCCCACACCTTGAAACCCCCCCTAGACCCCCTCACAGCTGGGGGTTGCCCATACACACAACCACCTCATTTCCCCTCCCATCTACCCCATTCCCCATTACCTATCTCCACCCTCTCAAGTTCTGGTTGCAAGCAGCAGATTGGCCACAGGTTGCAGAGGCCACCCCGTCGTCACCTGGGAGCTTCAGGTGGCATACCATACATCGACGAAAGCGTCTGCCTGTCTTCTTCGCAACAGTGGTGGTTCCGTCCCATTCTATGTTTTTGATGGACCAGGAGACCCATTCTCCCACAACTGCGCAGATCCCCCCTGGCAGGAGACCAGAGCCGGATTGGAAGCTTGACTGCGACGATCGTGTTGGGAATCGGATTAAGAGTTCTTCTTAAAACATCTTATACTACGAGTCTTCTAACATCTCCAAGAAGTAGAGCCCCATTTTAGACCGGACCTGAAAGTTATCAATTTTCTCCCTTGGGTGCTTGGTTCTGCTTCCACTCAGTCTGCACCGACCCTTCCTCAGTGTTCAGAGCCTACCGGTCGACCCCAACATCAGCTGGCATCCCCGTTAGTTGTGCTTCGAAGAGGACTCATCAACAGTTCTAACGACTCTAGATGCACATGATTTTGAGCTCTAGAGCGACCGTGGCAACTTCAGATGCTTGCTGTTGGGAACCTGAAGCTGTCAGATCCGATGGTCTGCCACCCTGTTCAAGCCCCTACCCCGACTAGCAGCGGTGCCCGAAGAAATTTAAAAAATTCAAGCATCATCCAGATCTAGCTACAAAGAATCTCCAAGTGGTTTTGTCTGCAACAAAATTCTTGGCTGACGACAACGTCCAAATACCTGACGGTCTATCCTGAGACACAGTCAACAGGCAGATTCGGCTTCGACTTCCCTCTCTTCACTTCTAGCTCGAATTCCCCTCCCCGCTTGGCCGGCTGAAGGCCCCTCCCTGTGTGGAGGTCGTATTGAGTGTATTCATTGACTTCCCTTCCACGAGATCTCCCCCCTTGCGTGGGGGTAGTTCATGTATTATTTACACTCGCAGGTTTGAAGCTTCATCGACGCGGCGTGCGGGTGCCTCCCCTTGCCTCCCCGCTCACCCCCGTCTCCGACCGGAGTTGGTTTCTTCAAATCGGCTAGGTAAGAACTCATCCCATGCTCTCAATTATACTTGTTCATTTAATATTCTTCAATTGCGCCGTCGGTTAGAGAGGGAGCGCTCGGTCCAAAGGTTCCACCATCTTGTGTGACCACTGTGGGTGTGAGTGAGTGATCCACGTCCCTCGGCCAAGGCTAACACATTGAGTCGAATATCCGCACCTCAAGGGCAGGTTTGACTTAGACTTTGCTGGCCCTCTACCAACAAGGGGCTTGTCCCATTTCCTCGACTCGGCATCCCCGAGTTACCCCAGGGTTAAGGGTGTGTGCCATACGAAGGTCCGCTTACGTAGGCTTCATAGCCTTATGGTTGTGCTGGTTAAATTAGGTCCGAGGTGGTGTCACATCAGAAGAGCTTCTATTTCATCCAGGCGAGGCGGAATAGGAGCTGTGTCTCCTTGGCCGTGAAGGATTCTTCGCACAAGGGGTGGAAAACTCAATTCTTCTGGGTGGGGATTTTCTCGGTGGAGGAGACTTGGAGGTGTCACGTAATCCCCAATTTCCATCCGAACATTCCTCTGAGGCAGGACGAGTTTCCTCCGGACGTGGAGGAGTATGCGGCCATCTTGTTGGGGCATCGCCATTCTACGGAGGAACTAGTGACTCCAGAGATCATCGAACCATGTCTTCTCTATCGGCTAAAGACGACAGGTATGGACATCATGAGCTAGCCTTCTGGTCGGGCGATGAGGCCTTCGCTTCTTCTCTTGATTATATCTTCCTTTGTGCAGACGCCAGGAGGACGGCTTTGGAGGAGACTACAGAGGTGATCGATCTCGGCAATGACTCGGCTGTCGATGAGTCGGCTGCTCCCACGGGTCGCTCCCAAGCCCGAGATAAGGGCAAGGGGATGGCCCGGGAGGGGTCTTCTAGGTCACGGGGGTCCAAGCGCAAGGATCCCATGGAGGGCACGATCCAGGATGCCGTGAAGGTCAGGAAGCGAGCTAAGAAGGTAGGGGCAGCCCCCACAGTCGAAGGTGACCCTGCCTCGGCTCACCCCTCTCTCGAGCATGATGGGGCCGACCCTACTGGGTGAGCTCTCCCACCTTCCGACCAAGAGGGGGCCGAGGAGGTTGGGGCTGCTCCTGTAGTTGGCGATGATGCTGGCTCGGCTCCCCCCTCGACCGGGGCGAGGGGGCCGAGGCCGCTTCTGCGATTGGCAGCGGTGCTGGCTCGGGTCTTTCCTCGACAGGAGCCGAGGGGGCCGTGGACGAGGCAGGTGACGTTGGGACCATAGTCAATATTGGGGCGTTGATTAAGGCAGGTGACGCTCCAGGTGGCGGTGCAGGTGCCGAGCCGGTCAAGGCTAGGGGGTCGCAAGAAAAGGCGACGCAACCCCAACCGACCGAGGCACAAGGGGCGAACGAAGCCGCGGCTCGATCTTGGTCGACCAGAGGGACGCCGATAGAAGAGGGCGTCTCTATTCCGACGGCCCTAAGGAGGCTCGGCATCTAGGGCCCTCTGTACTAGGTATGTCGCGATATAGCCGCGAAGGTGAAGGGGGGAGACAGGCATCACTCCACATCCGCGGCCCTCGAGATGGTTATAGAGGGCGACTTGGTCCTAGCTGTAGATTTATTTTTTAATTAGATTCCCATCCCGCCCCCTTTAAATACATACATACATAAGCATGTGAATCAAAGATGAGGGGGACGAAAGGCTGAGAAATACTAACCGTGATCGCCACCAAGGTTCCAACAACGTCGAAGGATGAAGAAGTGTAAAGAACAGCACCGTGTATCTTGGAAAGAAAACTTGATCGCTCTTGAAACGGGGTGCGAGGAATTTGTGGATGCAAACCTCCTCTCCTTCCAGCCGGCTAGATGAAGAGGGCCTTACGTTGTATTCATGCTCTCCTGCAAAAGAAAGATGAAACACAAAGGTAAAAACCCATTAGAACATGAAGTATAGAAATCTGCCCAAAGTGATAAAATAGCATGAATAAAAGGAGGAGAACGCACTGGGGGAGGTTTTTAACCCCTGTGGAAGGGTGGAAAAGATAGGTGGGTGTGTTGTGCTTGCATGAGATTTGAAATCATAAAATTTGATTTAGAGAATAGAGAGAAAACGATGATGCAAAACGGAGAAAAATGCATGTGTAGCAGAAAGTGCAGAAAATTATGATGATTTGTGATTTTGAAGAGACTAGAACTAAGAGTGTAGACCATGAAATCAAGCCCAAAAGGATGGAATTGAAAGCTAATACTTCCCTCTCCAAGATGGGGTCGAAGTTGTGAGTTGGAGTTGTAGCATGGCTTCGCCCCACGTCCGGAAAATGCCCCCCTTTGCAACTGCGAACTGGGCAGTTTTTATAGAGTTTTGTAAGAAAGCCTCATCTTCTTATCACGATTCCCGGAGATAGAGTCCAAGATAAATCGAGTTCTCTAGATCAAACTCGAGATAATACTAAGGACAAGAGATACGAACAAACGGGGATCAATTCAGAGGAGGATTCTAGAGGATATGGCTCTTGGAAGGTAGTCCCAGAGCCTTATCTGCAGAGTTTTAGTTGAACCAGGATAAAATTGATGGAGGAAAAAATTGAGCAGACTACGCACGACTTTAGAAATTGAAGCGTGTCTCTCAAACGAGGCAGAACTAGCGAAAGTGGTAGAAGAAGAAATTATAGACAACTGAGATAGGAACAACGTTTATGAAGAAAGAAATTTGAGAAAATGATTGGAAGATGGAGAAAATGGGGCTAGAAGAGAGAGAAAAATTTTGGGATGTTGGTGAACAGCACAGCACGCCGGAAAAATGTGAATAGCTCACAATCGGGGCAGAACTGGCTAACGGCGTAGAAGAAGAAATTGTAGATCTTTGAAAGATGAACAACTTTGATGAAGATAACTTTTTCAATAGAGGAATGGAAGAAGATGAAAAAGGACCAATTTCAGGACTGCACAGTGAGAGAGAGCCGATTACTTGAGGGAAGCCAACCTAAATAGGCCGTAAGTCGACTTAGAAGCTGGAATTTGATAAGATAAGCTCCAGGGCTCTAGGAAATCATGATCTCCAAGACTTAAAGGATATGAAATGGTAAAAATGGGCTCAAAATCCATCCAAGAAAGCTTCAAAATAATGGCTAATTCGGGACATCAAAAATGATGAATAAGAGAAATGACACAACTTGCGGGCTAAAACGGGTGTCAACAGATGCCCCTCCTTGATGTCCGCTTTGCAAGGGAACGAGCGAAAGCGGCACAGAGGTGAAATGGCAAGGAGATGGAGCAAAAACGATAGCAACATGAAATGGAGATGACGCGGAGATGAAGCGGAGAGAACTGATAAGCGGGCATCAAGGCAAAAAGACACCCGTCACAACCAACAAGCGACAGGAATTCTCCCGAAAATGTCGAACTAACCACCTGAAATGGATGACAAAGATGAGACATGTCTGGAGAACTAACTAAGGGAGGGGAAACACGACCAGCCTCATCGGGGACACAATCCACGGACAATGAGTGGGTCGGCAGGAACACGGCATAAGAGCTGAAAAAGGAGAAAGAAAATTGAGATAAAATCCAGACAGGAATCTCACTGGCCAACCAGACCGAGCGGCAAGATCAGAGAAATCGTTTAAATTCAGAGTGGAATGAGGAATCTCTTACCCGAGAGAGCTTAAGTGCAATCAACCATTGCTGAGGAGAAATCATTGAATGGATCACGAGACATGAATGCTCAAAATGACAAGATGTATGCTGGGCTAAAATAAAGAAATAATTAAAACGAATGCAAAGAAAGATAAAAAAGAAAGTACTCAAGGATAATATTGCTTGACGGAGCCAGACGGGGTCAAGAGTCTTCTTGCAACCACGGCGTGCGAGACAGAGTCTATCGTCCCCCACTCGACTCAATCGAGCGGCCTATCCAACGATTAACCATATGCTCCTAGATCATCATCGATTTTATTAAAGGGGAACATTAGATCCCAGAACACACGGGCAACCAGCCGGTCCTTGAGAGTCTATAATAAGGTAGATACCATATAGTAATGCAACAATGAGAAGGGATAGAGAGCCATAACTAACTTACCTGCCAAGCGACACGACATTTTTGGAATTTTTGATTTTTGCTTTTTATGGATTTTCAAATAAGACAACCAACAGCATGAATGAACATGATGTGAACATGAACGAATATGAACGAGCATGAGATGAACATAACATAATAAGAGAAATATGTATGAAACATGTCACAACATAACATAACGAAGATGGATGAAACATAACAAACAAACAAATGGCAAGCATGCATGCGACTAAAGGCACTGTGGGACAAGACAACAAGCACACGGTGGAACAGCACATGCGGTGGTATAAGGACATGGTGGGACAAAAACACGTGGGATGACAATACCATGGAGGATAAAGACACGAGTGATGTATGACACGGCGGGATAGGGACACGTGTGACGAATGACACGTCGGGACAAAAGATACGACCAACATGAGAGGACATAGACCCATATGACAAGGACACAGTGGGACAAAAGACATGGAGGACCATAGACTTGATAAAGACAACAAACACATTCTTCAATCAAAGCCCAAGATCAGATGAAGCGGAATCGCCAGGTTCAAAATCGTGAGACAATGCCTCTCATGGAAACATGATTAAGCAAATAAGCGAAAGCTGAGAAGGCCATGAGCTTCAGAATAGATATTGAAGAGATGAGAATAGATCGAAGAATATGAGCAGGAGAAAGAGCGAATGATAGAGTAAGGAAAGCTTGAACCTGCAACCTGCAGCCTGCACACTTAGCAAATAGATTACATATCTGTCCTCAAGATAAAAAATAAAAGGAACAAAAGAGAAGTATTTTTGAATTTTTGTATTTCTGATTTTTTTGCCATATTCAAAATTTTGTTATTTTTTGACATATTTGATTTCTTTTGGAATTTTGACATATTTGATTTTTTTTGGAATTTTGACATATTTTATTTTTTGGATTTTTGATAATATTTAATTTTTTGGATTTTGATAATATTTCATTTTTTTGGATTTTGATAATATCTCATTTTTTTGGATTTTTAAAAATAGTAATCCGCAACACCCAAAGACAGGCTCGAACTACTGGCCAGGGATCGCCATCCCTCCCCTCTCATTAAAGACTTTCCTTGAGCAGGGCGTGCATGTGAGGGTGGCTTACCATAACCAACCGCCTCTAAAGAACGGTGCCCCTACTAAGGCCATACCCGGGATACAACCCAACCTAAGAGGGAGAAATAGAAGAAAATTGGAGACACGCTTTATGTAAGATGGGAGATATCAAGATTCGACTTCCTTCCAAGGGACCACCCCTCAAAGAGATAGTCTGTTACGCCGGGGCTTTGTGTCTTTGATTTTGAGACCCATATCTATCAGGCACGCATGCGACCGGGCTCATGACGTCCCGCGGGACTTCTCCACTCTTGCCATGCCTTTGATTCATAATTCTGCATTGATTCGTCCATTTATTTTTTGCAGCCCTTGTTTGGCTAGATATTACCTGAAAGCTCACTTTCGAGGGTTAAAACTACCCCTATTTGAGACCTCTCTCGTATTGGAGAGCACCTAGGTTGGTCATCTCATCCATCAATCTCTTGCCCCTACACTTGGCCGAGTAAATAAGAGAAAAGGCCTTTGTGCATACCCAAAGTATGGCCAAAGCAGCAACGGTGTTACTCAGAGAGATCGACCATGGCTTGGTGTGTAGTGTGTGAAAAACCCATGCTCAAATGTCACCTTCAACGATCAGGGAAAGAACTAGACTCCCAGCGTGGAGTTATTACCAACCTAAGGATGCTGCAGAAGCAAACTCATTTGACTAGGCTTAACTAAGCAAATTTCTAAAAGCCACTTAACCATGTCGAGGAACCAACGTTATAAGCATGTGTAGGAGTAATAAGAGTAACAGCAATGATAACATATTCTTGCACAAAATACCTTTGCAAATCCATAGTGTGGAAGTAGCATCTTGACGCAATCTTGATCATCGAGCTTTGAGGAGCTCGAGCTTTGGATTCCTTGCTTGACAGGATGAAAGGGAGAGGATAGCAAAGGGATTGAAAGATTCCTTGACATGGAGGAGCGATAGACACCAAACTAGACGAAGGAGGATAAAAAGGAAGGGAGACGAGGGATAGAACTCTCTCGTTAAGGCACAGAGACCCTGATAACAAGGAACCAGATATAGAAGAAACCAGATTAGCTCAGATCAAGGCGGACTAAAGCCCCGAAAATAGCATGAGAAAGGGCGAAGACCCCGAAAGGGTGAAGAAGAATGAGTAGAAAGATGAGAAAGAGAATCATCTGACATGATCGTAGAAAGAGAATGGTAGACATATGATAGGGTCGGAGAAGGAGAATGAGAGACACCCGACAAGGTCGGGGAAGGAGAACCATAGACGGAACCCGGAGATACTAGAGAATAATTGGGAGATGTCCCGAGATCGGGATGAAAAGACATAGGTCGAGGCCCGGAATTGTGAGAGGAGGGATAATCTGGAGACTCCGGATGAAGAAGAGAAGAGGAAGAATAGGGGCTTGCGGACCCAAGAAGAGAGGAGAAGATCATAGAAGCTTTATCTGAAGAGAGAAGATACACCACCCAAGGGTGGGAGCTAAGCAGAAGAAACGATGAATAGAAAGGAGAAGAAGAAGAAGTGGACCCCTGAATGCACAACCGACGGTCCTTGAATTTGCGTTGCTGCCTCTTCTTGGTAGAAATCTCTTGAAAATGGACCCTCCTGGTGCGGGTTTGGACCTTCAGGCTTATTAATATGTAATACCTTCTCAAATAATGGGCCCACCTGGCAGATGGCCTGGCCCGGCTGTGAGCATGCAGCGTCATCAGGGTAGTTGCCCCCAGACACCCAGTGCTAACAACAGTAGATGGACATTCTTGAACAACTAACTCCTCATAATGTTGAATATCATAAAACCATGGAGTCTTGTTACTTGGCACAAGTAGCATGAGATTTGGCAGCTCCACTCGGCAATCAGACTTGAAGCGTAGCTCCCTTGCTAGAAGAGATAGGTGAAGCTGAGGGAGAGTAA